>CM017192.1:40557290-41009790 GCA_004837865.1 Musa balbisiana
TCAAACTAAAAAAGCTCAAGGTTCATTTACAGGAGATGATTGCTACAGAATCCAGGGTTTTCAATGAGATGCAAACCCTCACAAGCCATCCAATCCGACCAGAAAGTAAAAGAGAAAAGGAGCGGAAAGAGATGGTGGCGGCCGGCGGAGATGGTGGCGACACGGAGGAGGCGCCGCCCCGGGGGGGGTTGGGGATTTTGACTCCAGGTTCATCCCTTGTCGTTCGATTGGGGTTGGGTTGGATCGGACTGGGCTATATCGGATACGGGTTTATGCCCGCGACACGTGATATTTACAGACGTAAACCACGGTCATGACTGGAGTCGCGGATCCATATTGCTTGCGGAGCCCATCCGAAATACTCTTTTGTGGACTTCTTCGTGGATGAAGTCTTTTGAGGATGTTTGGTGTCTGTTTCTCTCCCCTTCTTCTTCTTCTTTTTTTTTTCCCCCTCTTTTAAAAGATTTCATGAGAGAGTAAAAGATTGCATACTATTATTAGCTAACTTTAATATTTATTAAATTATATTGAATTTTTTATGCTTATAAAAGTAAAACAATTAACATTTTATTCTAACAAAACCTTTGATTTTTAACCATATGAAAAGAATCTTAATATTTATTTCATAAATACAAGGATTCAATATAACTTTTAAAAATATATGGATTATAATATTAAATGTAACTATTATAAGGATAATTTGAAATTAATCCCAAGATTGAAATAGATATATATTTTATATGTATATTTTTAAAATTATATTGAATTTTTTATGCTTATAAAAGTAAAACAATTAACATTTTATTCTAACAAAACCTTTGATTTTTAACCATATGAAAGAATCTTAATATTTTATTTTCATAAATACAAGGATTCAATATAACTTTTAAAAATATATGGATTATAATATTAAATGTAACTAATTATAAGGATAATTTGAAATTAATCCCAAGATTGAATTATCTTTCTTTTTTTGCTTAGAGAGATATTAAACTTTAAATGCATGGGCTATGATACTAAACGTAACTAATTAAATGATAATTTATAATTAACCCCATTAGAGAGATTGAGAACGATATATAATTATCCAGATCATGTGTTCATGTTAAAAACTAAATTAATGTATCTTTCATCGCTATCATAGACATCAGATCATGTGTTCATATAGTTCGAATCAATTGTGTTGAAATGTTAGAATGATTACTATCTTTATTGTTTAGTTTATATATTATCGATACGAAGGTACTAAGATATTTATGTATTAACATATGATAAGACGTCACATATTTGATTCTCGTCAACACCTAACCAAATCATTTGATGTTCTACCCCACATCTTTTTTTTTTTCAAATTAAGAATTTAAACTCGTTTTTTTTTGGTGTGGTGATGTATTTTTTGTCTGTTTAGATAGATAGGGTTTGATACATCTAAGTGGTACTTAAAAGAATAAAAAAATCAAAAGGCAAACTAATCATCATGTCATCGTGAACTTTTTGTCAGTGTTATTTCCTTATAACACAAATATAATGAGATACGGAGCACCCTTCTATTGTTTGTCAAGACATTGCACCCTTTTCTTGCCGACAAATTGAGACCCAACAGAGGTGCAATAGGGTGAAGTTGAGATGTGCTCAGGAGGACTAATTCTTGGTTATCTAAGACCCCAAAAGAAGACACTACAACACCAGTAAAACAAAATGGTGGATAAAAACAAAAGTAGGATCGATTATTTCAGATAGTCTTTAATCGACTTTTTAAGAAATGTATATAAATTAGTGAATCCATATTGGATTTGGTTTTAAACACCTACATAGTTTTGTTGGATTCCAACTCAGATACTAATAAATGAAGATTTTAAATTAGATTATTAATAAATATTAAAAGCTTAACCTTATAAATAAATAATTTATATTCAGCTCTAAGATAATAAAATCATCATTTGTCATTATCGATGTAAACATGAAGGTTCACAAAGAATTATCCATTTTTAATGAGCTCAAATGGTTTTATTTTTTTATGATTCCTTTCCAAAGAACAAAATTATAGAAACTCATACAGAGCGAAGAATTCATTGTAATTCCATATACTCGCATGGATGAAGAAATACTAATAATAGTTGAATCAGTTCAACTTGGTTTGAATCCATATGTGTAAAAAAATTTCATATGTGATTGGTAGGGTCTTGAGCTTCAGATCAACTCACACAAAGTTCAATATCGAGAGAAATTCGAAATGTAATTTTTTTAATATTTAAACAAACTCAATTACTACGAGCCCTTTATAATTGATCCAATTAAAAATAATATTTCATAGTTTGAATAAAATAGTTAGAATTAATGTGTGCAATAAAAGGCAGGTGTGTTGTGCGTGTCAATAAAAGATAAATAAATTGAATAAAATATTATTATTAAGCCGAGGGTTAAACCTAATTATGCCATCCACTATGTGGATTAAATAGTCAACCCCTCAATCGGTAGGGTAGATCTGACCATCTGACCTACTCTCTAGCGCACTTGACTATGTGATTTGAGTTAGATTGATATATATATATATATATATATATATATATATATATATATATATATATATATATATATATATATATATATATATATATATATATATATATATAGGATTAGATATAATATAAAAACTAAATTACCACATTTAATCCATGCCATTTGATAGTGTGTCTTCATCTCACATCTCTCTATCTTTAATCCTTTCTGTGTCATCCTCTCTATCTCCTATTCACTTGGAATGAAAGCTTAAGTTACCCATCCCATTTATTTCGGTCATCAAAGCTATCTGTCTCTGCAACAAAGCAACAAAGAAGAAGATAATGAACTTTATGGAATCGAAGCAAGAAAAAAGGAGGCGTTGATTCTTCAACAAAGTATATTATTTCTTCTTCCTTCGTCTTCTTCCTCGCATCTTCGTTGGGTCGACAGCACAAAGAGATCACGGGTAGCCATGGGCGAGGCAGGCTTCCCAGAACAGCCTATCGCTCTCCGGGTCCGCCATCGCCGCCTCGGCGCCGGTCACGCCCGAGGCCGACCCATTCGCTCCCTTTTGGTCGCAGCCGACGGCGGCATCCGCCACCACCTCGAACTGGGACGCATACTCCGCCAGCCACCCATTCCACGACATGCACCTCTCGTCGGCTTCTCGCCCGGCAGCACCACCTTCGTCGTCGCCACCGCCGCAGCCGCTGGAGGACTCCGCGTCGTCGCTGTCGTACGCCGCCGCGATCCCGATCGCCATGGCGTCGTCGACCTCCGAGTCACCGCTCACCTCACACGTCTCATCATTCGCTGGACGCCAATCCATGCACTCTACCGGCAGACGATCTCCGGTGGGAGTTCTCTCTCTCCAAACATATATATCTATATATGGTTGAAGAACTCACTACATTCTTATATCATATGCTGATTTGCCGCACAACGACATCAACGTGTCCAAAATATCACATATATATATATATATAGGATTTTTTTAGGGGCTTTTATGGAAAAAGGGCAGTGAGAAGTTGGCGGGTGCATACTGTGGGTAACGTGGCAAACGCGGCGGGAGGGGCACGTGTCGGTCGGCAAGGGACTGGACTACGTCAAAGTAGAACGAGAGTGGGAGTGGAGGGACCGGCGATGCCCTGTTCTTCCGGTCGCTGTCATGCCCATGTTTTTATCTACTTTGACGTTAGAACATGAATGGTGCGTTGACCAAAGGACTTTGACCAGAGAGACGAGCGCTGGGATTTCTAGAAGGAAGACTATACGTATTTAAATTAGTTAATTAATTATTTAATATTATGTTTTTTCCTAAAAATAATTTTATATCTATAATTTTAATGACAAATTTTGGAAAATTTTTATATTTTTCTGGAAAAAGCTCTTATTTTGAGGATTATTTTTTTATTTTTTATGGATCGATCCGTAGGATAAATCGATGTAGTTATAATATTTTTTACTATGTTATAATATTTTTTTAGTAACACTATAAGTTACCTTATTTTTATAATTTTTATAATAAAATTATGTTTAAAGTATTTTTTATATTGCATTATAACATTTTCAAATACTACAAATCTATAATGCAGTACAAAATTTTATTTTTAATAATATAAAAATATATTAGAATATTTTTAAGTATTATTAAAAACACTATAAATAGATTGATTCATCCGATCCATAAGGAGAAAAAAAAATACTATTTGAAAAAAAAAAGGATTATATAACGATGAGGTTTTAATAAACACTTTTTACTATTTTTAATTTTATTTTTCGTAGCGTAAAGACCGGATTACAAGTATGACTTTGGAGGCTAATCGATAGACAAGTTGTTGACTTTGATGGATCGAAAACAAGCAGTGTGTTCATTTGAATTGATTTGCTGAGGTATTCTCCTCGAAAGATTCAACTCACGCAGACATCACATCTCTCCTTCGTCTGTGATGGAAGTGATTGCTCGCATACATACGGTGACTGCATCAACGCGTTTGACTGCGGAAACAGCGTGAAGGGAATGGAGTCGGGAAACTACGCCCATTTGCACCATCGTACAAGAACGAGTACAGAACATACACGCCAACATTTGCACTACCGACGAAGGATGTCAATTTGCACTGGAAATCTGGTCAACATACGCATAGTCAACTCATGCTACTTCCACTAACTCGAGCTTCTTTTCACATGAACTCTCGATTTGATGTTACTGAGATGTCAACCAACCATCCTTACATTAGAAATATATATATATATATCTATCTATCAATCTCTTTTCACATAAAATGAGTATGATATCATATTATTAAAATCATGCACCCTTCATATGAGAATTAAATATTTTGACAAGTCAACTCCCTCGTGACGAATCCTTCACATCATAAACTCCACCTACAGAATCAGTTGGTGGAATTCTTGAACTTGAACGTATATTTCGCGGCTTGAATGGGCACGGTAAATGGAATGATTCTAATATATCAATATATTTCTT
Source organism: Musa balbisiana (assembly GCA_004837865.1). Taxonomy (NCBI): domain Eukaryota; kingdom Viridiplantae; phylum Streptophyta; class Magnoliopsida; order Zingiberales; family Musaceae; genus Musa; species Musa balbisiana. The sequence goes on from CM017192.1 coordinate 40,562,284, forward strand.
GAATTAATTTAGAAGCTTAAGCATTCGTATGGATTATATGTTCATATTCTTAATAATGCTTTGGGAAAAGAGGAATGTTATTAGTTATTAGTAGACGATAATTACCAGCATAACACATTAATAGATTGATTCATTGGTACAAACGTGAAGGGATGCTAATTAAAATATTGCGATGAGCACTTGCATTTTCACCGCTGTGAAGGCAAGAAGAAAAGCAAGAGGTTCGTTTTGGTCGCATGTTATCTGGTCTTTCTCACATGATAGAAAATATACTATTATCAATTTTAATTTAAATATTTTAATTAATAATCTAGATCGAACAAAGTTGAAGAACTTATTAGTCCGATTATGAGAAAATGATATCGGAACCAACTTATTATTTATATATGATGAAAGGGCTCGAGTATAGAAAAACTTGTTACAATGTGGAGTTACTATTGGACTATGCCAAATATATTAATTCTTGATGAGAGCATCAAATCATTGAATAGAAAAAAGTGTAACATCTTGATTAGTTCTACGTCAGAAAGATAAAACTAAATATTATCTTTGGGTATGATTTGATTTTGAACAGTTTAATTTTGAATCAGAATGGTTTTAATTTTGATTCGAACAAGTCGTTCTAGAAAACGAAAAAAGAATTATTCTAATTTATTATTATTAATTATAAATTAAAAGTAAAAGAAAAGGGGACTGACGATTTGAGTGGGAAAGTCGAACCTTCGAAACCGAAACGGGTGAGCTCTACGTGGAAGAATACTGACTGTAAAGTTGCTTTGGGAGCCGCTGCAGAGAGAAGGCTTTCGGTGGAAAACTTGTTCTGAAGTCTTGCAGCTCTGCAGAAAAGAAAGAAGATGGAGAGAGAAACTTGAGCTTGTGATGCATGAGATCAGCTTAGATCGCCCCCCCCCCCCCGGGGGGTGGGTGTGGGGGAAAGGGAAGAACACACAAGAGGTTTGGCCCATCATAGCAAGATGAGATTACAGTAAGGTGACTGTTCTAAGGGTATCCGGAAGCCAAACAAGTCTCCCAGAATAGCCTGTTATCTTCTACAGGATCCACCACACCTTCTTCCTCCTCCCCTCCCTTCGTAGTCACCACAGCTTCATCGCCCTCACCAACTTCTTCTTCTTCTTCTTCTTCTTTATCGTCGTCGATGACATGAGTGTCAAGGCAGCAGCACGACTCTCGGTCATCGTCGTCCCCGTCGAAGACAGCGTGATCGTCACTGGGGGGACCTAAGCCGGTCTCGGAGTCGCCGGAGGCCTCCTCCACTGCCGGGAAGGGCTGAGCTCCATGAGGCGTTGGACATCCATTGTCGTCTGGTGCGGAGGCTGTAGCTTGATCTGGATCCGCTGCTGCCATCATCCGATGGCTCAAGAATCAGGGCTCATGGCAGCCACCACCATGTAGAGGAAATCGAGAGAGAGATAGAAAGAGATCCTTTTGTATCATTAGATAGATGCTGTTGTGCGAATCACGTACAGGCTGGCTGGCTGATAATATTATCGGTAAAACAATTATTAGAAATATTATATTCTTTCTTATTTTGATAATATAATTATCAACTTACTACTATATGTTAAGAATTCGATACTTTATCTTAAAAATATTAACACAGAAATTTACATAGATGAGATAGTTTCTAACCTAATTGGATAAAATTTACGACATTTGTCATTTATTAAAAGTTAAAAGAGTTTAACAAATAATAATAATAATAATAATAATAAATATATTATATATTTATTTTAAAAATTAAAAATAACCACTTATATGGGCCCAGAAGATGCCAAAAGAAGGAGTGGTGTTCCCTGAATGGAAGGAAACAGAGGGCCCCACTCATTAAGAGGATCACGTCACCTTTTATATATATGTATATATATATAGTGGTAGTTGGCACAATAACATTAAAAGGTGGTGAGTATGGGGGCACAGCTTTTGAATGCTTCTAGAAGAAGAGGTGCCTTTGTTCTTCTAGAAGGATAGGGCGGCTGCTCACATCGGAATCGGTCAACATCGGCCCAACATTTCACACGTCCAATCGGTCTATTTCTAACCCAACACGTCAAGTTGGATGAATTGATCGGAACGACAATATGCATCATTCGCCGGACCCAACGAAGCACTCGATTCTATTGTTTCATACATATGTCGTCTTACGTTTAGAATCCTTATTTCTCTGATGTCGGAGCCTTAATTGTCTGGCACTCACTATTATCTGAGATTTAATATTTGGTTGAATATATGTATGTTATGATTATTTTCTTTAAGAAATAGATATTATGAGAACTATTTCTGAGATTTAATATTTGGTTGAATACATTTTATAATTATTTTTTAAAAAAAGATATTATAAAAACTATAGCACGAAGATTCATATCTGATTCGCGATAGACAAAGGATAAATGAAGAGAGTGAGACACCTTTGTTCATTGTAAATATGGTTAGGAAAATAATATCTAGAATGAAAAATATTTAAATAATATTTTTCATATTGATTGTGATTGACATAGTATATTTGTTTGATTGTAATTTGTTATTATTATTATTATTTTGCATGATAAACATGCATCGAATTACATAACAAAGTGAATATCTACGTATCGATTAGATATTATTTAAAAAATAATAAGATAAATTCATATAGAAAATCAATAGATTCTTTCCTTTGTTTTGTTTTCTTTTTTTTTTTGCATATTCCATGTATTTCTTAATTAATTATATTTGAGTCGTATAAATGTTTATATTTTTTGTCTCATTCCATCACAATTTGAATAGCATAGGAAAATGCATATAATATTATCGACATATACTTAATATTATTTAGATTTATTTTTTGTTATACAAAGTAGGCTCGAGAGCAAGAATAAGTGATTTTTTTAAATAAAAATATAAGTGATGAAGGTGGGATTGGAGCCAAAATTTTATAATAAATTGTCATCATTTTTAGCTAAGCTAAAATAGTTATCAAGAATAAGTGATATTATTTTCATAAAGTTTCAGGGGCATATTAAAAAATCATTAATGTTTATTTTTACCTAAGGATATTTTTTACTTAAACAAAAATACCCTCATTACTTATCTAAATGACTTGATTGAAAATTTCTTAATTTTGATACTCAATAATAATAATTTTTTTTAAAAAAAATAAAAATAGTGTCTCAACTTTTTTATTTTATATAAATAAATATGAAATATATATGTATATATATATAATATATTTGAATAATATTTTTTCATTTTGATTGTGATTGATTTAGTATATTTGTTCGATTCAATTTTTATTTTTATTTTATATTTTATGTGATAACCATATGTTGAATATGCATGTATCGATTAGATGTTATTTAAATAATAATAATGCAAATCCATATAAAAAATCAATAGATAACACTCATAATAAAGACGGGATTCCAACGTAAGATATTACGATAAACTATCAAGATCTTTAGCTAAGTTAGTTAAATTAGTTGTCCAAAATCAGTGATGTTGTTTCCATAAAATTTTATGGGTATTTTATAAAAAAATCATTAATATTAACTTCTTTTTTTTTTTATCATATGGTGCCCTCCATATTTGTTTCTACCAAAGGATATATATATATATATATATATATATATATATATATATATATATATATATATATATATATATATATATATATATATATATATATATATATATATATATATATATATATATATATATATATATATATATATATATATATATGTATTACTTAGATAAAATTACCCTCACTACTTACCTAAATGACTTGATTATAGATGTTATTAAAAAAATTCTTAATTTGATAATTAATTATTCTAACAAACTTTTATATAAAAAATAAAAAAAATAAAAAATAATTTTAATCATTTTAAAATCATGATTCTAAGATTACCGATATCATTTTTATTTTAAAAATTTATAATAATTAGTTATCGATTTTTTGAATAACATCAAGTTATTTTAGTAAGAGACGGAGTATATCTTCAGACTTTTTTTCGACTATAATTGTTTTATAAAGTTTATACAGTGATTTTTTCTTTGATGTACTAAAAATCGAGAAATCTGATTTAATAATTAGCCATCTCTATCGCTGAACAGATTCGCGTGGGCGGCTGCGCTATTAAAGATGAAAAATGAACTCCTACTTTAGAGTTCTTTCTTCCTTAACCCTTTTTCCAACCAAGTCAAAAGGAACAAGTGATGTAACTAATGATAGAGGCTTGAGCAACTTTTTCTTTTGTCCAACAACTATATATTAACTCTACAAACCATAAAGCAACTTAAAGAATTCCAAAGTTTTGATGACCAACAACATTTCTAATAACTTGAATGGGATAAGTAATATAACAACTAATTAAACATAGACTCATTTATTTAGTGTTTATAAATTCATTTTAAGTATTCTAAATCATGATTATCATATTTATTATTATTAGTATAAAAATATATGAGCCCATAATTAACATTCGAGTTAGTGTCCGATCAACCCTCGCACTAGTCGCGATGCCAAATCTATAGTAGTTGCATACGTTCGGAACTTTCTACTTGTAAACATAAGTCTTGTGAATTTTGATTTTGTGTGATCAAATATCGATGAGATTTTATTAAGAATATCTTTAATATAAGTTATGAACGCACTTTGAGAACATCACTAATTGAAGTTGATGCATAGATCGATAAATATTGAAACAACATCTTGTTCGTCAATTGGGCTAACCATGGAACGTATAAGACTAGTAGAAAATATTATAGTTATGGAGGATCCAATATTGAACTATTTGATGGTAAAAAGGCATGTCAGGACTCCAAATTTTATAGCTTATTTGAGCTGATTAATTTCATTAATGATATGTATATATGAAGGTAACAATGCATAAGCTCCACGTAAACCCACCACAAGATACAATATTCCAATGTCATTAGTGCCTCGTTACGTGAGATCAAATGGTCACTCACACACCACAAGCAATCATTCGATCAAATGGTTAGGAGGGAATATACAATATATAATGTATGAAGATGCAATGCATTAGAATTGGAGTACCAAATCGGCCTAAATGGTTGCTTATGATTCAGCCCAATTGTGACCCACCATAGAACACACAACTTGTAACACTATCCGTGAAGTGTCATCTAATATGATCCATCATCAACACGATGAATTATCTTTTTTTTTTTTGTATTTTAAAAAAAATATTCAAAAATTATTGATTCAAGAATGGAAATCGGAACAATCGATTCCGATACGATTCTTATATAATTTTTGGTAAACTGAAATCGATGATTCTAAAATGAAGGTCAACGACGATCATGCTTCTCCCACTCGGGTCACTAATGGAGCACTTAACTCACATTGGATCATCCACTAAGTAGAGTTTTATTGGTAATTCACCACCAAAGCCTTTTGGTTGAGCAATCCAAATCAAGTGATGTATACGTATGATGTCAACATCATAACATTTTAATGGTGCCTAACATTTCGATAAGGTGGTGTCGTATTTTACAGATCAAACATCGCCATCCTATCTTTATGGCCATCGACATCAAGCGAGCTACGTACTCGTCCCTTCTGCACAGTGACCATAGGTTGACAGAATCCACACGGAGATCACACACAGAGTCGTCGGTGAGTGAGGTGGTGGTCCTCATCACTGTTGGTGGTGGTGAGCATGCATGACTCGAGCTAAAAGTTTGGAGTTGTATGCCTATGATTGATGAGTTTGACTTTACTGCGAAACAAGGCCACATTAATGTCATTTCTGATCCATTCGAATTCCTTGGATGATCAATAAGAAGAAAAAGAAACAGTACACATATATCAAGTTCAAATGATTGAGTTGCACTCTTCACTCACTTAGGTGGCTGTGAAAGTGATGCTAACCAAACCTCTTTAATGCTTTCTTGCTTGCTGTGTTTCAATTTTTGGTGCCTTTTCCGATTATAACTTACATATATGTATGTATGAAATCAAGGTTTGAGAATTTTAGGATATACATTTCGAGCGAGCGATCGTCTATCGTAAGTCTCTCACCCAAACATTAATATATTTTTCTTCCAATGCTCAAATATAATGTGGTTTAAACATGCTTTGAATTTTTAGAGCTTAGTTGATCCAATTATAAATTTATCGATGTCGAAGGATTTCGCTCGTATCTTGTGCCCATGTTTGTGCCATAACATATTAATCTTTAAGACAAGAGATGATCGATTTCAAAATTAATATATTTTTATTTTAATACTCAATCTAATGTGATTGTTGATATCTCGTCAAGTATAAAGTACACGAAATCTAACTTATTTATTCTTGATGTAATCATAATTTTATAAATATTTATTTTCAACACAAGTGACGAGGAACAATAACTTCATCCGACATAAAAATCAATCGGTTTTATATCACAATATAAAATAATTTTTATGCTTACATTATAATTATTTTAGATAATTGTAACTGAAATACTTGGAATTAGGTCATGAATGTTCAAACCAACCAAATCTTTGGGATCTACCGCAGACAACACTATGATCTTTGTGAAAAGAGACAACACAGTGATGTAAGAAACCTTTCATCCTTATGAATCAATGATGATGTACTCGGTTTGACATCATCCCAGCGGTCGAGATCGTCTCCGCCAACTCCACCGACCGATCCTAGCCGTCCAATCCCCTGTCGCATGCAAACAAATCCACCTCGTTCCCCCCACCCCACCCCCCACAACGCACTTCCCTCAATTACCAAAACGCCCCCACGGATCGCCACAGTCGCACCGTAACGGTGACGTCACTTTGAGGTCAGTTTGGGAATTGGGCGGAAAAGTCCTCCGTAACATTATGATAATAATAATAATAATGATTTATTAGCTTTTAATTGTGAGGCTTAGAGATCTCTCAGGTGAGTATAAATTTAGAAGGAAAATAATAATTAGTAATATTTTTATTTCCTTCACGCCGTGGACCACTTTATCTCTCTACGATGGTCCAAAAGATTCCCCCACCAATCACAGCACCCATCTCTGCCGTCCGATCCCTGAACGGATTACGAGGACCCCACCCACCCATTCACCTCCGTGCTCTTCGCCTCCTCGTGTCCACCGACTCCCCCCACCCCACGGGGGGCCCCCCCTCCGTCCTAATCTCGTTCCCCCCCCCCCCCCGGCCATCGTTTCCCGATTCTCCGTTGGCGATTCTCGCAGGTACGGACCGGAGGGTACACGTACGCACCCTCTCCCCACCATCGGTTCCCGCATTTCCCGATTCCCTAACCTCTTTGGCGTTTCTCGCTGGTATGGCCCGGGGGGTACACGTACGCACTCCCCATCTCGGCTAGGCGTCGTCGCCATGTGGGCAAGGACGCCGACCGCGACCTTGTACCGAACGCATCGGACGGAACGGATCTGTCCACGGATTCGTCGGGACCGTCCATCGCGAGAACCGAGCTCGCTTCAAAGCCAGGAGAGGCACCTCTCCAAATCGGAGCTCGTCTCATCTCTTCCCCATGGTGGGGTTCCCCACGGGCCGTCGCCTCCCCGGGCTCTCCGCCGTTGGATCGTAGCGTCGGCGGAGGAGGAGCTCCGATCGGACGGCGGAAATGGTGCGGGGCTTCGGATGGGCGGCGGCGTTCCCCGACGAGGTGTGGGAGCACGTGTTCTCCTTCCTCGCGGCGGACGCCGACCGGAACGCGGTGGCGCTGGTGTGCCGCGCGTGGCACCGGATCGAGCGGCGGTCGCGGCGGCGGGTCTTCGTTGGGAACTGCTACGCGGTGGCGCCCGCCGCGGCGGTGCGGCGGTTCCCGGAGGTGAGGGCGGCCGCGATCAAGGGGAAGCCCCACTTCGCGGACTTCAACCTCGTGCCCACTGACTGGGGCGGCGGGGCAGAGGCGTGGGTCGAGGCGATGGCGGAAGGGTGGCCGCATCTGGAGGAGCTGCGCCTCAAGAGGATGGTCGTCTCCGATGACTGCCTCGAGCTCATCGCCCGGTCATTCAAGAACTTCGGGGTACTGTCTCTCGTCTCCTGCGACGGTTTCAGCACCGCCGGACTTGCGGCCATCGCTGCCAACTGCAGGTCGGACTACTTTCTCTTCTCTCTCTCTCTCTCTCTCTCTCTATTTGCTAGCTTTGGGCGTAGATTTGGTACTTTTGATGATAGAAATATTAGTAATTGCTGTGGATTTTGGATAAAAAATTAGTATTTATGTTTCCATTTTGCTAAATCACGCAGAAAAAAAAAAATAGTAGCCCGAGAACTCGATTCTTGTGTTGCCTTTAGTGTTTTTCGTGGTCAAAATTTTCGATTTGTTCTTTTATTTTTGTCCTTCTTTGGATTTAGCTTGCAAGAGCAAGGATGTCATAGTTCTTTCGGGAATCTGCTTGAGGAGATGGTCAATTATAGAAAGCAACAATGTTCCTTTGAACACAGTTTCTGCCATTTTGGTTGACTGCATTAATCTTCCTTTGGAACACCGAACTGGGAGGTTTTCAGATCCATAAGATTTGGTAATGAAACGAGTCAGCGTGGACTTTAGTAGTAGCGAGTTGCTCAATTTGGAGAGCATTAATAAGGATGATGTCCCGAAAAACAAAATAATTTGAAGGACAAACATTTCCTTTTCACCATCAGATTTCTCTATGATACCCTCTCTATTTAGGGAAATATCCTCTTCTGGTTAAAGTAAAAAAGTAGGGACTGCTTGTGCTTGCACATTAAACACTGACTATGAGAAAATTGTTGTCATCGTTGGTTCTGTTGGCATTTTGTTCTCTTGCCATCCTTATTCTAGTTATGTTGTGTGTTTTGTTCCTGAAACCTATTCGCTGCTTTCTTTGATCTCTTAGACTGCTTCGCTATTGCCAATAGATTTCTCTTGGCTTTTTTCATCCATTTCCTCTAACTTGTTTGTTTATGAGACTGGTAAAATTTGTCTAGAGTTGGTATGTTTCCCAGATTGAAATAATGTTTAGCAAAAATAAACATTAAAAATAAGTAGGATTTCCTTTTTTAAGTTGAACTTAGCATGAGAGCTGAATTGTCAAAGGCATTCAACAGACTGGAATATATTATACTTCATTTTAAGGCTTGCACGTTTCAGAAATATAAGTTAATACTCTTTGGTCCTTTGAGAAACTGTTAATATTAAAGGGAATTACGGGGAAAGTTTACAGTGGTATATCGATGTCATAAAAAAGGGTAACGTGAGTTATGCCATGGACAAGGGATGCTTACCATCTTACATGCATTATTGACTAGTCTGGATAATAACCTACTCAAGGCATAGAGTGTCTGATGAGGTCTGTAGACAGGCAGTTATGCATTCTTATGCAAGGAAGTGTTTGCTCATAAAGGATCGCCTGGAAGCTGAATATATTTCCAAGAAAACAGATATGGTTAAGATGTGTTTACCATGTGACCATCTTTCAGGATGAGACAGCATCTTCTTTCTTGATCATTATTCTTGTGAATAAATGTTTTCACGTGGGCATTTTCTTCTTGCATCAATGTATTTGCTCCCTTGACCATTGAATTACAAGTCTTATTCCTCTTGAACAATTTTGATTTTCTCTCATCGATTCTACTATTAGTGGTGTGATTTCTTCTGGGTCCTTCCCCACTTCCTTTGCAATGCTAATAATCTCGTACTTTTTCTTCTTGGTTAGACTCCATTCTTCACTGCTTCTCTTGGTGACGCTAATAATCTTCTCCTTTGTCTTTCTTGGTTAGACTCTGTCCTTGCTTCTCTTGGTGATGCTCTGAATTTTCTCCTTTTTCCTTCTTAGTTATATTCCCTTTTCCCCTTCCCTTTGGCAGCCTAGTCCTTTGTTTGATTTCTCTCCCTTGTCCTTGCTTTTGCCCACAGTGAGGTCATGCCTGAAATTTACTAGGTTCTGTTCATCTCCTTAGGTCTTCACCAGTTCATACATCAGTGGGATTGGAGGTGGCAACATTGGTTTCCGTTGCTAGTGAGGGTGTGAACGAGCAATGAGAAGTCTGTCATGGCAGCAAGCAGCATATGTTGTGTTCCAAAGATGAGCAGGTTACAAGTAAGAAAACAGTGATCGACCAGTAGAATTAGTTGTAATATTCCATGTTGTAGAGAGCACACAAACAGAGGTTGACTGCACAGAGATGGGAAGAAGAGAGGAGTAAAAAGAGAGTCATGTGCATGACACACACTGTAATCACCGATAATTTCTCCCTTAACATAAATTAATTATTATAAATGATGTATTGCTTTATTATTAACTTTTATATCTATGTACTATAGTTAAGGAAATAATTAAATTTAGTTTCCTTAATCACATAGATAAGTTAGGAATTCTACTAATCAATTAAATTATTAATTGATTTATTTCCTAATAAGTGATTTGATATTTAGGAAGTAAATAGTTTACATTTCATTTTTGTGTGTGAACTATAAGAAATGAATATTATATTACTTTCTTTATGCGTGAAAGCAAAAGAAAAATAAATTAAAAAATTAAATTATTACTTACCTTCCGAGGAGATCTCATCTTCTCTTATATAAAGGGGCTACTCCTTCCTCATTCCCCACCAAGCCTAACAATGGGAGGATTGAGGAGAGGACTTCCCGGGGAGATGATATCGAGAAAGGAATAATCGAAGAGAGGTAGGATCCTTTCTTTTTTTAACTAGCTTTGATTTATATTTTGAAATCTTGATGTTGAGATTGTTATAATTTTTGATGCATAATGATGTTTTAATTTTGAAATTCATGATTAGTAAATAATTATAATTATTTTGTGATGTTAGAATGATTATTTAATTTATACTGATCTCTTAAGCTTAAGTGAATTTTAATATTGATTTAATTATTAAAATTATTATTTTTGGATTAGTATAATAGTTTTAATTTATTTAATTGGATATATCTATGTTTCAAAAATTATGTGTGAATTTCTATAATGTAATTAGTTTTAAATTTAAGATCATGAATTTAAAGTTTTAATTAATGTATTTGAATATTTTTTAATAATTTTAAATGTTGAAATCTAATTTGATAAGAGGAGTCTAATTGGGGTGTGACTAGAGTTAAGTTAATCGATCAGATCGAATCGACTCAGCCCATGTGGTCATGTATGACCTAGCTCATGTGACCAAGTACAACCTAGCCTATATGACTCAGCATGACTTAACCTATGTGGTCGTGTAGAAGTCAGCCCATATGGCAAAGTACGACCCAACCCATATGGCCAGGCATGACCCAACCCATGTGGCTAGGTACGATCTAGTCCATGTGGCCATGTATGACCCAGCCCATGTGGTAAGGTACGACCCAACTATGTGGCTAGGCATGGGCCAACTCATATGGCTAGGTACGATCCAGTCCATGTGGCTATGCATGACCCAACTTATATGGTAAGGTACGACCCAACCATATGACCAGGCATCAGCCATCTCATACGGTTTGGTACGACCCAATCCATGTGGTTAGATACGACCCCAACTCATGTGTCTAGGACCAACTTGCAAGCCAAGCAAGGCCTAGTTAAATGACAAGGCTCAGCCCAACTCATAAGTGAGGCTTAGCCTAGTTCATGAAGTTAAGTCTGCCCAGTTACGCGATTGGCATTAGACATATCATCACTCCTTTTATATAGCCCGTCGTACCTCAACTCAACCTAGTACTTGGAACATGTATATGCAATGTATGTGGAATAAGTATATGCAGTGTATGTGACTCATCCAAGACTCAGGTGGGTTGGTTTGATTTAGGTTAGCACTATACGACATAGTCTATTTCATTCCTCTCTATTGGTTTGAACTCATTAATTGACTAAATCAAACAGGTTTGATCAGTTAAAGTCGGTTTAGGGTGCTTCCAAACTAACTTGACTAGTTTCAAATCTATTTGACCTAATCGAGATCAATCAAATCTAAATTAGACCGGGTCTAGGGTGATAACTTGACTAGTTCAAATCTATTTGACCTAATCGAGATCAATCAAATCTAAATTAGACCGGTCTAGGGTGATTCCAAACTAACTTGACTAGTTCAAATCTATTTGACCTAATCGAGATCAATCAAATCTAAATTAGACCGGTCTAGGGTGATTCCAAACTAACTTGACTAGTTCAAATCTATTTGACCTAATCGAGATCAATCAAATCTAAATTAGACCGGTCTAGGGTGATTCCAAACTAACTTGACTAGTTCAAATCTATTTGACCTAATCGAGATCAATCAAATCTAAATTAGACCGGTCTAGGGTGATTCCAAACTAACTTGACTAGTTCAAATCTATTTGACCTAATCGAGATCAATCAAATCTAAATTAGACCGGTCTAGGGTGATTCCAAACTAACTTGACTAGTTCAAATCTATTTGACCTAATCGAGATCAATCAAATCTAAATTAGACCGGTCTAGGGTGATTCCAAACTAACTTGACTAGTTCAAATCTATTTGACCTAATCGAGATCAATCAAATCTAAATTAGACCGGTCTAGGGTGATTCCAAACTAACTTGACTAGTTCAAATCTATTTGACCTAATCGAGATCAATCAAATCTAAATTAGACCGGTCTAGGGTGATTCCAAACTAACTTGACTAGTTCAAATCTATTTGACCTAATCGAGATCAATCAAATCTAAATTAGACCGGTCTAGGGTGATTCCAAACTAACTTGACTAGTTCAAATCTATTTGACCTAATCGAGATCAATCAAATCTAAATTAGACCGGTCTAGGGTGATTCCAAACTAACTTGACTAGTTCAAATCTATTTGACCTAATCGAGATCAATCAAATCTAAATTAGACCGGTCTAGGGTGATTCCAAACTAACTTGACTAGTTCAAATCTATTTGACCTAATCGAGATCAATCAAATCTAAATTAGACCGGTCTAGGGTGATTCCAAACTAACTTGACTAGTTCAAATCTATTTGACCTAATCGAGATCAATCAAATCTAAATTAGACCGGTCTAGGGTGATTCCAAACTAACTTGACTAGTTCAAATCTATTTGACCTAATCGAGATCAATCAAATCTAAATTAGACCGGTCTAGGGTGATTCCAAACTAACTTGACTAGTTCAAATCTATTTGACCTAATCGAGATCAATCAAATCTAAATTAGACCGGTCTAGGGTGATTCCAAACTAACTTGACTAGTTCAAATCTATTTGACCTAATCGAGATCAATCAAATCTAAATTAGACCGGTCTAGGGTGATTCCAAACTAACTTGACTAGTTCAAATCTATTTGACCTAATCGAGATCAATCAAATCTAAATTAGACCGGTCTAGGGTGATTCCAAACTAACTTGACTAGTTCAAATCTATTTGACCTAATCGAGATCAATCAAATCTAAATTAGACCGGTCTAGGGTGATTCCAGACTTGTTCTATAAGGATTTGATGTTGGTTCCGTTAGATCATAATCGAATTGAGTTTGGTTTAAGTCAATTGAGCTATTCCAATTAGGGTTTTGGTTGATTAAGGATTATTGAGAGATTGATGTTTCATGCTTTTATGATTTGATGAATTTAGCCAAATTTAATGATCAGTTTTCTTATCATCTTTCTAGTCACTAACAATCCACTCGCATTGTAGTGATAATAACAATTCTCATCTCTTGTTTCCAAGGTATCAAAACTAAGTCATTGTATATATCATCCATCCTACTTCCATCCTCAGAATAAAGGGACCTAATTGACTGGATTTTCTTTTTCTTGATAAATTTCTATCTTAACAGGAATCTGAGGGAGCTAGACCTGCATGAAAATGAAGTGGAGGATAATTGTCTAAATTGGATCAGCCATTTTCCAGAGTCATTTACTTCTTTGGTTTCTCTCAACATTACATGCTTGGAAGGTGATGTGAATACATCTGTTCTTGAATGTCTCATTAGCAGATGTCCGAATCTCAGAACTCTCAGACTCAACCATGCCATGCCTCTAGGTAAGAATTATCATCGTCTTTCTTATGCATAAGTTTTATGATTAAAGGATATATTTTCTTATTGAATTATTGATATTTGTTTATATTTCATGAATATTAAAGATTATTTTATGATTTTTCGAGGTTCCTACCAACATGTGGTTGCTGATATAATTTTTATCTTATATTTATTTCAGAGTAATCAACTACTGTGTAATAGATTTGAAGCTTGGGTAGAAGAACTTGTGACCCTACCAAGAAGATGTAGTCATTTTCTAGTTAATAGAATATTTATTATTGTAAGGACAAGGATTTGAATTAAAAGACGAATGAAAAAAAAGAGAGAGAGTTTATTATGTAAATTATGAATAATAAATTACCAATTTATTATTCTTTTTATAAATCCGGATGTGACCCACATTTTACTTGTTTGGTAGGCTTATTTTCACGAGCGAAAGGTGAAGGAGGGCTTCACTAGGAGACAAAGTGCAATAACAGTCAGTGATAACCCCCAAGACAAAAGTTTCTCAAGAATATCACTCTCTCTCAGAAAGCCCCTGAAGGCCCAAATTTAAGATCTAGTAGAAAATAAATTGAATTCCCTGGCTCTAAGAGTTAACATATACATGTATACATACATATACGGATTGTACAGACTCTCCCTTGTGTTTTTGCTGCTGAGTTCAGCAGATATACCTTACCTTCAGTACTTTGGAGCTAACCAAGGGAAAGAAAAACAGCACGACGTTTTTGTGGGTGAACCATTGACATTCTCCTTTTAATGAAAAATGAAGGCTGAAAGACGGAATATTGTTTCTCATATTATTTTATACATAAACCTGCCTAGGTGTTTTTGCACTTAAAGCGGGCTGTACTTTTGAAAATTGCAAGTAAAAGAGTTCTTTTATTTACTTCATCTTCTACTGCAACTTCTATGTCAGATTGAGTTACTTGTCATAAGTTAACCTAACATTTTTTGTTAAGGTAAAACACTACCGACATTGATGAATTTAGCCAAATTTAATGATCAGTTTTCTTATCATCTTTCTAGTCACTAACAATCCACTCGCATTGTAGTGATAATAACAATTCTCATCTCTTGTTTCCAAGGTATCAAAACTAAGTCATTGTATATCATCCATCCTACTTCCATCCTCAGAATAAAGGGACCTAATTGACTGGATTTTCTTTTTCTTGATAAATTTCTATCTTAACAGGAATCTGAGGGAGCTAGACCTGCATGAAAATGAAGTGGAGGATAATTGTCTAAATTGGATCAGCCATTTTCCAGAGTCATTTACTTCTTTGGTTTCTCTCAACATTACATGCTTGGAAGGTGATGTGAATACATCTGTTCTTGAATGTCTCATTAGCAGATGTCCGAATCTCAGAACTCTCAGACTCAACCATGCCATGCCTCTAGAAAAGCTTGTTAGTCTCCTACAAAGAGCTCCGCAGCTGGTGGACCTAGGAACTAGCAAGTTCTCGGCAGATCATCATCCAGAGCTTTTCTTCAAGCTTGAATCAACCTTTGCTGGCTTTAAACATCTGAAGAGCCTATCAGGTATTTGGGAAGCTGGTCCAGCATACCTTCCAGCAATCTATTCCGTCTGTGAGAGTCTTACATCCCTGAACCTGTGCTATGCTACCATACAGAGCCCAGAGCTCTTAAAATTAGTCAGCCGGTGCAAAAATCTGCAACGATTATGGGTATATATCCATCTTTCAGTCTCTCATATATCATGGGTAGCAACTACATCTCTTTCATATACTAGCTCACCCATCTAATGATAGGGTCTGGCTCGTATAGCTGGCATGTCTTTTCCATTTACTTGTATTGTTCATCTTTTCTATGCTGACATCTTTTTTCTCATCTATTGAGCACTGACAAAAGCTTCATAATGAATTTAGATTAAGCCAGTGATTGTTTTGTTTTCTTATGCTGCTTTCATCTTTGCTATGGGAATAAATTTCATTAGCAGATGTCAGTCAGTATTTTAGGAGGAATTCTGATGGCCACCGGTAGTTTATTTGATCTCTTGTGTTTTTGGCCATGTTAGTTGTCCCAAATATATGCTTACCAAGAAGAAACCTGTTTTGTTCAGGTGATGGACTTAATTGAGGACAATGGCCTAATTGCTGTGGCAGCATCATGCAAGCTCCTTCAAGAACTGCGAGTATTCCCTTCTGACCCATATGGTGTGCAACCACCCATCTCTCTTACAGAACATGGCCTTGTTGCGATCTCTGCCGGTTGCCTGATGCTCCATTCTGTTCTCTATTTTTGCCGGCAAATGACTAATGCTGCCCTCCTTACTATTGCTAACAACCGTCCCAATCTCACATGCTTCCGTCTGTGCATTATTGAACCGCACACCCCGGATTATATTAGTCAAGAACCTTTAGATGCTGGCTTCAGTGCCATTGTTAAATCCTGCAAAGACCTCCGACGTCTCTCCTTATCTGGTCTCCTCACTGACCGTGTGTTTAAGTCAATTGGGGCCTCGGCAAATCGTCTTGAGATGCTCTCAGTTGCTTTTGCCGGTGATAGTGATGCGGGTCTTCACTACATTCTCTCTGGTTGCAAGAACTTGCGCAAGCTGGAAATTAGGGACTGCCCATTCGGGGACAAGGCTTTGTTGGACAATGCTTCTAAACTGGAGACAATGCGATCCCTTTGGATGTCATCATGCTCTGTGACTTTGGGGGCGTGCAGACAGCTAGCACTGAAGATGCCACGACTTAACGTGGAGGTCATCGATGAGAGGAGAGGAAGGCCGTTGGAGTCGTGGCCTGATGATTTCCCCGTCGAGAAGCTCTACATCTATCGGACTGTTGCAGGTCCAAGATCAGACACTCCACCATGTGTTTGGACAGTTTAAGGTGACACTCCATAGTATGGGGGTATTATGTTGTATGTTTTGGTTTGTCTTCTGCTTATTAATTTGTTTGCCATTAGTTGTGTGGTTCTTAGATTTCAGCAAGAGTTAAAGCTTTAGTTGTCAATAAGTTGTGGAACTGTATGATTTGTGGCAAGTTGTTATAGGTCTCTAGAGGTGTTTTTTGTTTTTAGGCTTTTGTTACCTCCATGCAGTGTATTGCAACTTCACACACAACTGCTCTTATATTCACACTTCTTCAGATTTAGTTTACCTGATTGTGTGTTTAGGTAATAGCTAATGCAGCAGTGTAGTCAGATATCCTGTCTTGGATGTGGTTTTTTAAGGAATGTGGGGATGGTTTCTCTTTCATAATCTTCATGAAGGTTTTTGCCCCCTAAACTAAAGACAATGCTACTTGAAATGCAGATATGGTCAATTGGAGGACAAAATTAATTGGAATAGAAAACCTTTGGCCACTTATCTGCTGGCAAATAACATAAGAGAGAACAAACATGGAAAAGGTGATCACTGGAACTGGAAGAAAGACTTTCCTTGCCCATGAATGGACATTGGATGCTTGTAAATGCTGTAATTAGAAAGATGCTTATAAATTCTGTAATTAGAAAGGGTAAAAGTAATTCCTATGAGTGGTATGAGAAAAAGGTAGAGAGAGATCTAAAAATGTTTTGTAAGAAATTATAAATTTAAATTTAAATACTAAATCTAATTAAAAATATAATTTTTATATATCTATCTATATTTTTGGCCTATGCTTGTTCTATTTATCAATATTAAGCTAATTATCTTTGATACATCCCATCATTAAGTTCCATTGTAAACATCTCATATGCATAATGTCATGAAACCCAACATGTTTAGGTAAAATAAGGTTCAATCAGGATTTAATAGGAAATTCCTATAAATTTCTATCATTTTATGATCTATATCCCACTCTCAAAGTCAAAGGGTTCAACTTCCAGTGCCTCATTCCATACAAAGAATTCACCAATATGATTGCCTAAAAATGATGAAGAATGAAGCTGAATAGTAAGTAGCATGGCAATTATGTATTGGCATGGAGATGATTCATTATGCAAAGGACTTGTCTAACCAAGGATTTGCTACTTCAAGAACAACAGAGGTGTACAAATACTGTGCATGCTCTCCCTCCCTCTTAAAGAGAAAGGTGGAGTAGGATCCACCATGTCTGGAATTATGAACAGTAAAGAAGAACAAAGCTCAGAGGTCTTAGTAAGTCCAGACAAATCACCATAGAAACAGCTTTCTTCTCAAAGGATCAGACACACACAGAAAAAGAAAACATCATCGTGCAAAGAGGGAACAAATGTCACAAGAACCCAAAACAAAGTGTAATTCTTCTCCATTTGATGAGGAAGAACAACTCTGAGCTTTTATTTCTTTCTGACACTTGCAACCCCTAAACCATGGGAAGCAAAATAAATAAATAATTTTTTCTTTTTGCTGGCATAAATAAAGTGCATGCCTTCAAAGAAATCCTTTTGGTAGTCTTCATGAAAGAGAGCGTCATGACCTTCTTTTGTGGGTGATTGAACCAATTCAGTAGAAATCAGAACATGAGCGTTGAAACCTGCATGGCACAAGTATTTACTTCCCCTAAAAACCTTTTATGCTTAGTGATACGACATATTTTGGCCTCAAGATATATCAGGTCAGAATCCATACTAAGGCATTGCTCGGCACGTCACGTCTCGGGAACCCTGAGACAGGCGTCGCCCTTAAGACACGCCAAGTCAAAATCCGTACTAAGGCATTGCTTGGCACGTCACATCTCGGGAACCCCGAGACAGGCGTCGCCCCAAGATACGCCAAGTCAGAATCCGTATTAAGGCACTGCTCGACACGTCCACCACGCCAACCCGCGTACGACCGACCCACGTACAGCAATATAACGACCTTTGGCCAGCATCTGGCCAGGGTGTGGCAAAATCAGTTGATTACTCAACTGACTTGCTTGTCGGAGGGGCCTCGTCGGGAATCACCCGACGAAGGCCATTTTTGCAGGAAAGCGACCGCCCACGACCGGCAAGCGTCTTAACCCGGGAATCGCCATCCATCGCGCAAGGGAGAGCAGTGGGTCGGCCTGGATCCCAACCAACGTCGACCAACACTCCTTCCCAAAAGCGCAACCATCTTGGCATCCAGCTCAACCGACAGAAGACTCCCGACATCGACCCGTGGACCAGGCCGTGCTGATTCACCAGCCATGTTATATTTGTTTGCTAATATTTTAGCACTAGAAGGAGGGCCATATCGCAAGAGTATCTCGCGGGAGCTCTCCTCGATGGAGAACCACCAGCCTGTCACCCTTTTATCGGGCCCGGAGATCAGCATCTCCTCGTCCTTCGAGATGGGGGGATCCCAGCCTCGACGCTAGATTGCTACTGGCGCCCATTCAACGACCCAGGGTTACCACCTCTCGAACTTACCATGGGACCCTCGGTCGTGTCACCCGAGGCATTCCTCAGCCTGACCAAGCAAGTACAAGCGATGGCAGGGATGATGCAGATGCTCGTCCCACTCATTCTCCAGATCGTGCAGCTAGTAGCTCCCTCGATTGACCCAACCCGATAAAAGTCGAGCAGGGAGCAGGTCGGGATGGGAGAAGCCCGAGACCAAATGACGAATTCGAGTGGTCCGCCTGAGCAGAGCATACCCGCACCCTGCCGAATCACACCGCCCCGCTCTAAGCCCGGCACCATATCGTCCGACTCTGCGGACGACTCATTCAGGATCCAACTGTCCCAGGTCAACCAATGCCTGGATGAGTTCCAATATGAGTTTCAGAAATCGCGGTGAGAGTTGAACGAAGGCGGCTCAGGCGGATCCCCTTTCACCCAGGAAATACAGGACAACCTTGTACCCCTCAACTTCGAAGTCGAGCTCACAAACTCGGTCCCCTGACTCAATTCGAAGTCGAGCTCACAAACTCGGTCCCCTGACTCAATTCGAAGTCGAGCTCACAAACTCGGTCCCCTGACTCAATTCGAAGTCGAGCTCACAAACTCGGTCCCCTGACTCAATTCGAAGTCGAGCTCACAAACTCGGTCCCCTGACTCAATTCGAAGTCGAGCTCACAAACTCGGTCCCCTGACTCAATTCGAAGTCGAGCTCACAAACTCGGTCCCCTGACTCAATTCGAAGTCGAGCTCACAAACTCGGTCCCCTGACTCAATTCGAAGTCGAGCTCACAAACTCGGTCCCCTGACTCAATTCGAAGTCGAGCTCACAAACTCGGTCCCCTGACTCAATTCGAAGTCGAGCTCACAAACTCGGTCCCCTGACTCAATTCGAAGTCGAGCTCACAAACTCGGTCCCCTGACTCAATTCGAAGTCGAGCTCACAAACTCGGTCCCCTGACTCAATTCGAAGTCGAGCTCACAAACTCGGTCCCCTGACTCAATTCGAAGTCGAGCTCACAAACTCGGTCCCCTGACTCAATTCGAAGTCGAGCTCACAAACTCGGTCCCCTGACTCAATTCGAAGTCGAGCTCACAAACTCGGTCCCCTGACTCAATTCGAAGTCGAGCTCACAAACTCGGTCCCCTGACTCAATTCGAAGTCGAGCTCACAAACTCGGTCCCCTGACTCAATTCGAAGTCGAGCTCACAAACTCGGTCCCCTGACTCAATTCGAAGTCGAGCTCACAAACTCGGTCCCCTGACTCAATTCGAAGTCGAGCTCACAAACTCGGTCCCCTGACTCAATTCGAAGTCGAGCTCACAAACTCGGTCCCCTGACTCAATTCGAAGTCGAGCTCACAAACTCGGTCCCCTGACTCAATTCGAAGTCGAGCTCACAAACTCGGTCCCCTGACTCAATTCGAAGTCGAGCTCACAAACTCGGTCCCCTGACTCAATTCGAAGTCGAGCTCACAAACTCGGTCCCCTGACTCAATTCGAAGTCGAGCTCACAAACTCGGTCCCCTGACTCAATTCGAAGTCGAGCTCACAAACTCGGTCCCCTGACTCAATTCGAAGTCGAGCTCACAAACTCGGTCCCCTGACTCAATTCGAAGTCGAGCTCACAAACTCGGTCCCCTGACTCAATTCGAAGTCGAGCTCACAAACTCGGTCCCCTGACTCAATTCGAAGTCGAGCTCACAAACTCGGTCCCCTGACTCAATTCGAAGTCGAGCTCACAAACTCGGTCCCCTGACTCAATTCGAAGTCGAGCTCACAAACTCGGTCCCCTGACTCAATTCGAAGTCGAGCTCACAAACTCGGTCCCCTGACTCAATTCGAAGTCGAGCTCACAAACTCGGTCCCCTGACTCAATTCGAAGTCGAGCTCACAAACTCGGTCCCCTGACTCAATTCGAAGTCGAGCTCACAAACTCGGTCCCCTGACTCAATTCGAAGTCGAGCTCACAAGTCGAGCTCACAAACTCGTCCCCTGACTCAATTCGAAGTCGAGCTCACAAACTCGTCCCCTGACTCAATTCGGATGCTGAGCTCACAAAACTCGGTCCCCAAACTCGATTCAGAGTCGAACCCACTCAACCCCCAGATCCGACTCCCGTCCAAGACGTGCTAAATCGCTCTCGATTTAACGACCCACCAGCATGAAACCTGAGCCCGATGCAGTAACTCGGCCTACAGGCCCAACTCCGACGATCGAGCCACACCTCGGGGCTAATCTACGCCCGAGTCGCATCTTGACCAAATCCAACGCCCGAGTCGCATCTTGACCAAATCCAACACCCGAGCCACGCATCTCGACCAAATCCAACGCCCGAGTCGCATCTTGACCAAATCCAACGCCCGAGTCGCATCTTGACCAAATCCAACGCCCGAGTCGCATCTTGACCAAATCCAACGCCCGAGTCGCATCTTGACCAAATCCAACGCCCGAGTCGCATCTTGACCAAATCCAACACCCGAGCCACGCATCTCGACCAAATCCAACGCCCGAGTCGCATCTTGACCAAATCCAACGCCCGAGTCGCATCTTGACCAAATCCAACGCCCGAGTCGCATCTTGGCCAATCTAATACCCGAGCCACGCATCTCGACCAAATCCAACGCCCGAGTCGCATCTTGACCAAATCCAACGCCCGAGTCGCATCTTGACCAAATCCAACACCCGAGCCACGCATCTTGGCCAATCTAATACCCGAGCCACGCATCTTGGCCAATCTAATACCCGAGCCACGCATCTCGACCAAATCCAACGCCCGAGTCGCATCTTGACCAAATCCAACGCCCGAGTCGCATCTTGACCAAATCCAACGCCCGAGTCGCATCTTGACCAAATCCAACGCCCGAGTCGCATCTTGACCAAATCCAACGCCCGAGTCGCATCTTGACCAAATCCAACGCCCGAGTCGCATCTTGACCAAATCCAACGCCCGAGTCGCATCTTGACCAAATCCAACGCCCGAGTCGCATCTTGGCCAATCTAATACCCGAGCCACGCATCTCGACCAAATCCAACGCCCGAGTCGCATCTTGACCAAATCCAACACCCGAGCCACGCATCTCGACCAAATCCAACGCCCGAGTCGCATCTTGACCAAATCCAACGCCCGAGTCGCATCTTGACCAAATCCAACGCCCGAGTCGCATCTTGGCCAATCTAATACCCGAGCCACGCATCTTGGCCAATCCAACACCCGAGCCACGCATCTTGGCCAATCTAATGGGCCAGAGCCATGCATCTCGACCAATCCAACGCTCGAATCGCCTCACGCCCAATCTTTGCCCCAATCACATCTCGGTCAATCCAGCGCCTGAATCACCAGCCTAGTCCGTTATCCAAGTCACTCCACATCGACCCTTGACTCACTGTCCCTCAAGTCTCTAAACTGAGCCGCTCCGACTTGCTTGCCGACATTTCAAACTCGGCAGCCGTAACTTCGAGCCGTGTGAAACCCGTAATCTGAACTGAGACACATCGGGCTCGCCGCGCAGGTCTCGCCTTGCCGGTTTCGACACTTCGGTTTTGCCTCATCGGGCCCTTACTGTTCAATCAGCAGGGTCAGTCCTACCTGAATCATGGGGCATCACCTCTCTAAATCGCCCTCGACGAGTCAATCTAGCTTCCCCTCGTGAGCAATCAGCCTCACTCCGACCCAGGCATGCCGCCCGACCCTTAAAGACCCTACATATTTGGCCAGGGAGAAGTGATACGACATATTTTGACCTTCAAGACATGCCAAGTCAAAATCCGTACTAAGGTACTACTCGGCACGTCACGCCTCAGAAACCCCGAGATAAGTATTGCCCCCAAGATACGCTAAGTCAGAATCTGTACTAAGGCACTGCTCGGCACATCACGCCTCGGGAATCCCGAGACAGGCGCCGCTCCCAAGACACGCCAAGTCAGAATCCGTATTAAAGCACTGCTCGGCACGTCCACCATGCCAACTTACGTACGACCAACCAACGTACAATAATATAAAGACCTCTGGCCAGCATCTGGCGAGAGTGTGGCAAAATCAGTTGATCACTCGACTGACTTGCTCGTCAGAGGGGCCTCATCGGGAATCACCCGACGAGGGCCATTTTTGCAGGAAAGCGGCTGCCCACGACCCGCGAGTATCTCAACCCGAGAATCGCCATCCACCGTGTAAGGGAGAGTAGTGGGTCGGCCCGGATCCTGACCAACGCCAACCAGCACTCCTTCCCGAGGGCACGACCACCTCACGAGGACGAGCTGCCAACCACCCCGGAAACAGAGAGAGGCATCTCGACATACACAACGCTCAGATCGGCACACCAAGGAACGCTGATCAACACTCCATCGTGAGGGCCCGGTCGACCTCCCCAGCCCAGCTCTTGCCCGAGCAGCTCTAGAACGGCCACCCGCGAACGACGAGCGTCTCGAACCAGGAGACACCTTCCACCGCGCAAGGGAGAGTAGTAGGTCGGCCTAGATCCCGACCAACGTCAACCAGCACTCCTTCCCAAGAGCGCAGCCACCTTGGCATCCAGCTCAACCGACAGAAGACTCCCGATATCGATCCGTAGATCAGGCCGTGCCGATTCATCAGGCACGTGTTCGCTAACACTTGGTGACGATCACATTGACCTGATTAAGATATTGAAAAGCTTTGGATAATAAATGTAGTATGCTTCCTGAGTCCAGGTCGGGCAGATGCTAAGGAATTGGAATGTTCTTATCCATCCTTCACCAGAATATTTATTTTTCTGGTCCATCTGCTTCCCTAATCATCATGCTTCATATTCTCTTCTAGTGGCCACCTTCCTCTTGGCACTTTCTTGTCTTTAATTGGCCACATCTTCTCAATCCTGATGACTCATCTCTTTTCTAAAGCAATTATTCTGCTTCGAAATACTCTCTGTTCCTCACCACTTCATTCTCCTGTAATTTGAGTGCAGACTCCTGCGGGGATAAGCTTTCCTAAAAGCAGAAGATGTTGGTGGCTGCTGAGATCAGAATATATCCTGCACTTCATGTGAAGAAGCTCTTTCCCTCAAGCAAGAATGGGATTCCTCTCCTCTGGCCACCGCGAAGTGATGATCCACAAGCAACACCGATTCTTCCTCTCTCTCTCTCTCTGTCTATAAATGGAAGGAGAGACTCGAGGATTAGCTCGAGTGAGTTCCAAGTAATCACTGCAAGAACAGATGGCTGACTACAGCTCCTCTGGCGGAAGGTTCGGTGGCTTCGGCAAGGAGAGGACGGGCTTCAGGTTCCAGTCCTGGAGCACCGACGATGATGGAGTGAAAACAACCAGAGAGCGGTGGGAGTCCTCCTCCTGGCTCAGCAACCACGAGCCCCGCCGTGACCATGTGTGCAGGCCAGTGGTCATCGGTAGCGACGGAAAAGCCTCCCCGGTGATGCTCGACTACCCTCCCCACCATCACAAGGAACATTCTGTCACCGACAACGGATGGAATAAGAGCGGCGACACCCACAAATCCGACGCGTACGAAGCCCAAGCGTTCCTCAGCAACGTCCAGACTGCAGCCAGCAACGGCAATCGAGTCGGCTTCCCCGGCGGCATGTTTCAGCTCCCGAAAGCGCAGTACGGGGCTTACGACGACGACACGTACTACAAGAGCAGCAGCGCGTGGAGCAGACCGGTTGCGGCAGCAGAGCCTGCCACGTTTAACACCGGCGGCTGGGGCGCGCCTGGGCAGGGAAAACTCAGCAGGGCGACGAACGATATCGGCACCGCTGCGGAGTTCCTGAGGGATTCGGGCAGGCCGGCGCCGGCTCCGGCGCCCATGGCTGGGCCTGGTTCCTGGAGCTCGCAGTCCTCACAGGCGTACCAGACAAGCAAGAAAAGCTCGTCCACAACCATTGACAGCAGAGAGGCAGCCAAGAAGTACGGTGGGCAGTTCATATGGTAAGCTTTATATATGCATGCATGTGTGCGGCCTTCAAACCTTCTACGTAGTAGATTTGGTGTGCGGAGATAATAAACTCCCAAAGCTTTAGTGATGCATGGCAATTAGCCATACTATTATGTGTGATGTTAAGCTTCTACTTGTACTACTCTTTATGTTTACTGATATCTATTATGATAACGTGATCAGACTTTCTAGTGATACGTATACCTTTAAATTGTGTTTGACTAATTGGAAGACTTTGATGAAGTCAAACCTCGAAACTTCCTTTCCCATGAACGCATTGGAAGGTTCATTCTACCAAAAAAAGAATCATTATTATTGTTATTTTCCGACATTCACAGTGCAACATTGACTTCAAGGTGTAGTCAAACTTCCTAAAACTATCACATGGCTCCGCCCTTATTGGCTATGCTTCACGTGGGGCCAAATGTTGACCTGTTTCATGGATTGCTGTACTGGTCTTCCATTAAGATTTGATCTGGTCACATACCATCTTTGCCCTTCTCTTCGCCGTTCCTCTCTTTCCCCGATCTCTAGTAATGCTAGTAGAAGGCGACAGCGAACCCTAAATTCGCTGCTCTGCGATCGCCCCTCCGCCGGACGTCAGATCCGGAGGACGCCAATCCCGCCTCCGAGCTCCACTCCCCCGGCCGGCTGCGATGAGATGAACGATGGGCTGCGTCGTCGCCAAGGAGGCCTCCCCTCCCCCAACCACCGCCTCACTCGACCGCCGCCGTCGCGGACAGAAGAAGCAGCCAGCTGGACCAACCCCAGTCGCCTCGGGCCAAAAAGCCCAGGACTCCCTCCCTGGGGCCGAGATCGCCGCCGATGCGCCCTACGCCGGCGTCCGGAAAGAGGAGACGGAACAGTCCCCTGGGGAGAGACGGCCGCGGCGGCGCCGGCAGAGGCCGGACCCGAGGCTGAGTAACCCCCCCGGCCACGTCCGCGGTGAGCAGGTCGCTGCTGGTTGGCCCGCCTGGCTCTCCCACGCCGCCGGGGAGGCTATCAAGGGATGGACGCCCCGCCGGGCTGATACCTTTGAGAAGATCGACAAGGTTAGGTTCCTCTTTGCAGTTCGAGCATCTCATTTTGCTGCATCTTTTACTGGTTTCCTTTTTGCTAAAGATAGCATTCTTTTTCTAGTTTAGATTGGGCAAGGGACGTATAGCAATGTCTACAAGGCTAGGGACGTCTTGACGGGCAAAATTGTGGCGTTGAAGAAAGTCCGGTTTGACAATATGGAGCCGGAGAGTGTGAAATTTATGGCAAGAGAGATCCTTATATTGCGGCACTTGGATCACCCAAATGTCGTGAAGCTAGAGGGGCTAGTGACGTCCAGGATGTCTTGTAGCTTGTATTTGGTCTTCGAGTACATGGAGCACGATCTGGCTGGTCTTGCAGCCAGCCTTACCACAAAGTTCACGGAGCCTCAGGTTATTTTTATGCTCGTTTCTACCTTCAAAGAGCTAAATTTCTTGAGATTCTTTTTAAAAGCTTGTATTCTGAGCAGGTGAAGTGTTACATGCATCAACTGTTGTCGGGATTGGAGCACTGTCACAACAACAAAGTGTTGCACCGCGACATTAAGGGTTCAAATCTCCTACTTGACAATAAGGGGTTACTCAAGATTGCAGACTTTGGCTTGGCTACTTTCTTTGATCCTAATCGCAAGCATCCCATGACCAGCCGGGTGATCACTCTTTGGTATCGTCCGCCAGAGCTGCTCTTGGGAGCCACTGATTACAGCGTGGGTGTAGACCTCTGGAGTGCGGGCTGTATTTTGGCAGAATTATTGTCTGGAAAGCCTATTATGCCTGGGAGGACTGAGGTAGGTTCTGGAACTTACGAGTTGTTGCAAATGTTGGTCATTACATTGGCATGGTACTTCTCTTTTTCTGCTTTTGGCAGGGGACTTCCAACGTTCTTCTTTTGTTATGTTCATAAAGAAAATGTAACGCAAGATGTCGGGGTGCAACATCATAAACTAGATATACACCAAAATTTTTGATATCAAGGAAGTGTTGTTCTAAAAGGTGGATATGACTTTAGATTGCTGCAAACAAATTGGATGATCATTATGTTTATGCCATATATTCTCGAGAGAACACACATTCTTGGAGTAGCAACTAAGTGAGCAAATTCTTTGATCAGAAACATGATTTAAAATGGCAGCATCAACATATTTTGTGATGTCAAATCTGACATGCTCACTGATGGTAGTTCAGTCTTAAATGTTATACCATCCATACACCTTAATTATCATGGTTTTACATTCTGTCTAAATGCTAGGAGAAATTGCAGTATAATTTTAATTGCAAGGTACCGTCTGAGCCTGGTTAGGCATGGATCTTATTATATATATGCAAATGTCGTATGTGGTTTATATTCAATGATTTAATGAAAAAAAAGCAATGTTCATTGATACTGCAGTTAGCCTTAATTTTTCACATAATAAATATTTTGTGATTATTAGGTTGAACAGCTGCATAAAATTTTTAAATTATGTGGCTCTCCTTCTGAGGAATACTGGAAAAAATCAAAGTTACCACATGCTACAATTTTTAAACCCCGACAGCCTTACAAACGTTGCATCCAGGAGACTTTTAAAGATTTTCCACCATCATCCTTGCCATTAATAGAAACTCTTCTTGCAATCGACCCAGCTGAACGTCAAACTGCTACTGCAGCTTTAAATAGTGAGGTATTTAAACAATCATTTTCTCATTCAATGATTTTTATACTATGGTTCTGTTATGTTTTATTTCAACATGGAGATTGTATGGCTTCTAAACATAAATTGAGGACATTGCGTAATTCTTACTTCAAGAAAGAAGTCCTTGGAATTATAGTTTTATTCTTTTATGTTCCTTAACGTTGGGCATATGACTGCCTTTTATTAGATCATGCAAATATTGTAATTTGCCTGTTACTTTTGCTTAATGACCATTCATGGTCTTGATTTAGTTAGACTTGTATATGACTCCTTGTATCCTTGACTACAGAATTGAATCTTTTTCATATTTTTGTTAGATTTTACATCTGGATGATGATTTGCATCTTGGTCAACTTTGATAGGTGATTTCTTTTTCATATTTTTGTTAGATTTTACATCTGGATGATGATTTGCATCTTGGTCAACTTTGATAGGTGATTTCTTTTTCATATTTTTGTTAGATTTTACATCTGGATGATGATTTGCATCTTGGTCAACTTTGATAGGTGATTTCTTTTTCATATTTTTGTTAGATTTTACATCTGGATGATGATTTGCATCTTGGTCAACTTTGATAGGTGATTTCTTTTTTCATATTTTTGTTAGATTTTACATCTGGATGATGATTTGCATCTTGGTCAACTTTGATAGGTGATTTCTTTTTCATATTTTTGTTAGATTTTACATCTGGATGATGATTTGCATCTTGGTCAACTTTGATAGGTGATTTCTTTTTCATATTTTTGTTAGATTTTACATCTGGATGATGATTTGCATCTTGGTCAACTTTGATAGGTGATTTCTTTTTCATATTTTTGTTAGATTTTACATCTGGATGATGATTTGCATCTTGGTCAACTTTGATAGGTGATTTCTTTTTCATATTTTTGTTAGATTTTACATCTGGATGATGATTTGCATCTTGGTCAACTTTGATAGGTGATTTCTTTTTCATATTTTTGTTAGATTTTACATCTGGATGATGATTTGCATCTTGGTCAACTTTGATAGGTGATTTCTTTTTCATATTTTTGTTAGATTTTACATCTGGATGATGATTTGCATCTTGGTCAACTTTGATAGGTGATTTCTTTTTCATATTTTTGTTAGATTTTACATCTGGATGATGATTTGCATCTTGGTCAACTTTGATAGGTGATTTCTTTTTCATATTTTTGTTAGATTTTACATCTGGATGATGATTTGCATCTTGGTCAACTTTGATAGGTGATTTCTTTTTCATATTTTTGTTAGATTTTACATCTGGATGATGATTTGCATCTTGGTCAACTTTGATTTCATATTTTGTTAGATTTTACATCTGGATGATGATTTGCATCCTATTTTAGAATTGTAACTTCAGTTTTTCAGTATAGTTTCGGTGGAGACATTCTAGCAGTTAAGATGCATCTTACATGGTCATGAGGTCAAGATTTCAATTTCTGTTGTAAGCGAGAGTACACATGTTAAAAAGTTTTTTCTTGTGTAGATCTCTTGTATAATTGTTGTTGATTATCATACAAATGAAAATAAAAATATGATACAATGAGTCCTTAGAATTGCGAATTTTTAGTTGGTCACTTTTATCCTTATTATATTTCTAACATAGTTTTGTAATATAATATACTAAAAAATGACCAGTTGCACAAAAAAGGGTTTACCTTTGATCCATCATATTTGTTGTTTAAGTGATTTTAGGTTAAGTTGATATGATATATGTAAATAAAGAGTGTTCTAATAACTTTTGTGTTTTGGTCTAATGTGATGATCTAGAATAATATTTTATTTTCACTTGTATGAAGCACCAAATGGATAAGTTCAATGACTTAGAATGCATAGTCTTATTATTTAACCTATATCCATTGGATCTTTATTTGGGGAAAAACCCCCATTATAAGTGCTGAAGTTGACAAACTGGTATATATTACAGTACCAACCTGCTGTATCTGCTTATTGCTTGCAGGAAGTCATAAATTTACTCTTTGTTGTTTATCCCTATACCTGAACATTTTTAATCACACATTGGAAAGTGGGAGGATGTTGTGATGGTTTATATTTGCGACATAGTGGGTGATCACAGCCGTCATCAGGCAATTTAAATAAATGAACCGCTGAAAATTTGTTTACTAATTACTATCTTGTTAAGCTATCTTCTTTAATATGGACACTATATTCTGTTTGCTGACATGTTCTTTTGTTTGATTTTAGTTTTTCAATACTGCACCATATGCTTGTGATCCTTCAAGTCTTCCACAATATCCTCCAAGCAAGGAGATGGATGCTAAACTGAGGGTTGAAGAAGCTAAAAGGTATATGATTGATACCATATTGGTCTCTGTTGTGTATATGAGAGTATGAGACATACCATTTTGGCAAATTAGCAAATGCAAACGCAAACACTCATTCTGAACAATGAAATGTTATTATATCTACATAGTCATTGTATTTTGTGAATGATTGTGATATTTGGTCATTGATACATCTCAGTGGAGCATTGTATTCTTAATACAATGTTCAGCTGATCTTGGTTTTCTAATTTAGTTAATTGCTAAGTGCATAAATACTGAAGTTTAGTTAAAAAGATTCTATGCACTATTGCATAGTTTTTCTTCATTGGTTTTTTTGGTTCTTAAGGTACATACTCAACATGTATATGTGTGTGTGTGTACATATACATATATGTATATAATATATATACATATATACATATATATATATATATATATATATATATATATATATATTTATACATATACATATATACATATATACATATATACATATATACATATATACATATATACATATATACATATATACATATATACATATATACATATATACATATATACATATATACATATATACATATATACATATATACATATATACATATATACATATATACATATATACATATATACATATATACATATATACATATATACATATATACATATATACATATATACATATATACATATATACATATATACATATATACATATATACATATATACATATATACATATATACATATATACATATATACATATATACATATATACATATATACATATATATATATATATATTTATACATATACATATATACATATATACATATATATATATGTATATATATTTATACATATACATATATACATATATACATATATACATATATACATATATACATATATACATATATACATATATACATATATACATATATACATATATACATATATACATATATACATATATACATATATACATATATATATATATTTATACATATACATATATACATATATACATATATACATATATACATATATACATATATACATATATACATATATACATATATATATATATTTATACATATACATATATACATATATACATATATACATATATACATATATACATATATACATATATACATATATACATATATACATATATACATATATACATATATACATATATACATATATACATATATACATATATACATATATACATATATACATATATACATATATACATATATACATATATACATATATACATATATACATATATACATATATACATATATACATATATACATATATACATATATACATATATACATATATACATATATACATATATACATATATACATATATACATATATACATATACTGCACCAGAGGCTAATGCTGAACTCCAAGTAAACATTACTGTATGTCAAGCTTCTATGATTGCTGATTTTTTCCATCCATTTTTAATTCCTTTATTCTAATTGTATTCTTGTATGTTGTGTGCTCAATTTAGTTTAAATCAAGCTTCATCATTTAGTGTACTGGTATTGCAGCCTGGGTGGAATGTGAAAGTAATCGGCATGGTATAACACAGACCTTGTTTTGACCATTGCAAGTAAATCAGATTGTCTAGGGTGTGTTGCTACACCCTTGGAAGTTGGAACAATTTATCCTTTACTCCTACCCAAGCTGACCTTGGTGTGGTCAAAATGGAAATCCTTCTAATTTTGTGACATCATCATTGTTGATTCACATTTCATTATGGCAAGGAAAAAGTATTTACTTGATGGAAAGACAAACTTTGTTGGCTGTTGTGATTCACTTACATGTAAATAACCGCTGCCACCTTGGGATAAGACCAGTCTCACCCTGACACCAAAGCAAGAAAACTTGCCACTGTGCTATGTAGTTATGTAATTGGTTAGCAGGTTGATGGTGAAGACCACAACTTTAAGTAGATATATTTTTTTTTCTAAAACCAAGGTTTCAATTCTCAATCCAACATTGGTTTTGACAACTTGGAAGACTACTACTTAACCAATATACCAGGTGGTACACTGATCAGTGTTGCCTAATTTGTTTAAAAGATGACAAAATAATAAATACAGACTAGAACCAATCTATATGATTCATGTTGGCTTATAGTTGAAGTGTTTAATACCAGATGGCATGCACTGATCCAACTGAAATTTGAAACCTTGCTCTAAACATCTACTATGAAATTTATTGAAAAATATCATTACATGCATTTGACTATTTACTTTGACTACAACATTATGAAGGCTCCACATGAACAGACCTACATACGATTCTCTTCAATATGGTTTCAAGTTTAGAGTGATACTCCCATGTAAGCAGGCATCCTAATATTACAGACAGTGTACCGAGCCATGTCTATCCTTGCTGTGGCTTCATGTGCTGACAGCATAAGAAGGGGGAAATTCCCAATCTAAGAAAAAGACTGGCAATTAAGTATGAAGAGGTAGATCTCATAAGATCTATCCATTTTTTGATTAAAAATTAGTGGAGCAACTCCTGTTGTCTCATCAGCAGCCGTAAAATAAATAACTAAAATGAAAATAAAAAAAACTACACTTGCCTATGGTGATTCCATGGTGAGGGTTGCTCATCCATGGTCGCTTCAGTGAGAATGGTACAAGGAGTGGTGATTGTCCTCGTAGTAAGTGAGATACTAAGTTACATGTCAAAGGGGGACATATAGTGCACTCTGCTATTTATATTGTCTATCACATACATTATAATGGTCCAACATGGAGCTCTGTTTTTTAACAAGTCATGATAATATATCATGCCTTTCAGTAAAGATTTGGTTGCACTGGCACAGTGCTTTTACTCTTTTACCGCTGCATATAGATTTCGACTTTAAGCAGCCATCAAAATTTTTCTTTATTCTACTCATCAAATGACAATTACAAATCTGTTTCGGAAACTTCCATTCCTGGGAAAGTTGACAATTTAATTGTATATGTTGAGCTTTCTTGATAAGATCATTATTTGATCTTGTTGTCTTCTTTGCTATTACAAAGAAGCTTAATAGAATATGTTTCTCACTGCTTATCACCTTTGTTTGCTTTAATAATAGTTATTTTCTATTAAATACACGCAAAATATGTGGTGCTCCTGAACCAGCTTTGTTATAATATACTATTCTGTAGGGAAGCTGTTGATGATTGTTTTGGTTCCCATATTTGTATTTGTAGCTGTAATACTATTGGATGGATGTTTAGATTTTTATGCATGAATTTACATTTACCGTTTCTTTTGGTACCAACAGAGAAGGCGCCTTATTACACATGCAAATGCAAAGAGCAAGAGTGAAAAGTTTCCTCCGCCGCATCAAGATGGCGCACTTGGATACCCATTAGATTCTTCGCATCATAATGATCCTTCCTTTGATAATTCAGATGCATCATTCAGCACAGTGTTTCCCCACCAGAAGGGGCCTGCGACTGCTTGGTCTGGACCACTGATTGATCCTGCTGCTGCAGGAGCGAAAGAAGCAGATTGCAGTTGATGCACTAAATCAGGCTGTGTCAAAACAGTTTGGTGGTGCTAATCCTACTAGGGAAACCCATAAAGACAAGGGCAGTGCTCGATTCAGATAGATCACAATGCCAATACAATTGCATTCGCACAACCTGGATTTGCAGCTTCAAATGCGATTGTCAGATGCTAATGCTGAAGTGATTGGAAAGAAACACTCAACAATGAAGACAAAGAATCAATTCCTACAGCCCTTCCCCAATTTCATTTTTCATACCATTCTTTTCAATGTTAGCCTGATATATAGGGCTGGTTATTTAACCATGTATATCTTTTTCCTTTTCTTCAATCGTAAAGCCGCTGGTTTAGGTTATTTCTGTTTAACAGTACCTTACCCATCCCATCATCCCTTTTTTTTTTTTTTTTTTTTTTTTTTTTTTTTTTTTTTTTTTTTTTTTTTTTTTTTTTTTTTTTTTTTTTTTTTTTTTTTTTTTTTTTTTTTTTTTTTTTTTTTTTTTTTTTTTTTTTTTTTTTTTTTTTTTTTTTTTTTTTTTTTTTTTTTTTTTTTTTTTTTTTTTTTTTTTTTTTTTTTTTTTTTTTTTTTTTTTTTTTTTTTTTTTTTTTTTTTTTTTTTTTTTTTTTTTTTTTTTTTTTTTTTTTTTTTTTTTTTTTTTTTTTTTTTTTTTTTTTTTTTTTTTTTTTTTTTTTTTTTTTTTTTTTTTTTTTTTTTTTTTTTTTTTTTTTTTTTTTTTTTTTTTTTTTTTTTTTTTTTTTTTTTTTTTTTTTTTTTTTTTTTTTTTTTTTTTTTTTTTTTTTTTTTTTTTTTTTTTTTTTTTTTTTTTTTTTTTTTTTTTTTTTTTTTTTTTTTTTTTTTTTTTTTTTTTTTTTTTTTTTTTTTTTTTTTTTTTTTTGTACTTTCAAACTTCCTACGCTATTCTGGCTGTCTTCTGGACTCATTTAGTCTCATTTTCTGTAAGTAATAATCTAGTGAAAATTCGCCGTTGTTTATTCTTATAATGGAAAAGAACTGTAATCTAAACAGTATCGTGAGGTCAATTGTTTTGCTTCTCGATCTGTAGTTCAGCTTCTCAATCTATAGACATTATACACTCTCATAAGTAGTGTTTTATGATGCCATGATAGGCTGAATATTATGTTTTGCGGCTTTAAAGCGTCATCTTTATCAGTGCAGCATATTCTCACTCAATTTGCTCTCTCTGATCTTTCATTCTTTATCGGTGGTATTTTTGTTGCATCTATAAATTCTTTCATTCTTATCATTTGTATGACATGGGCTGCATGAGGTATGAGGTGTTTCATTGCATGGCTTTGCTCTCTTTTCAGGATGCAAACAAAAACAATGTGCCTATCTAACAACTGTGGGTTTTAGTTTATGAAAAACAATTATAATAAACTATAAATTATAAATATATTTTAATCTTAATTATAATAACAACTTTGGTGATTAATATATTAAATATCTCGAGATCAATCTGCGAATTCTGAATACGTGAAGGACTAATATGCAAAAAAAAAAAAAAATGAAAAGCGCGCCTATTTACCTTTATTTCTTATTTTTATTTTTTTTGGGGCCCTATATAACATGATGGAGAATGCCCGCGGCAGCCACTGCCGCCGGCGACTCCGATTCCCTCCTCGGGTAATCTTGATCACCCTTCTCTTCTTTATGGATCGAGTGGTAGTCAGCCGGCTTCGGCAAGATGGAGATGGGGTAATCTTGCCCAACTTTCTCTCGTCCTCCTTTTTCGTCTTTATGGATCAAGTTGTAGTCGGCCGGCTTCGGCAAGTTGGAGATCCGGTAATCTTGCCTACATTTCTCTCATCTCATCGTCTTCTTTATTTCTTTACGGATCGAATTGTGGTTCTTGAGGGTTTCTTTCTCCGGAAACATGTTGTAAGATGTCAGCATTGCAGACGGAGATGCAAGATCCTAAAGATTTCGCCTCGTTCTGTTCAAGAATCTTCTTCCTGAATCCATTTCTTGGGCGTAGAGATCGACGCCTAAGAAATGGTGGGATCAGATTGCTTCCGATTCCATTTTCTTTTTGATTCGCTGGTGATTATTGGTTTCTGAATCGACGATTCGATCCCCCTTTCTTGTAGGTCGCACAAGTATGCTCGAACTACGTGAGCTAACGTTGGGGATATATCTCTGATGTGTGCCGATTCTATGGTGAGAATAGTAATGTCTTTTACATTCTGTAGAGTATTAAGAATATTGATGATCGTATCTGAAGGTTTTGCTTCCTACTGAGGATTGAGAAGAACAACCCTCAATTTCCTATGTTCTATTAGGGTAGTCAGTCCTCTGCCGGTGTTAGAAATGAGCATTCACATTTAACCTTCCCATAACAAACTTTACATCGCAGGAAAGAAAGAAAAATATTACGGTGCTCTGTGCGAGCTAAATGCATCTCCATATGGTGTGAGAGCCAAAACTTCCAAGTCTCTCTATATATATATATATATATATATATAAAGAGGCTTTTATGTAATGTAGTCTCTATATCAGGTGATTGTGAATTGGAAATTAAATGTAGCTCGTCCACCAACATTGCAGGTTTAACTTCAGGACTACAGGAGCTTTCTATTCCGCGCTGGCTATGAACAGTGAATTGCGTACTACTTCGTTTGACAACAACACTTTCCACGTCATATGTTCCGAGGTTCGATCTCACTTTACCTCACTGCCCGCGGTCAAGTTGTTTGTCTATTTCTTTTACCCGTATTCGTAATTTTCAACCAAGGGTTTTTTTCTGCTTATATAAGATATATAGTGGCTCTTTAAAATTTGAAGATAAAATGTTCCTCGTTGCTGTCATCTGATACTCTAGTATTTTGGAATGAGATAAATTTTAATATTTATTTAAAAGTTGGTGATGGAAATAAAACAATTGTGTAGTAATGTCATTATGTAATAACTAGTAAAGAGATAAGGGAAGGAGAAGAAAACTTAAAGGAGAAGAAAACTTAAGAATCTAACTAAAATTTACTTTTAAATTTTTTTTAAAACGACTATGCTCTAAGATGTCATTGCCGGTGTTTTAAGCAACAATTAGTGAAGAATATTAAAGAAGGAAAGAAAGAAATAATATTATCGTTAGTTTAATTCAATCTTCTCTCGTTTAGTTCGACCTTCATTGTAGTACCTCAACTTGTCACATAATAACCTCCTAAGCCTTTATCACGACCTTTGCCTCACTTTTTCTTATCACATAATAACCTCTTATACGATGTTTGGCTCCCTCATGGCTTCTAGCATCATCGTCACCACCTCATCCTCAACCAATTGCATCATATGCTTTTGTTACAATCTTCATTCAAACTCCTTTTTGTCACAGTGATATTAGCGATAACAACGAGGAGGAGCACAAGCCGTGATGAAAGTCGAGTGAGATGGTTACATAGTTATTTGAGGTACTATAATGAGGGTTGAATTGAACGATTGAGAGCCTAACAATTAAGAACAAGGGTGATAGTTGAGCTGACAAACAAAAATAATTTTATCAAAATGATTAAAAAAATACTTCAAACAAAAATGAAGTAGAGGATGTCATTCAATAAAAGTTTATAGTAAAAAAAATTTTTAGATAAAATATCCAAAAATATATTGTTGAGAGATAAAAAAAAAAAGCAAACAATAGAAGGGAAGAAAAATAAAAAAAGAAAACAAAAAGGAAGATTACTGATATATCCTTGCAAGAGAAGACAATTTATTGCACTGGAGATGAAAATAGGATTAAAAAAAAGGTGAAATTTATTAATAAAGAAGGAGTCCGTAGATAAGCATCTTTTCGTACTTGCAAAAAAGCATCTTTTCGTACAAAGACCTGTTGATTGGTCCTCCACTATTAGAACGATAAAGACACGCTTGTAGCCCAAAAGGACTCTTCCGTTCCGTCCCTCCATTGCACCACAGATGCTCTCTTATTTTCATCGCAGAGTGGCACATGTTATTCTTTTATGCTGCGTTGCTCTGCAGTCGTCTCTACGCACTCGGAGGAAGCAGGGGAGGGTAGGGGGGGTCCCAACTGTCCTTGTGGTAGCATCTATGACTCAAAGTTTTGATCCACACCCCCCTCCCCAACCCAAACCGCCGCACACCCCCCCCCCCCCCCCCCCCCCCCCCCCCCCCACCCCCAAAATCGTCTCCCTCCATATTAACTTTTTGATCATAGGATTATTTTTTATCTTCCAAGATAAATGAGATCTGATCCTAGGATTTTGCGACGAGTTGTGAGGAAGAAATGCATACACACTAATAAATGAACGATACTAAAAACATTTAGTTTTATAAATAGAGATGAAGCATAACCGGATATGTATTTGATTTTAGATAAAAAAGTAAAATTCATTTCTTTAAAAGGAAGAACGGATGTGCTGTTTCTGGGTCTCGATTCTCTTCTGGGTTTCCAAGCGACTTCAAACTCTGTGTGTTAAAACCCTCCTCTACTCTGCTTACATTTGCCCAAAGGAGACCAAAGAGAGCACCGGTGATTTCGACTCTCAAAGACTGTTGTTGAAAGGGGGGAGAGGACGCAACTGGTGTTACTTCTCTGCTTATCTCGGGGCCAACCGTTCTCTTCTTCCGTTCGTTCCTCTCTCTCGTTTCTTTTTTCCTTTCTTTTAGGCCCTCCTTCCGCTCTTCCAACTAGTATTCTCCTTCTAGGGTTACTCCGCCGCTACATTTCCCGTTCTTGCTTCGCTTTCCGGGCCGGACGCCTCCGTTGAGCCCTCTGTCTGTGAAATCCTTGTACCCAATGCCAAAGATTTTTGGTTTCTCCCGTCGTCGGAAGAAAATAGGAAGGTACTCTCGAATCCGTTTCACTATTTCGACCCTGCAATTTCCTTTTGGATAGTAGAGTTTGTTGGACTGGAAACAAAAACCTAATATTTCGAACCTTGGATTAAAAATTTGCCTTCTTTAGTAGGATAACCGTAACTTGGAGCTCTAATTTGCATATAGTGGATACTTCGCTATCTTCACAATTTCAGGCCCATTGTGGTGTTGGTTTCTTGCTTATTGTAACTTTATTTTGTTGTTTGTGTACGTTTAAGATTCACGCGCGTGCTTTGCTTATTTCCTTATTTATGTCGCTTTGGTAGTTTTCTTGATGGAAGTTCGAGCTTTCAAAAGTTTGGATAGACAAATATTGGTAAATGTTCAACTTTTTAAGTGCTGGCAAGTTTATGACATTCCACTATTCAGGCTGAAGGTTCATTTAAAGGATCCTTTGCAGGGGACTAGGAGTCCCATCCGATCGTCCAATCAGCTCAGCCAGACCAATGTATGTCTTGCTGGTGAATTATGTGCGTTCTAGTTATTTATTTCCTGGTGGTTTTTGTAATTGAGATGTTGCATTTTTCGAAGGAGGAAAACGAGGGGTTGGCATCATCAAGTGGTCGCTCCGATGACCTTAATTGCCATTGCTCATCCCACACATGCGATCTACATAACTGCAGTTTGGAGAGTTCAAAGAACTGGAACCTGTTGCCAACCTATGGGAACAAACCCACTCCTCGTTTTCAGGTAATGGATAGTCCAGACTTGCTAACTTCCTTACCACATTTGTCTAGGCCATATTTATAAAGTTAAAAAGAATTTTCTCTTTCTTTGCCCTCATAGCATGCAGCAACTGTTGTTGGGAGCAAAATGGTGGTTGTAGGTGGTGACTCAAGCCACAATTTATTGGATGACACCCAGGTAGCTGAATCTGATTTGCCTTTGCAATATCTCAGATCTTTCCTTTATTGAGCACATCCATTTAGATTTCATATAGTTTTATGACTACAGGTTGTTCTTTTACAAGTAAGATTTCCAATGTGAATTATTTCAAACATTCACAAGATTTGCTGTCTGCTTTTGTTGGTGAATTTTCTTTGTGTTTCAGATACTTAGTTTGGACTCACTTACTTGGGCGCCTGCCACTTCAAAGGTTTACTCATCAACTGGTACAATTTCATTGAACATTCCTGCATGCAAAGGTCACACTCTGGTACATTTCAAATTTCTCAGCTTCACAAGCCTACACGTTGTTTTATCTCATAATCAATTTTGCTGCTAGTTTGTCTTACGTGTTATCTAGCCTCCTGCCTGTTACATTTGCAAACTCACAGACTGTGTGGTAGTGCTTCACTCATGTGTTGTTTCTTGACATGTCCTTAAATTAGGCACTATATATATATATATATAGCAGTAAAATCAAAAAGCAATAAGTTATTGATGGAACTGCTTTTGGAGACAATACTTGGTCCAGGTCCTCCAGGATAATGACTTTTGGAAACAAGCTGTTCATTTGTTGCCTCTTTTGTAGTTCACCTTTTTCACATGACACTTTCGTATTTCTGGTGTCTTATTCCACCTACTGTCATGGTATGAA
This sequence comes from Musa balbisiana, assembly GCA_004837865.1. Lineage (NCBI taxonomy): Eukaryota > Viridiplantae > Streptophyta > Magnoliopsida > Zingiberales > Musaceae > Musa > Musa balbisiana. Next base: position 40,602,361 of record CM017192.1, read on the forward strand.
ACGTTATGAGCATTAGGTGGGAGGAACTAGGTCCTTTATTTCTTTTGCAAGTGGTCTTCCAGATTTCTAACTTTTTATCCTGGAGAAAAAAAATGCCCTTTGTTATTGAAGGCAGTATGAGACTGTAGCCATCAATTATTTGTAGATTTGGACATAGAATGTGAAGAAGACCACATCTAGAATAATTGACCAGATAAGTCTATCCTGTGCTTCGATGAAAATCTAATTCCAAGAAAGCTTTGAGCTGGTAATGGGCTAAAATTTGACACTTATTTTCGTGGGACTTTCATGACCCCATGGCTTCATGACATCCTCCTTTTTCTATTCCTTTAAACTGCCAAAACTGATTGGGCTTAGTTCAGCTGATTCTTACTTTGAGTTACCTATCCCTTTTACCACTGCCATGTCCTCTCACTTGATGCTGACCCTTCCATTGTTACACGGATGTCTCTGCTCTCTTGTTCACAAAATTTGGTTGCACTTTAGAAACCCTCTACTCTCCATGGACAACTTCACATTCTTCACACCTTCAAAGTCGTTGCTCTCCTTTATGGCAGCCAAATCCAAGTGGTCATCAAAATTCCTTGTCAATGACATCTTCATTGGCTTTTCCATCCTTCATGGTCATTCCACCTCTAATTTCTCATACTAGTCATTTTTTGTTTTATATAAAAACTTTTCCTCTTTTTATCCTTTTGCACTTATTCTGTTCATATTGATAACATTTTTGTATGTAAAGGGCAAATAACACATCAGCGAGTGCACTAACTGGGCTTTGAGGTAGTGGGCTCCCTTATTCACCTTAAAGAGAGATTTTGGTTTTGACATCTGGTGAAGATAATATCCAGGTATTTGAACCATGTAATTCTGAAGGTGGGTTATTACACCCTCCTCTATACTCAAATGATATGTTGACTGTATTAGTACATGGTAATACTCATTGTAATGCATAAAATCATAGCAACCGTTATTTGGTTACTTCTGTTCTTTAACAGGTAGACTAAATTAAAGATCTTTCTCTTAAACATAATTTTGTTTACCATAAGTTTAAAGGCTAGGGAATGCAATTATTTCTGTGATTTGCAAAAGGTTTTTGATATTTTTTTTATAATAGTGTCATATAACACAAATTTATTTATAATTTAATTACTTGATGTACATTTGATTGCCTAATAGTTGATAACACAAAATCATCATCTAATAAGTGTTATAGTTGCTTGTCACAAATTATGAAGTAATGGTGGCTTTTTTAAAGAGGATAAAAATTTTAGGAAGCTTGTTTACATCTCATGTAGGTTTCATGGGGAAAATCTGCTCTCCTTATTGGGGGGAAAACTGATCCTCTTAGTGACAAATTGTCAGGTTGTGTTTCTCTTACTTTTGATTACTTGATCTTAGCAGCTAATTTGGTAAGTTTTGGTTATTCCGAAGACAGATAACAAGTATTTTTCATTCCATTTCTTTCAGTCTGGTCCTTTGATGTAGAAACAGAATGCTGGTCACACATCGAAGCAAAGGGAAATATTCCGGTACCACCTCCTACACAAAGCTTTGTTTTCTGTAGTCAGTTGGATAACATTTTCTTCTAAATTTCACATGGTTATTTTTCTTTTTATTGGAGGATTACACATCTATTTATGCAAAGCTTCGAAACTATAAATTTTAATATTACATATGTCTCTCTAAACATCAAAATTCTCCATGTATATCCTCTCCCATTAACATCCACCCAAAAGATCACTACCAAGCATGATTTTAATTGCCACTTTGAATTTTAAAAAAATTATATAAAAATACATAAAGCGTCCCTATAATTCTTATCATCGTAATAGATCATTTAAATGGTATCAATGTCAGTGGGAAAGTTGAATGGATACGCTTTAATAACCACATGACAATCAACCAATGGAGATTAACTACAATGACATATTTGCAAGTTTTCAGGTTTGGTGGGTTTATATATATTGTTAAACTTTCATTTAGAAGGATATATATGAAAGTCACTGGTTTTGAAGGGATTTATGCAATTTTTTGGAATTTTTATTTTTATGCTAAAATCTTTTGGGTTCAAGATCATGCTTTTTTATGCCTAAAGTCTACCTACATATAGCTAGATTGACTTATTTTTTTAATGGGTTAGAATTGCAATGTCTTTCTACAAATGATTATATAATGGAGCCAAATACTCTTAGAATATTCTCCTTCTGTCATTCATACCTGGTTCTTTCTTATCTGGCTGCTACTTCTAGTTGGCAGTCAAGGGTGATAATGCTTGAAGCGTGATTGTCTGTTTTATGATGGTAGAGCTGCATTAGTATAACTTCCTGTAGGACTGCAGGTTGCTCGCAGTGGCCATACTGTTCTCAGAGCAGGCGCTGTCCTGATCCTTTTTGGGGGTGAAGATGTGAAAGGAAGAAAACTAAACGATCTTTTTATGTTCGATTTGAAGTCATTAACTTGGCTTCCTTTACACTACAAGTGAGTAAAATTTTTCTGCTGTGCTATTTTCTTTGAGAATTTCTTGGATTAAGTTGGTACATGAAACTGCAAAAGGAAAATTAGGAATCAATAAGCATCAGCAAGAAAGTGATAACTTTTGGCCCTCATGTACTAATGGCATTACTTGCCTGCCTGTCAGATTTTGCACCAGCATAGTATCTAGAAGTACATTACATTTTGGGATTACATGGAATTTGCTGACACATTTATGTGCTATGGGCCAATAGATGAATCTAGGTAATAACAATATGCAGTTGCAGGGGGACAGGACCTTCCGCAAGATCGAATCATGTGGCTGCACTTTATGAAGATAAACTACTTTTTATATTCGGAGGGCATTCAAAGTCAAAGATTCTCAATGATCTTCATTCTCTAGATTTTGAAACTGTATGTCAGTTTGGATTATATTAACCTAATCAAATTTGATTCTTTTTAGAATTTTGTCCATTTGAGAAGACAGCAGATTAGTCAGATATTGCTAACTGTTGCTATTATCCTGGTCAGATGATATGGTCAAGGGTAAAAGTTCATGGCCATCGTCCATCACCTCGAGCAGGTTGCTGTAGTGCTCTCTGTGGATCTAAATGGTATATCACGGGAGGTGGAAGCAAGAGAAGAAGTATGCATCTATGCTTGCATATAGAACACCCAGATGGATTATTTTCTATTAGTGAACCTTGAATAATAAACCTTCTATTGATCATTTTAATACTGTAATGGACATGGTCATGATATGCATAATTTTGATAGTTTCATTGTGCTTGATAGCTACATATTTTCTTACATAAGGTACCAAGGGAACACAAAATGCAATTTGTCACTCAGGTTATAACTCGAATTGAATTGTTTTTTTTTTTTTGGGAAATATTATTGCAAATATTAATACTTGGCTCTACTTGCAGCTTCATATTTTGCTAATTTCTTTTGTGTTATGAGCGTTGATATATAACAAGTTACATGGCTTGAATACTTTTGACTTTTGTATTTTGGTGGTTTATGCTGTTAGGCAAATCTTGAAAAATATGTCAGTGGTTTCACGGATTTGAAAATTTCCGGTGATGGCAAGAGATAAGAAGTTTCAAGGTTTGGAACTATGTGCCTCTGAAGGCACATATCATAAGCTGAAAAGCTATAAATCCAGTCCTGGAATATATGTCCCTGTTTTACTGTAAATCCTTCCAACAGAGGGTTGGTCATTCTTTCATCCCAAACTTCCATTGTCTTGCCAGAGTATATGCCTTTTAATCTCATTAAGATAGTGAAACCAGCCCCATCATGTCTTTTCACCTTGAGCCAAATACTCAATTGTCCCTTTTCTCATTTAAAAAGAAGTTTATCCATTTCCATGTCCTTTGATCGTGTAAAAGAAATGGAAAGGTTAGCCTTGTAACAGTTATCTGGCTTTTGTATCAATAATCTGCCAGTACATAGTCCAGGAAAAATATTTTAACCACTCATTCCATTGTGAATTTTAAACTCTGGGATTTTTGTGAATTCTCAATTGACTTTATGATTTTGATCAAGCACAATGGTTGCTGTAGTTATCTTTCTTATATAGCCGGTGGCCTTTGGTGTAGTTTGCTTCATTTGTTCCAATTATCTTTCATAGAAATTCCTAAAGAATCTTGCATATTCCATATGCCTTAGTTATATGGTCCTTACATGCACTTGTAATATGCCAGTGTTAAGTTTTTAAATTTTGTTGCAGTTATGTAGTTTTTTATCTGTATCTAACAGTACGAGTACCATCTAAATTTAAATACTGGTTTTGAGAATCTGTCTAACTGGTATGGAAACAAGAATTCTGCTATTGTACGTCCTTGGGACTGACACAATTTTTCCTGTTAGGGTAAAATTCTTATCTATCATCTGTTCATCTTATACTTATGGCCCTGTTATTGATTTAGTCATGGTAGAATTTTGTCAAGGAAGGTTTAGTCTACATTTATTCATCTCATATTCCAACTTTAAATTGCAGGACATGCGGAAACCCTGGTCTTTGATGTTCTAAAATTAGAGTGGTCTGCATCCATTATGTCACCTAGTGTTTCTATTACTACCAATAGAGTAAGTTCATTAGCGAATTTTTTTTGCTTTGTTTTTGAACTTATGAGGTTACATGCTGTTTTACGTTTTTGAGCTAATGTAAAGCTATTTGTTGTTTGGGAGAAGTTGGTTGCCTGAAGCTACTTTATCACTAATGCTCCTATTTGCAGAAAATTTGACATTAAATTCATTGGTGCTGAGAAAGAACCAAGCATTCATAATTACTTGTATTGGGATGACTTGGAATCTGGTTAATTTGAAATTTTTTGTTTAAATTGGCCTTTATCTGACAACTTGATCCCAGTATACAGGTTGGATCTGGACAGATGTTGTGGTTGGGCTTATTTTTGGATATAGCTTGTATTTGATAAAGAAAATAACTCATGTATCTGCAAACCTAACCAGATACCGTGCCTGTATTTGATAAAGAAAATAACTCATGCATCTTATTATTCCTACGGATGCCTTCATTTAGGATGTAGCTGATCTGTTTGTAAATGTTTACATTATTGGATTAAGGTAGGCTTGTGTATGAACAGAGTCCCATTAAGCATTGTTTGGTCCTTATTCATGGTCATAGCATAAAGATCATAGGCATCAGTTAAGGTAGAAAGGTCATGCAAGTAAATTTCTTCTCCCAAACAGCCATTACTTTTTCTTATCTTAATGATTGTATAACAACTCATGGCTTGCATAGGAGAAACTGCTTGCCCTATTTTCTTTTAGAAGGGTCAACATGAATATAGCATATTATCTGTAAAGAACCAAGCAGAAATTTCATTTGCAGTGTAGAATTGTTGGGGAATTAGGACAAATAATAGCAGTAAATTCTGCTATCATATATTCATGGTGGTTTTCTCCAGATAAAACTAATTCCTGTGGGATATATACAGCAACTATTAGCACTAAAATTTGCAGATATATACAGCTGATGGGAAAAACTAACTTAAAGAGCATAAGAATGAGAGTATGGAACTTAGTGCATCCTGTGGCTTGTGAAACACATCGAACTGTCATGGACATCATATTCTGAAATAACAGATACTGGACCCTTTTTGTGTTGGTAATTGCAAACAAATGTGTGATAAGCTGCAAATGTAAGTGGTGTGTTTTGTTTACATTTAATATGATAGAAAGTTAATTTTTCTGGTACATGCTCCTTGTGCAAGAAACGTTTGGTGATGTGTCTGTTGTTATGCAGGGGTTTAGCTTGGTTCCTGTTCACCACAAGAACATAACTTCTCTTGTAGCTTTTGGAGGATTCAAGAAAGAGCCATCAAATCAGGTTTGAATCAAAATTGTGACGACTGTATGTGATCTTGCTCATTCATGGTTTCCTCCTGCACATGAATATTCATTCATATTAATCTGGCTACAGGTTGAAATATTTTTCTTGGTTACTAATGAACATTCAATGATCTGGCCATCTGCCCCATACATGGAATTATTACCATACGAAGAATGCGCTGCAAATATCAAGGAGCTTGGTGCCCACCTCAAGACTGTTTCTTCCTCCACTTCTACCGATCCTTTTGCTAGGAATAGTCTAGCATCTACACTTGAGCAGCAAATTTCTGGAAGGAAGTCTCTTTCAGATGATCCTTCTGTTTCCACAGACATCTCTTGTCGCAAGCTATTTCATCAAGATCAAGACTTTGGTTTAGCTACTAAGGTCCAGAGGCTCCTTGAGGATGAAAAGTATACAAATGATGGCCAGTTGATGCTAAATAATCCTTCCTCAAAGGTAATTACGATGAACACTTATGGCTATGGTAGTATCCCAATTTGATTTGTTGTCTGTCACTTCATTCACACTTTTAGGCTGTTTGGTTAGATATTGCTGCACCAGAAACTGTCTACTTTGACTAGATGGATATCATACTAGAGTCTATATTCTCTTGTCGCTTTGACTTGATTCATCTCATTTCCTCATGTAGACTGCATGCCACAATCCATAAAACTTAACATCTGCTGAATAGTCTTACATTCAGCATACACTATTTCGAAGTAAATGTGCTTCTGTGCTTCAGAGGATGGATTTCAATTTTGATATTATTTTCGCATATTTACTTGCAGATGAGTGTGAAATTTCTTGGATCTGATATAATATTGTTTGATTTTATGTTAGAAAATGCATGTTTTCGGCAATTGTCAGAGGAGCAAAAGGCAACAACCTGAAATAAAGATGGATGTTGCAGGAATTCAAGATAGCATGGAAAAGATGCATGTGGAGTCTGGAGGTGCAACCGTTCATCACAAACATGGAATTGGAATTAGTAGTCTTACCGCGGACGCCAAGCGTTTGTTTCCTTTGGGGGTGGATGGAGGATTGGTTTTGACAAATCCTACCGACGTATATCAAGTATATGAAACTAAAACGGCAAGCTTGACTAGGAAGAATGTTTTGCTGGAAGAACAGTTAAAAGCTGCATCGACAAGTCGAGAGATTGCTGAGAGGAACTTAAGTTGCACTGTTGAGAGGAAGCAAGACACCGAGAGAAAACTAGCTGACGCTCTCAGGGAAGTGGAGCTGCTGAAGGATAAGGTGGCAGGCATGGAGGTTGCCCAAGAAGAAGCCAATGGTCTCTCAAATATCGTCCACTCTGACAATGTGAGGCTGGAGCATGATGTAGCATTTCTAAAAGCAATCCTGGAAGACACGCAAAAGGCAAGGGTCGTACAAGTTTGTGCCTGCAAGATTATGCATGACGTCTCTCATCTCTCATCTCTCTCTCTCTGTCTCTTTTGTTCCCTAGGAACTGCACTCGACCCGTGGAGTTTTGGCAGGTGAAAGGGCACGAGCTTTTCAACTTCAGGTGACACCACTGATCTTAGTTGAGAGGTGGAGGGCCTTAGTAGAAAGTCTTTTTAACTGTTTGTGAATATAATAATTGTACAGGTAGAAGTCTTCCATCTCAAGCAAAGATTGCAATCCGGGGACCACAGAGCACCGACACCAAGAAAACCATTCCAGATGTGAATATGATGTTCTCCAGTGTCCACGTAGGGAACCAGTAAAAGCAGCCTCCGCCGCCTTTGGGTACCCCCTATGACAATGTGTTGGATGACTTGTGCCTGCATCATTTCACCAATTTTTATGCTCAGAAGTATAATAATAAATAGCTGTTGTGTGCTTTTTTTTATTGTAGTTTGTGCGCTTGGCTTTTTGCAGTCGAAGGCCGTGATTTTTGACAGCAAAGAGCTTTCCTGACTCGCTGCAAATGTAGGTTTAAAGTCCATCACTGTTCCAAAGAGAAAATTTTAAGTAATTAAATGCTACGATCATCCGTGAACGAATGCCCGACTGCAATCCAATCCTCGTGCAAACAGTAAAAATATTCTCTACCGATTCTAATAGCGATGGTAACAATTGGGCAGGAGTCACCGATGAACTCACTCATGAGCGGCACTTGGAGGATCACAAAACAGCGGTCAGACTGAAGGAGCAACAGGGAACTCACACATTTTTCTTTTTTTGGGTCCGGTTCCTCTTTTGGTGGCCTCTGTCTGTCTTCTCCACCCCATGTTAACATTAACATACTAGAGCAGTTCACCCTCTTCTTGATCACCTTCTGCTTCGTCAGCTTCATTCTCTTCTTCTTCATCAGGTGCATCCGGATCCATCCCCTACAAGCACAGAATAACAAGGATTAAGACCGAGTTTTAAGGATGGCCAGCCCTAAAAATCTAAGAGTGGCAAATTTTCATTAGCCAAACCTTCATCTGCTTCTCCAAGCGCTCCAAACCTTTCTTTGCAGCTTCATTTTGAGGATTTATCCTGATATAGATGAAATTTCCACATTTTGAATAACATGTGAGAAATACAGTCTAAAAAAATTATCCATTTAAGTCACCACCAAGTGCAATGAAGCAAAGCAATGTTTCAGAATTCATTGTCAGGGTTCTCATGGGAAGAAGAATGTGTTACATACTACTTATAAACTTAATAGACATTATTACATATAGCATGCCATGAAATAATCCCTATTTTTTAATGCAAGAATAGTCCCATAATACAACATAACAAGCTCTAATGTCCCAACATAACAGCTCCTCACAATCAGATTTTCTTTTTTTTTTTTGTTACTTTTGCCCAAATAAAAGGTTCATTTTTTATATCAGGAGTTTTATCAATAGTTTTCTAACTTTAATATGCAAGCTAAATAAATAAAACACAACCAGGAAACGATGAACCAACAATTCCTATTTTGAATGAGAAACGGGTCCAACCAAGTACATACCTCAAAGCAGCTTGATAATGACACAGAGCTTCTGACAGCATATTTGTAGCTGCAAAAACCTGAGCTAACTTGATGTGCAGGGAGTCATCAGCCCAGTCTTTAACATACCTCTCGAGAAGTGAGACAGCATCTTTATGTCGTCCCTCAACAACATGCAACTCAGCCAAGGCTAAAGCAGCTCCAAGAAAACCAGGTTCGAGTCGTAAAGCGGATTCATAAAACTTCCTTGCCTGCATGAGGGAATAATCACTGATCAAAAACCAAAGTTATGGAATTTTCTTCTGATTTGTAGGTATCTTATAAATGCATTTGTCTGTCTACCAACATTAGGACATGCATCAATCCTTAATTTCTGCTGCTAATAAACTAAAATAAATAAGCAATATAATTTTTTCTTTCTTTTTCCAGAAAAAGAACACTTTTATTGGCAGAAGAATGAACCAGACCTTCTCTCTCCCGCTAGAACTACTAGCATGAACATCCCCAACTAACTTGAGAGCTTTTGCTGATTGAGGCATTAATTTCATGGCCTCACGTGCGATAAAGAGAGCCTCCTTGGTTTTTGAAAGAGCAAGATAAGAACGGACTAGTCCTGCAGAAGAAACAACAACTAATGCTCAAGTGACAAGTAGCAGCATGAAAAGTCAAGATGATCACCACCGCAAAATCACCTTGGTACGAGCGAAGATCAGGTCTTAACTCTTGAGCCCCTCTGAAGGCGGTCACTGCAGCATCTGGCCGGTTTAATGACAGATACAGGTTACCCTGCATATACGATAAGAAACCATTAATAACAAGACAAATAAGACAATGAACAAGCTTAGATGTTGTCTAATTGTGTAAATCATATATGAACCAGCCTTTAGATAAAAGATTAGAATCATGTCATTACCTTCATAATATGACCTGATATGTGCCTATCATCTATTCTGAGACTCTGTTCAGAAACAAGGATAAGCCAAAGATACATCAGATGATCCAACAGCTGGAACTTCATATCATTAGCCCATACCTTCTCAGCATATGACAAAGCTCGGCGCTCATCCTTCCTCTCCCATAATGCTGATAATGCAACAAAAACTTCTGCTCTAGTAGGATCAATGTTTAGCAGATCATGAACTAACTTATTTAGCTTAGAGATGTCAGATTTCAGCTTTAGAAGCATCGCATATTCATCCATATATGTCACAACGAATGGATCAATTGAACGAACCTGCGTACGTCCATGAATATATTATGTTTATCACCAATACCATACCAGATCATGGTAACTTTGATATACCTTTTCAAAGTTCATTATTGCTTCATCATGTCTTCCAATGATAGCTTCAACCTTCAAAGATAATTAGTGGTCAGGTCAACAAAATATTAGATCACAAATATTATGTGGTGAAGAATGAATTCTTTATAGCGTATGATAATCTGTAGCAGATGTATATCATGGAATCAAAATTCAAATATAAGAATGCCACCCTCAAATGATGCACTCTAGCAACAACTTCTGCATGACTAGAGGAAAGTAGCTTAAGGCACCAGAAAAGCACAAATAGACTATGTTAGCTTCGGTTCTTTAGCGATTAGAGAATATATGAAGGCTGCACAGGAACATTTATTTTCTCAGCAGATATATAATCAAGAGACAAGGCTCTGAATCAGGACGAAATAATATCAGGAAGATAGCAACAAAGTATTAGCCAAAATGAGATTTTACAACATGATAGATTATTCTTCAAAACATATTGCTCCTCTTGAACACAAATTACACAAGCATTTTATCTATGTAATATATTTCAAGCATCTTATTTTAAAATCACTCTCATCAAAATTTCATACAACATGGTAAGTTTGGTTGGCCTTTTTCAAAACTACCACCAATGTTGAACCCCTGTCCTGCTCCCTAATTGCTGAAGGTGTACTTAAATTTCATGTACATGCAAAAACTTGACATAATGGACCATCAAAAAATAAAATGACTGATTGCATGACAATCCAAATGTACCAAGGAATTTCTTAGTACATCCTGCTTACATCAGTTCTGTACATAATACAATATGCAGCAAAATCTCGAGATATCATAACACAATCTGCACAAGATACATAACAAGGCAAGAACTAAAGAAGTATACTGTTAAATCTTGTGCTAACCTTTGCAATTTCCAATAAGATGTGCACATTATTAGGAAATTGTTGTAATAATTCGGAAAGATGGTCGAGGCCACCTACATATTCCAAAGAAAAATGGCTATAAAAAACTGCAAATTTCTGCAATTATAATGTCAGCACAAAAGAGCCCACAGTAGAAAATGATATATCAAAGCAACAATGAAAGAAACAAATTGAAGACACAAAACCTATGGTTGTTGGTTTACACCGTAGAAATTATCATGCCTAAGAATCATAACTGAACATCTGTAAATACTCTGTCAGCTGCAAGACATCTAAACATAAAATAAAATAAAGTATTGACGATTTAGAAAAAAAAATAATGTCATGTTCTTATAAGATTACTTTTAATTGATAAGTTTCTTTTACTCCATACCTATAATATTGATCCAATACCACTTTTTGACACGTTGAGTGGTGAGATACTAGTATGCTGGATTACATACCAACTTGTACCGCCCGGTATGACTAAAAGAAATTGATTTTCAAATTTGGACTGATACCAAACTATATGGTCCAGTACCGATCCTTGGTCAGACTGGTAAATACCCATTGTTATATATCAATCTGAGTAGTTTTTGAAAACTTGTTCCATGTAAGATGAGTAAAAACATTGCAGCTTCTGGTAAATGTCCTGTTCAGAACTATGTATTAAACAAATACATTTCTCTGAACATTTCTTTGAATTCCACTTGTTTTCAGATCTTACAAATGCATATATTTCTCCTCCCAACTTGTCATAGGGCATCAAACATTCCTTATTACAAGCTTAAATATCAGTGCAATGAATTCATTGGATATACAGATTGTCATTTCTCTCTTTCACTATCTTTTTTTTCTAAATTTAAGATGTTCTGTTGTCTACAATTGTGTAAAGGGAGAACCTTGCTCCATTGCTACCTGTGACTAATATGTTTGAATGACGGAAAGAGCCTCTTGGCATGCAGAAATATGGCTGAATTTATAGGATCCGCTTCAAAAGTGGACTGGTTAACAAGTTAATACTATCCTTTACATATGTTTTTTTTCTCCCATTATTATTTTAAAATAATAACTTACATCAACTTTTCTAAACTTGGAATATGGACTATATCTCATTCCTCAATAACTTCCATCTATTTTTTCTTAAATCCAAAGTTTATATAATAAGAGATCTTCACAAGGACACAGGACACAATCTGAGGCACAGTAATAATTAGTAACAAGTTTAACAAACCCAAGATGTACATTTATTTTAATTCAACCAAATCAATTACAGTTTGAGATGCTGATTGATTTCAATTTGGAACATCTATTTCCTATTTCATAAGCATAAAAGAAAGTGTACCTTTATAATCACTTGAAGCAATGCAGCACTGAGCCTCTACATAACGCTGCAAATATTATTTAAAAAACAAGAAGCCAAAAGAAACAACATTAACCTTATAACTATTGTGCAATAGAGAACTGAAGAAGTTGGATAAACCTCCTGCCAAGCTAAAACCTGCCGGAGCAAGAAATTTATCTGTTCTAAGAAATGCAACACCAAAATTAGATGCACAAAGATTGATATCGATGAGGAATGAAATTTCTGTTTGTTTAACATCTACTCCCATCTTAGTATATTCTAGGTACGAAAGTCTTTTGTAGCTTATTGAATCATTCTTGGTAGTTGTCCAACAAATTGTCGTACACAAGGTGTAAATGAAATTTGTCTGACCAAAAGTAATGTTTTGCATATTTGTTGTAGAACTTAAGTGCATTGGTGACAACGACCTTCCAAATTCCCGCTTTAACATGCAAAAGAAGGTTGCTATGGTGAAGGAAAAAAAATGCCACTAGCTTAATTTCATACAGTGAACATGTAAGAACACCCACATCAAATCAAATACTTACCCAATGCTGATCAAATGGACATTCACATAAAAATAATGAATCTTTCGACTTACATGCAACCAACGAGCTGGATCCAAGTGATCGAAGGGTGGCCTTCCTCCTCTATTTGGGGTCTAGAAATCATTAGACAGTGGCAAATATAAGTACCAAAGTTTATTCAGCTGTAGTTGTTCAAAATTGCTTTATTTGCAAAACAAAATGAAAAAGTAAATTATCATATCTTATGATTTTTTTTCACTAAATATTCCAATTTATTCAATACATACAAATAGAACTTCCGAACACGAAGAAGCAATATGTTTGTTATCTAAACCTTCTACACATAATAAATTTACTGATAGCATTTGGCATAGTAAACAATCTGTAGTTCACCATATCGCCATCAAAGTTTGTGACTTTTTTTAACATGTTTCTTTTTCATTCTTAATCAGAATGACTTCAAGCAAAGTCCCTGATCATGCTAATGGGGACTCGAAGGATTATTTGATTTATTTTCTTAATATGTCATAAATGACAAAAAAAATTAGTTTCTCATATCTAAGGCTAAATGATAAGAAAAGCGAATAAATTTAACAATAATAAGGTGGTGTATTTGAACAAAGACCAAACAAAATCTAACAACAATTTCTACAATTAGATTGTTTACTATCTAGCTTTATTTCACTTGTCATTATATTACAATTCCAGTGACTACAACTAAGGAAAATCAAATAACAACTTGAAAGGCTTGAAAAAGAAATTTGTGTAATTCTATGAAATGACAGTTTATGACCAAGCACATATCCAACTTCTAGGAAGCAAGTGCGTTTCTGAAACTTAGTACTCTGCAGGGAACAAACACAATATTCAGCTCGGGCATTCTATGAACAAATCTTATCTCTACTGCCATCCAAACTTTAAAACACATCATGATGTTTTCAATATATAAAGATTGTTAGGCATTATAAATACATAAGTATCCAGGTTTTAACTGTGATACTAAGATCACCAAAAGTGAAAAACTAATCTGTTACTATATGTAGGATTTTGAAGTCCATGTTGCCACCATTACCAATATTATATCCCTTAACCTGATCAGGGTGTCACTTGGATGCATTTTATATCTTAGTGTGCCTGACATACCACATGTGATTGCTACTCTAATAACACGATCACCACAACCCAAGTCCAAGAAAACATGAGATGAACCCGGAGAGCTACGCAGACGTAGATACTGACTCATTTACTATTTCAATTTGTCTCTCAAAGCCAATGTCTGTCTCTTTGGGGCATCACATATAGAAAAGTCCTCTACATTGTTAAGCACATTATGTTGTAATGGTGTCTGTCAACTTTGTTAGAACCTACCAACTCTTGGTATTATGTTTGATTGTGTTGCAAATTCTTCAAGACCTTTCTCAATTTAACAATGCAAGCCTACATCATCCACAACTCCTTTGACCCAAATATTACAGCACTTCCACTAGCCAATGCCACTAAATCTTAGTTCTGTTGTAACTACCAAGACTTGCTAATAAAAAAACTATGCCATGCACAACAAATATGGCAACAGTGACAGAATTATAATTTGCATTACAAAGGTCAAGAACAAAAGATCATCTTTTTGATACAGAATTCACTGAGAAGCAGTGATTGAAGTTGGATACGTTATAGACCTGGGGGAACAAGGATGATACTTCCTTCGAAGAAACTCCTAGCTCAGCCAAAGCTGTAATGGCCTCCAAAACATATGGACAATTCCTGCACAACAATATACAAAAAGGAAAAAATGAGTACATTTTGCATTGTTGAAAAGCTTGGTGAGAAGAAACTTTAAAAAATGTTCACTTTTATAATTGTTCTTTGTTTAGGATATATACGTTGTTTAAGCCAAAATTAACACAAAACTAAAGTTTTCTCATATTTTTGTCTGTTTTAACAAGAATCTATATAGACAGTTAATGGTCTTATGTCAAAGTCATTTTGGGTCTACCAAACTCGACTTTCTCATTGAGACTAACAACATTCTCCAAACTTGAATTTTGCAACATCTAAGTAACTTTATAAAGACTAAAGTAACTGGGTTGCCGAGAAATTTGATAACTCAGGTCTTTCAAACTTCAAAGTATGCTTATACTTCATGAGGTAACAATATAAAGGAAAGTCACATATTAATTTTTACATTTATAAATTGTAAAAGCTGCACTTCAACATCCAATACACTTATTCCGGTTTGATGATAAAATGCAATATTATACATTTCCTTTAAAATATTTTACATGTTATTAGACCAATTACTTGAATCTGAAACTCAATTAAGTCCTCCTTTGAACCTTCAAAAATTTTCTATTTCCAGGAATTATAAAGTTTATAAGGTTTAAATATCAAAATATATGTCAAATTCACATATTGAACAGTATTTCAACAGTTCTCTCTCTGAAGACTGAACCTGGTCAGAAAATATATATTACAGTATTTGCAGAAACCATTTAAATATCAAAAACGCTCACAATAACCTAATCAAAAAGACTATAACCAGATTTTTTTTAAGTCTGATGTGACCTATTAAATTGAGAAGACAAGTTCTAGAAAGCAATTGGATGGCCAATAAGACCAATGTGAATAAGGTCCATTAGGGGCCCAGAACTAGAAGCACGACAGAGTGACAGAAGAGAAGGGATGAGATCTGCAAAGTCCTAGATCATGCTATAAGTGGAAAATAGAATATTAAATTCAACTTAATAAGTGATTTACCCTATAACAACTTTTGTCTTCAAATGTATACTTATTTTTGCTTCCTCAATGAAAAACTTTTACATTTCCTCTTCTAGTTGCCAACAGACTCACTATTGGTAAGTGTAATAAGTATCATACCATGCTAATGCAAACTGCATTATAAGATAGCTTACCAGTGAAATGAGGTCTGCAGGTGTGCAACTAGCATCCACCTGTTTCCTTCTTTGATGTGTCATGGCGCAAACAGGCACAAGAATAGAGCGACATGCATTTAACATATCAACTTGTGACCAGCTTCAAGCCAACAAAAGACTAATCCTTTACACAATGTTATAAGCATAGATATAAACAGCATGATCCTTAAAACACGCAAACAACCTGTTCATTGCCATTACCCAGTTAACCCAAAATCGACCCAAGCAGTCTAAAATGAAAAAATCATCATCAAACAAAAGAAATTTCTAGTTACCTGCTCTTGCAATGATACTAATATCACATGAGAAGGATGCAAAAGATAGGTTATTCAATCACTCCATAATATTCCATAAAACAAAGAAAGTAATAGGTGGTGGTTGGAGTACGAGAATGATGAGCAAAAAATTTATACTTACCAAGAAGAATAAATAAACGACAATATATGTAAAACGATAAGCAAAACAACCAAAATATCAGAATAATGAAGCAAATTTCAGAAGTTTCAATATAAGGACAATGGCCGCCAACACTCAGCAGCTGGAGATATGACTAGATTAGATAAAAATCTGACTATCTAAATGTAATGATAGATATCAGTGATCTAGAAGTATTCATATTTCTTGACCTTAAACAATCTTTGTAGCATGCAATGGCAGATCGGTTGTGTCTAGAAATCCGATAAAGCTTCCCCAATGTAAGATTCATTCGTAATGTTCTTGCTTTTGGAGGGATTCCTTCCATCTGCAAAATCAGAAAAAAAAATTCACTTTCCTAGATTTAATAAACCAATTCAAGACCGCACACATCAAAGAAATGTTTAAAATCAATTTATAACCATGTGTAAATTAAAAAAAGAAAAATTGGAAAAGTACCCCTGGACTATATCTCTTTCTATCAAGATGATAAGCATTGATTATGTGGAAGATATAAGATTTCATAGAAATGTTTCCTAAACACTTTTTTATGCACAAAGAACTGATTTCACAACAAGAATATAGAGGTCTACACTTTTCTTCTGTTTTCTAATTTTGATTATGTTTTGAATGGCTATTGCATGTGTCACAGAGAAACATCCCTCTTAATCCTACTCATCCCATAACTCTCTCCAACTGAGGATAGCCAACACTGATGGTATACCTAGAACATGTGATCTACTAGTTTTATCTTCTCTCACCACACCGATAAAAAGGACCATGGACTGATGGTTGTATGTCAAGATGTTCACCACACAATTTATCAAAATTCAATAAGTTGGAGAGAACTACTGATGAAACGACACCACAGATCACTGAATATCTATATATTTTCAGCAGCAATCCCACGACAATGATATTCAGATCATCAAGATCTATAAGGAATTCCCTTTTGAACCTTCAAGAACATTACTTGCAATAACAATCTTCACTCCAGGATCTTGGTCTTCACCACTTTTGCACGTCCTTCCTTCCATCTTCCCCAATTTTAAATATCTGGTTGATGAAGCGACGCCACCAACAGTAAGTGAACCCATTTACTACTTAAGATTGAAATAACCTAACATTTCCAAGTCATTGGCACAAGAATTTTCCTCATTTGGTGATTATAAGTGTCAGAAGATCAACTTTATTTATAATATCTAATGACTACTTTACATTTATGTCCATCTCAACATGTTTACAAGCTGTTGGTGTGAGCATCTGAGGTGTTCATGGTAATAATTAGCCACAAGAGATTAAAATTAACCAGTATATCTATGAAACCATTTCCTCATGTAATATCAACAAGTTCTCCGTATTATAACTACACAAGAACAATAGGACCAAATGTTTTCAGAACATCAGTTCATATAATTAACATAATAATTCACCTATTTCAAGATAGGACCTTATCTAGAAAGTTAAGCAAGTTTATAAAGATATAACTACTGAATTCCACAAACTTTTTAACAATGATAAATTAGTCTATAGCCGAGAAGATGACTTTGGACATCACACGGAAGGTCAATTAACATCCACTAGGACAATGTTAGACACCAAAGTATAAAAAAGAGGAGGGAATACCTCTACAAGAGCAGGACGGTTTTCGCTTAGTGCGCAATGACAAAGTGTAATTTTAAACTTCACCTGCCAATATGAAAATGGACTAAGACACAATCTTGGAGATCACTTAGAAAAAATAAAAATCATGACAGTATTTATTAACATCTTAGAGAGAAGGGGCTCACCTCATTTTCATTGATTGGGGAGACATTCATTGAATTTGGTGACGATGATCTACTTGACGCAGAAAATGAGCTTCTAGAATTATTCATTGTTTGCTTTGAAATAATTTTGCAATGTTGAAGTGCTTGTTTGTACATACTCTGTAATGAAATTATAAAAAATTGGTTAGTGAACAATTTTATGTTCCCAGTATTAATATTGGCCAATGCTTCGTAAGAACCTCAGCAGATGCAGATAACTCAGGTATTAAACTATCGCCAAGTTGCCAAAAGCCTTATTCAAATTACCATTTCTGATCATGCTAGCAAAAAAGCATTAGACAAGTGTAACGCTCTCACTATTACTCTATTGCCAAAGATTTTAAAATTCCCTCCTACAGACCCACAAATACATCAAAAGATGATAGGACTACTCAATCAAACAAATATGAAAATAGCTAGAAAATTATAATGAAAAATAGCACATGGAAATCACTGGGCATAACTCGCTATGCCGATCCAAAAAATGAGAGCCGAGTTTCAAACCTTATAAGGATTTTATTTAAGATCCACATAGATCTAACTATAACAATCTTAGCAGAGAAGTGAGGATTGAGGTAACTCAAGGCCCACGTTCATGCCTTTACCAAGTTTAAACTGACAGCAAAATTAGAGAAATTACCATTTGTTTCTCCTGAATATTATCACATAAAACCCATCAGACAAAAAAAAAAAAAAAAACAACCATTATATGCATCACATAGACAAGAATATAAGTTCTTGGCAACATATTACCCAATAGAACACAAAGATTAGTACATGAATTAATAAATATGTAACCAACTGGTTTAATATGGAACAATGTCCCTACATATCAATAATTTAACAATTTCTTTAAGATTAGAAGCAGTTTTTGAAACATATACTAATAGTTACCAGGGCTCTACGAAATTCTTTCTCCCCAAATAAAGCATCACCTTGAAGAACCTGCAATCAAAGAAAAGTCGACCAATTAGAATGTGCACATCATACCACAATCTTCACTGAATCGCAAAGTTTGACAAGAAGATACATCAATCGCAGCCACGAATATACCCCATAAGATGACATGATCATGGGTACCTTACCAAGTTATTCTATACAAGTAAGCCCTTACCAAGTTTTCAGCCTTCAGATATGGACTGGCTTCACTGTTTGTAACCGCTGAAGATACAAGAAAGCAGCCCTGTCAAAGTTCAACATGTAATTTCAATGAGCAATTATCTTGAACCCCCAAAAGACATTATGTGCACGAGATCCTTAACAGGGCTTCTCATCCAAAAAGCAAGGAAACCGCTGTAGGTTTCTTATCACCCCAGGCGCAAAACTATAACACAAGAACCGCATCTCACACCTCACTACCACGATAAAGAAACCAAACAAACGATCGAAAAGATTTGAGCCGAAACCCTAATCAAAACCTAAAGATAATCGCCGGAAAAGAAAGAAAGAGAGAAGGAAGGGCAGAACCGATTCGCCGGGATGGCAAGGATGGGGGGGAGTAAGGGTTCGGAAGCGGCAATACATGAACACATACCAGCATCTGGGCGGAGTAGAAGAGCCCGTTGTCGAGAAGGGTGGTGATGTGATCCTTGGGAACCTCCATTGACGCCGCTTCCGTCGAGGATGAGGTTTCTTGGGCGCGTAGTGGAGATGAGGAGGGTTTCGAAATGGATCTATCGCAGCTCGTGAGGAAGAGAGACAATTGAAAAGGGCAAAATTGCATATATGCAGATATTATTCTATTTAACCCTCTAAAAAGTCTAAACCTTATTATCTCCATTATAATTATAATTATATATATATATAGTTGAAATTGATTAATCATATATATATATATATTAGAATATAATATATTATCAATTATACATAACAATATGTAGGTTTGAGGTAATTTAGACATACTTTAAAGTGTTACATTCATAAATGAATTATGTTACTTTTAATTATAGAATCAAGATAGAAAAATATATCAAATTAGACTATATAAGCCACTAAAATCAACAAAAATTAGAAAAACTAGTAGAGTGACTATTTATATCATATATTTTTTTCGATCGTAAAAAATTGAGATGAAACTTTATCATGATATAATCTTAAATTAACTGAGTTATACTCGAATGATATACATAATGAATCCATTAAATATTTTGTTAAGATCATTATGTGATTTTTAAAGCTGAATTCCATACATTTTCTACTAGATTATGCTTTATGAGTATCACATCATAAATTCTATCCAACTCATCTTAATTTCTTGATGCACCAGACAAAAATAATATAAATAATGATTCCATCGATTTTTATTTATTTATTTATGAATTTATAAATTTTAAAATCAAATTTGGGTGGATTCACACTTAAACATTATAAGATCATGTAATGTAATGATCCTTCGAGAATTAAGTTATTTTACCCTACTAAATTTGAATAATAATAGGTGTTCGGATCGCCCGTAATAAATTCTGAAAAAAATAGATGCTCCTAACATAAGATCTAAAAATATACAGACTTGATTTGATGAGATAATTAATATATCGATTTTATCATGTCTAAATTATTGACTCAAAATAGGACTTGTGAGA
This sequence comes from Musa balbisiana, assembly GCA_004837865.1. NCBI lineage: Eukaryota > Viridiplantae > Streptophyta > Magnoliopsida > Zingiberales > Musaceae > Musa > Musa balbisiana. The sequence goes on from CM017192.1 coordinate 40,622,898, forward strand.
TGATAGCAGTTGTTTGCTGTGCTGACACAAGATTTAGAAGGTGACCTCAATTTAAAGTGATGGGTGTAACTCAAATCTGGGTACATATTTGGATATCCTAATCCAAGCTTAAGCAGATTGGGTAGAGAGAGGAAGGGAATCGATCACAACGGCTGAGCTAAATCCTACCATCAATCAGTTCTTCTTGGAAGAAGGATATTTGCATATCTTCAAGCATGCCTTCCTGCATTATAAATGTCTTTGGAGTATGTCGAGCACACCACTAAGAAGACAAACTAATACTCATCAGTTCAGAAGGTAGGCTGTCATGGCCTATATTCTAAGCCACTCCAACAAGTCATGTACTTGTCCAAGCAAGCAGTTTGCTCTAAGCAAGAACATTAGTGTTGCAGTTTGCACTTAGTCTATTATAGTCAAATGTCAGGATATGCCAAGCAATGTTTTCTTAGTTCTTTCTTTCTTTTTGGCCCCCAACTCTTCATGTGTAGAGAAATGAGATGATATGTATCCAAGCCATGCATCCTGCAGCTGTTTCAAGCTTTTGCAGAAGCCAAAGGAAAAGAGACTGTAGAAGTGTCACTGAGATTCCATCACCTGACCTATGAATACGGTGAAGAAACAAAGGAAGATTGACAAAGCTTGAGATTGTTTTGAGAATGCACAATTGACTGTTAAAACTTTAGTCTTGGAGAGAGGATCCAACATGTAGAGAAATATTTGGTTGACCTCCAAGTTTATGATTGTTTGTTTGCAAGCATTTCTATGTGATGTCTCATTCAGTGCCGTGATTGATGTTCTTGATCCAAGAACAAGATATATTCTGTACACAATACTCCTATCAAGGAATCTAAACCAAGGAAACCAGAAGCAATTGATTATATCAGAGTATGACCTTCGACATGATTGATGCTGACACAATCTGCAAATTATTCTCTAGACCTTCCCTTTCATGAGCCAAACTGTGATGCATATAGGCGTAGTCAAATCATATGGAATCATATACCTAAACAAAAGTTTCAAACAATATAACCATCATATTAGATTATGATAGGCTAATATGATACACATTTTAGTTTCCTAACATGTGTTTATTTAGTGAAATCTATTCAAGATATCATTAAATCGAACAGGATTCTTTGGCAAATGGTGATCATCATTGACTTTTGTACAGAGAACAAATATTCCAACAGAAAAACAATTCTCCTTCCTATGTTCATTCACAGTCCAACTCAAAATTAGAACTTCTCATACATACATGATATATACGTATTCCAACTGCAGTAGTAGACGTCCCTTTGAAAAGATAAAAGAGTCCATGAGCCATGCAGCTGAAACAAGAGAAGAAGTCCCCAGCGACGCCGGAAAGATAAGGCTCAGCTTCCGGTTTCCCAATCCTTCCATGGATTCTTCAGCTGTTTGATGACTATGTCTATAGACGTATTCTTAAGGTCTTTACGTGCAAAACATGGACCCACACGCCGAAGACCGCCACCTTCTCAGGGTCGTCGTCGTGCTCATTAGTATGCTTCCTTATCCCAAGGGAGGCGAAGTAGGAAGCTGGCAACCACTCTGCGACGTGGGGTTGGCAGGTTCAGTAACATGAGGCTGTGTTCTGAAAGGTTGCATTCCAGTATAATAGTAGGGTGACATCGACTCGGCGTTGCTGCAAATCCAGAGGTGGAGTTGGTGCACAATCCAAGGGCGCCCCTTGGATTTGCTGCTATCGTACTGCTCTTTTGTCTTTTTGACTGGTGATCCATGTGCAACGCAACCATATCTACTGCAAGTATCTCTCGACCTTGTCTCATCAAGTCTCTATATATGTGTGTCTCTTCTTCTCTCTCTTTGGACCCTATAGCCCACCAACCTCAGGCTGCTTGCCACCGACGGGAAGAGGAAACAACCAGCTTCTGCCTCCGACGACTGCATTGCGGTGAGCAAACTCTCTGCTGCGGTCCATAATTTGATCCCTTATGGAGATTGGCGCCTTCATGATTGGGCATTGAGATCCAGCTGGATCAAGATCTCGGTCCAATTAATATTGTTCTTTAGATCTTCTTGTCTGTAGTCGGTGCAATTATAGAGGCACAGATCCATGGATAATGGTTTGCAGGAAGGCCGGGTAGGCACTTGAACCACGCTGTGGCAGAGTGAGAAGCGATGGGCTCGGCAACGGAGAATGGCACCCTTCGCTACTACTTCGACCACGAGTCTGAGTCCGAGTCCGACGGTGGGCGGTCGGTCGGACACAGCGGCCCTCTCGGCGGCCCTCTGGCGTCCAAGAAAGCCGGCAAGAAGCGAAGCGCGAGGTTCAAGGGCGACGACAACTACGTGGAGATAACGCTCGACGTCAGGGACGACGCGATCGCGATTCAGAGCATCCAAAGTGGTGACCCGGAGGCGGCGCTGCTCGCGAAGAACCTGGAGAGGCGCTCCCCGATGGTGGGCGCGAGCCTGTCGTCCAAGCTGAAGCAGGTGGGGCACGAGTTCCGCCGCATGACCTCCTCCTCGAGGCGGCCGGAGCGGCTCGACCGGACCAAGTCATCTGCGGCTCAGGCCATCAAGGGCCTCCAGTTTGTGACCAAGAACGTCGCGAGCGAGGGCTGGCCGCAGGTCGAACGACGGTTCGACGAGCTCGCCGTCGATGGGGTGCTTCTCAGGTCGAGGTTCGGAAAGTGCATAGGTAATCGACTCTCGAGCACGATGAGCTTTTACTCATATGGCTTCTCTATAGTTCTAATCATCACCGCTCGAACAAGCAAAGACACAGGAGCTACATCGGTCTAAATTGCAGTTAGCCTCTGAGAATTGCAGGAATGGTGGGATCCGAGGAGTTCGCGGGTGAGGTGTTCGATGCATTGGCACGAAGGCGGGGAATCACCACAGCTGTGCTAACGAAGGAGGAGCTCCGGGAGTTCTGGGAACAGCTCTCCGACCAGAGCTTTGATGCGCGTCTTCAGACCTTCTTTGACATGTAAATTTCCGGTGCTCTGTTCTTCTCGTGGCTGAACACCTCAATCCTCCACTAAATCATCCGGTTCTGTAGTCGAATTATCCTTGAAAGTTGATTTCGTGATCTGACTTCAAAGCATGATGTTGACCCGAACACAGGGTGGACAAGAACGCAGACGGCAGGATCACAGAGGAAGAAGTCAGAGAGGTGTGTGTCAACATGCTCTGCTTCGCGCTTCTTCACAAAAACTTCGTCTAATTCGCCATTCGATGAACTTTTGCTTCAGATCATCGCCCTCAGCGCGTCCGCGAACAAACTGTCGAGGATCCAGGAACGCGTCGAGGAGTACACAGCTCTGATCATGGAGGAGCTCGACCCCAACAATTTGGGCTACATCGAGGTCTGCACATCCAGAAACCAGCACTGTCGTTATCCCTTGTTACTGTCACCACTCACAGTCGAAACCCTTTGCAAGCAGCTCTACAACCTGGAGATGCTGCTGCTCCAGCCAGCAGTGCAGCCATCGGCCATGCTCTACGCCAACAGCAACAACCTCAGTCAGATGCTCAGCCAGAAGCTGGTGCCCACCAAGGACAAGAACCCGGTCCGTCGCTGCTGCCGGCGGATCTCCTACTTCATGGAGGACAACTGGAAGCGGGTCTGGGTGATGGCCCTGTGGCTCTCCATCTGCGCTGGCCTCTTCACCTGGAAGTTCATCGCGTACCGTCGTCGCGCCGTCTTCCACATCATGGGCTACTGCGTGACCACCGCCAAGGGCGGCGCAGAAACTCTCAAGTTCAACATGGCCCTCATCCTCCTCCCTGTTTGCCGCAACACCATCACATGGCTGCGAAGCAAGACCAAGCTCGGAGTCATCATCCCCTTCAATGACAACATCAACTTCCACAAGGTAACCGGTAAATCAGGCGAAAACCTCTCGAGTCCCCAGAAGCTGACGTCGTCGGATTCGATGATCAGGTGATTGCAGCCGGCATCGTGGTCGGCGTCGCGCTCCACGTCGGGGCTCACCTGACCTGCGACTTCCCCCGGCTGTTGCACGCCACCGACGCGGAGTACGAGCCGATGAAGCCCTTCTTCGGGGAGAAGCGGCCGCCCAACTACTGGTGGTTCGTCAAGGGGACCGAGGGGTGGACCGGGGTGGTCATGCTGGTGCTCATGGTGATCGCCTACGTGCTGGCCCAGCCCTGGTTCCGCCGCAACCGGTTAAGCCCCACGAATCCCCTGCGCCGGCTCACCGGTTTCAACGCCTTCTGGTACTCCCACCACCTCTTCGTCATCGTCTACGTGCTCTACGTCGTCCATGGCGTATGCCTCTACCTCATCAAGAAGTGGTACAAGAAGACGGTGAGTTAATGGCGGGCATCGAGGATTAGTTTACGTGTAGTCTTTGTGTAGACGATCGATCTGACCCTGCTTCCTAAATGACGCAGACGTGGATGTACTTGGCCATCCCTGTCACATTGTATGCATGCGAGCGCCTTCTCCGTGCCTTCAGGTCCGGCTACAAGACAGTGAGGTTTCAAAAGGTATAGACTTTGCTTCCCTTTTTCTATTGCAAGGTCAAAGCACTCCTCAGAATAAGAGTGGCAGTCATGAGCCTCTCTTTTTTGTTTGTGCTATCTCTCCATATATAAAAGATGATGCAGCTTCTGAAACTTCATCTTCCTTCCTGTTTGCAGGTTGCTGTGTACCCAGGAAACGTTTTGGCTCTCCGCATGTCCAAACCTCAAGGTTTCAAGTACAGGAGCGGGCAATACATCTTCCTTAACTGTGCCGCGGTGTCACCGTTCGAATGGTAATCTACATTGATGTACGTTGACTTTGACTGGGATTGCACTGATCAAAGTCTTAATGTCGAGGACTGCATGATTTCATTGGACAGGCACCCCTTCTCCATCACTTCGGCTCCGGGAGACGACTACCTCAGCATCCACATCCGCACAAGAGGCGACTGGACTTCGCAACTCAGAGCCATATTCTCACAGGTAGGAGAAGTTGCAGCAGTCACGGAGTACGCGGCTTTGCTTTCGCTAACACTGCTATCGGAATGCAACAGGTGTGCCAACCTGCAAAGAGCGATCAGAGCGGACTCCTCAGAGCTGATGTCATGCCTGGAGGAAACAACCCCAGGTACAGTAAATCCCTACGTTTCAGCAGCAACTCGCACCGTCTCTGTCGTCTCACCATGCGTCGTCCTGCTGCGTATTAGATTGCCGAAGCTTTTGATCGATGGGCCTTACGGTGCTCCTGCTCAAGACTACGAGCATTACGATGTCCTACTGCTCATCGGACTCGGCATCGGAGCCACTCCTCTGATCAGCATCGTCAAGGACGTGCTCAACAACGTCGAGCAAAAGAAGACGACGGCGGCGGCGGACGTGGAGAGCGCGACCAAGGCAAAGAAGAAGCCCTTCATGGCGCAGCGCGCGTACTTCTACTGGGTGACTCGGGAGGAGGGCTCGTTCGAGTGGTTCCGGGGCATAATGAACGAGGTGGCCGAGAAGGACAAGGACGGCGTGATCGAGCTGCACAACCACTGCACCAGCGTGTACGAGGAAGGCGACGCCCGCTCCGCCCTCATCGTCATGCTCCAAGCCCTCCACCACGCCAAGAACGGGGTCGACATCGTCTCCGGGACGCGCGTCAAGACGCACTTCGCCAGGCCCAACTGGCGCAATGTCTTCAAGCGCATCGCCATCAATCACCCGAATCAACGCGTCGGTAAGCCTCCAGATATCTCGATCGAATCCCTTCTCATCATTCTTCTCGGAAACAATCTGACTTTTGACCGTGTTACGATTCAGGAGTCTTTTACTGCGGAGACCCGATGGTGATCGGAGAATTGCGACGGTTGTCACAAGATTTCTCGCACAAAACAAGCACAAAGTTCGTCTTCCACAAGGAGAACTTCTGATGCTGTCACCTATTCTTTGTAATCCCCTAAGATTCCCTGGTGGGCTTCACCGAGTGATATCCCACACAAGATGTTCATTTTTCTTTGTCGAAGTTGTAGAAATTTACTTATGTAATTATTTTATATGGTGCTATACTAATAACAAGTGCCCCTAAAATAATCCTTGGTTGCAATTTCTTTATGATAAGTTGAATTCATTTTTTTCTATGTTTATATATATATATAATAAATGATTTATTTTTTTTTATAATAGATGAATATTACCATATGAATATTCAAGTGCATGGTGGGCAATGATATGATATTAATTAATTTAAAGTAAAATCAAAATTTTTGATGAAATATTTATATTATGTAGAATATCTCGACTCTCAATAGTTATATACAAATAATTGATATTAACTCTAGCTAATCATGATTAACCTAAATTTTTTGGATGAATGTTAACAAAAGGGGTACTTAATATTTGTAATAATATATAGAGGTTATATTACAATTTATATGGGCTAATACGTCATTTTAAACTGTTATATGATAGATATGTGATATCCCTAATTTAATTTAAATAAACCAATGTAATGGACCGGATTGATTCATGTAAAACTCGGAAACAACGGGCCGGGCTTGACCGGACAAAATCAAGACGAACCGAGGCGGGCCGGGCTGGTTTGGTTTCAAGTCGGGATGCTGACCTTTTTTTCTCCTCATCATCGCCACGGCGTCTTCCCTTTTATCTCATCCATGTCTGCATGTGAGGAAGATGGCTCACCAATACATTCGCGGCCTCACTCTCATCCCGCAAAGATAAGGCTGCATAGACCCCCCCCCTCTCCCTCTCTCCTCTCTCTTCGTCGGAGAGAGACGAAGACGAAGCAGAAGAAGAGGCAGAGGTCGGCCCCAAAGAAGGTGCTCCTTTCTTAACCTGCCTCCATCACCCGGCTTCACTGTTCCCATCCCATCCTTATCTGTTCGACTTCTGTTGTACTGCCGCAAGTTGTGTTTTTTTATCCTAAAGTCCTCTTCTTTCTGTGCATTTCTTGTTTCAACTGGGATTTGATTAGAAATCGTTCCAGAAATTGGAAAGAAACCCCATTTGGAATTTGGAAAGGAGATTCTCTTGTGGGAGTTACGGTTTTCTAGTTCTGGTTGGATTTGCTGGCATTAAAATTGTGTAAAACGTGAGATTGAGAAGGCGAAGGGCGCTAATTAGTTGATTCATGCCACAAGTTGGTTGTTTTCTGCATGTTCTCTGACCTCGCATCCCGAAATACTTGGAGATTTAGAAGTGCCAATGTTGTGAGTGTTAGTGGGAATTATGTGTTTGGAATTTTAGGTGCTACTTGTTGAGCACCAGAGTGTGGAAGCTTTGCTGCTTCCCATTACAGTAGTGATCTAACTTTGAGTTTGAATTTTTATCAGTTGATATGAAAGAAGTGTTGGCAACAGGTCTCTGGAAAATAAGAAATACCTCCTTTCCTTCTCTCACACTGGACACAGACACAACATCAGAAATCCCTTTTCTAGATTTAATTTTTATTGTTATAAAGTGTCAAATGCATGATTAGGATTTAAAAGACTTGCAGGTGCGTAATGGTTGGAGGTGTGTAATTATTGTGTAAGCTATTAAAGATTGAATACATGACAATTTTCATATGCTATATCTTCCATCAGTATACTATGAAGTGCCAGTTCTAGAATCTAAGCACAAACACTACCAGCTATAGATGACAGATCTGTAAATGAAGAATAATATTTTAAGTTGTATGAATGGAAGGTATCACGGGCTGACTTGATGGAATAATCGATCTATTAACTTTGTTAAGCCTGAGCCATTGAACCAAGACGCTCAAGTTCAGATTAATAATAGTACAACCACTAAGTCTTTGTAAATCAACTTAAGCCTTTTTTCTACTTTTGAGATGAGGCTAAATTAGGGGAATTATATTTCACTACACATGTAGGGACTTTACCTTTATAGTTATTGTGAAAAGAAATTGTTCAGCTATACTCGTAATATGCATCTAAAAACCTACCCTGGCACCTGTTAATATTTTGATCCTTGCCAGTGCATCTAAAAATTTAAGCTTCTAGATGAGACAGATTTATTCATTTATATCAAGAAATTGTATCATGTAGAAATCACAACTCTAAAATTCAGAACCATTTTGACAATGGGATCTCCATCAACATGTGATTCTTAGAGAATTACTTTATCTTAGACATGAGTTTTTGATCATTCAACAAGTTAATACCTGCAACTTTTCTTTCAAAGAATTTGGGAATATTTATTTGCAATCTTCAGTTTCTTTGTTATAGATTACCGGATCCATGGGATAGTAAATATCTAAATTATAAGACAAATTTTGTGTACATGAGTGTGAAGCTTAATGATTGTTAAATCTAGTGCTAGATTAAAATTCAGATATGAGAGGTACAGATGATTGACTGCCTAAGAAGATTGATTGACAAGTGGAGGAGAATTGAGATGGCATGAGAAAGTGCCAGAAATCTAAGGATAAAGTGGAAAGAGATGTAATTTTATATGTTTCTAGATAAGATAAATGTGTGTGTATTAAAAGGTACAAGAGCTTAGCATCACTAGTTTCTTTATGTTTTAGTGAGATATGCCACAGAATATTCATAATCTGTAACCAGATAGTGGATAAGTGTTTTTTGTTATTGCTTTTGTTGGATATTTAATTTCTTAAAAAAGTCTTAGCATTTATAGCATGGATCCGAGAATTTGTGACATCTTGCCGATTACTTCTGCTAGTGGAGATTCTTGTTCGCATGGCTAGTCTTATGGTTGTTTTATTATCCTCTTAGGAGTCACAGAATCTAGTTGGTCTCAATGGAATTGTGTTCTTTCCTTATTTAGCTCAAGTTTCTGCATTTCTTATGTACTATAACAAAAAGATCAAATTGTTCTTTTCAGCAGGTATCAAATAGATGCCAGCATGATTTCTACATCCAATTTGTCACCAAAGTGTTGTTGTTGTTGTTGTTATTGTTTTTTTAAGAATTGACCCAGTTAACATAATTTCTGCATCTATGCTTTGTGCAGGTTGAAAGAGAATTTGGAGCCAAAACTTTTATTTCAGATAATACTTCCTGAAGCAGAAGGTTTCATTCAAGATGACTCCTGTAATTCATTGTACTATAGGCAATATCACTTTGGTTCCTCGAATTGTTTTCGGCCCAAGGAAGGAGATACACTTAACAAGATGTGATACTTCTGAAAAGGACACCAGGATTAAATCATCTCAAAGGTTTCTGTTACCGCATTCATCATTGAGACTGATTCAGCTACACACCAGTCGCTTTTGCCGAGGAATTCAAACGGTAGCAGCTGTTGGTACTGATTTAACTGTAGAAGAACCAAATCCTACTGTTTCAGGGGATGTTGCTGATGGAAGCTCAGAAGCACCATCTAGTTCTGATGAATCAAGTGAACCTGGTCCACCAAATCCAACTACAACTTCTTCTAGTAAAACCAAACGCACTAGACCTTTGAGGAAGAGTGAGATGCCTCCTGTGAAGGATGAGGAATTAGTTACAGGTGCTTCATTTATAGGAAAAGTAAGATCAATTCAGCCATTTGGTTGTTTTGTGGACTTTGGAGCCTACACAGACGGTCTGGTACATGTTTCCAGGATGAGTGATAGTTATGTCAAGGATGTTGCGGCTGTTGTTTCTATTGGACAAGAGGTGAAAGTGAGAATTGTGGAGGCCAATAAGGAGACTAGACGAATCTCTCTAACAATGCGTGATAAGGATGACACAGCTAAAATCCAACAGAAAAAAGAATCTACATATGAAAGTAGTGAAAAGCCAAGACCTGTCAGGAAAAATACTTCAAGGTCAAATCAGAAAAGAGAGGAGAAACAGAAGAGCTCAAAGTTTGTTAAGGGGCAAATTTTGGATGGGACTGTGAAGAACCTCACAAGATCAGGGGCTTTTGTGTCACTTCCTGATGGAGAAGAAGGATTTCTTCCTGTGGCTGAAGAATCTGAAGGGTTTGGTGGCATTTTAGGGAGTTCGTCACTGCAGGTCGGCCAAGAGGTTAATGTACGGGTATTGCGCATTAACAGAGGGCAGGTAACTTTAACAATGAAAAAAAAAGAAGATGTTGAAGGGTTAAACATGAAACTTAATAAAGGTGTGGTGCATGTAGCAACGAATCCATTTGAGCTGGCTTTCCGCAAGAACAAGGAAATTGCTTCTTTCTTGGATGAACGAGAGAGAACACAAAAATCTCTGGAAACGATGGAGCAGACAGTAGGAGAAGTTGATGAAATATTAGAAAGTTCTAATGCTTCTGTCGTTGATAGTTCAGCAAGTAGTGATCATACGCAACTCATTGATTCCTCTGATTCAACTACTGAGGCTGATGATGAGAAATCTGTTGCTGAAGTGCTTCACGAGGAAACTCTTTCTGTCGATCCCGTTTCAAATAATTTGGAGAACACGACTGAGGAATTGTCTCAGATTGCTGATATAGTTGCACAAGAGGATGAGAAAAGCTCCAAAATCTTGAATCAGTCTTCTCGAGATTCAATTCCAGTTGTGATCCCTGCAAAAGATGATACAGAGGAGTCCTCCAACACTGTAGAGGAAGAAAACATAACTTCAGAAATAGTTTCAGAGGGAGGTGAATCTTCTGCCAACAATTCGTTAAATCTGGCAGTGGATGAAGCTTCTTTAACCAATGCAGGTAAAGAAGTAACTAGTGATATTGAAGCTTCAAAGGAAATTGAAGGAGTTTTGACAGCTAATAGTTCAGTAGAAGCTGAGGCCTCTGTTATTGGAGTGAAGGAAACTGATGTGACAACTGAAACTCTTGAGCAGGACAAACAAAGTTTTAAAACTCCAAGCTCAGAAGAGAAAGAGGACTTTGTAGATTCTGTGCAAGTTGAAGATTCTCCTGGAGAATTAGAGACCAAAAATGATGCTGGAATTCTGAATGATCAAACCTTATCTACGGAAGCCGTGGATTCAGTGGTCATTTCTAGTATCCAATCAGATAGCACTGTAGCTACTGAAGATGTGGCACAAAAATCAACTATACCGGCTGAGAATGAGACCGTTGCTGCCGAATTACATGATGCAAAAGCTGTGGCTGGTGGAAACTTAAGTGAGCAAACTGGCCCTTCTGACATAGGAAGCTCCATCAAAGGTTTGAAAGTTTCCTCATTTGGGTACATCTTCAGATAAAATTCCTTTTCCAGTAAAAGTTTCTTGGATAATGCACACTTATTTTCCTTTTCGTGCAAGGAGAGAATCATGTTGGACAATTAGCTGACCAGAGTGAAGATTCGTATTAAATTTGACATCACTGTTGAATGCTAGACACTTCATTGTTATTATATGTGTGCTTGGATCAGCTTCAGTATTTTTTGCATGATAACCAGGGTTTTCAGATCAACATCAAAATAACATTCCTTCACTAAGAAATTGGAGAACATATAAAACACCAGGAGATTGTAGGTGGTCAAGTTTTGTTTTAAGTCTGATGTGAACAAAGAAATTTGGGCTCCGGTGTCCATTCACATCTGAAAAGATTTATGTCTTGTTCACTAACATCCTTCAACATCTCGTTCCGCATGTTGCCTGTGTGATTGATCAATTATGCTATAAGAACAGGAATATTAATGTTAGCTACATGTCTCCTTTCCCACCATTGATTCCTTTTGAGGACAATATTGGTAGTAGTTCGAAAGCAATTTTAACATTTTGCGGAGTTCCTAACTAAAATCTTGTTTAGTCTTAGTCTGCCAATTTCAAGTCATTTGACATTTATATTTTGATAACTTTGTGGTCAGTTTTCTTTCATCGTTATCCCCAATCAGTAATACCTCTGAATTTTAACAATGCAATTTCTTCTTATATAGCATTTGTGGAACGTGGTTTCTTTTTTTGTTTTTTGCATTTTAAGTGTCTTTACCATTTGTGTTACTGCTATCCATATAACTATAGTCTAAAATTCTCTTTTAAAATTATATTTATTATTCTAAATAGGGAAATTCTGTAAAACTTATCCGTTTAATAGGAGCTGCTTTCAACACCTAAAATCTGATTGGCATCTCACAGTATTAAACTATTAATTGCATACCAAGAGATCTTGAAAATATGTTGTTTCGAAAGTGAATAGTAATCATACCTCTGCTGCCACCAGATAGTTGTTATATTTCTCCAGCATTCATTATCAGCTATAAGGTTGCTGAAACATGTTTTTTGACCTGTAATTGATATACAAAATGCAGCTACCATTTCACCAGCACTAGTAAAGCAATTACGTGAAGAAACAGGTGCAGGTATGATGGACTGCAAGAAGGCTCTTGCAGAAACTGAAGGTGACATTGTTAAGGCCCAGGAGTTCCTCAGAAAAAAAGGTTTAGCAAGTGCAGATAAAAAGGCCAGTAGGGCAACTGCTGAGGGTAGGATCGGATCTTATATCCATGACAGCAGAATAGGAGTGCTCATGGAGGTGAATTGTGAAACTGATTTTGTCTCTCGAGGTGACATCTTTAAGGAGTTGGTTGATGACCTCGCCATGCAAGTAGCAGCATGTCCTCAGGTTCGATATCTGGTCACTGAAGATGTTCCAGAAGAACTTGTGAAGAAGGAGAGGGAAATTGAAATGCAGAAGGAAGACCTTTTGACTAAACCTGAGAACATAAGATCAAAAATTGTTGATGGGCGAATTAAAAAGCGACTTGAAGAATTTGCATTGCTTGAGCAACCATACATAAAGAATGATAAAATGGTAGTTAAGGATTTAGTAAAGCAGACCATTGCGACTCTTGGAGAAAATATCAAAGTCAAAAGGTTTGTCCGATACAATCTTGGAGAAGGCTTAGAGAAGAAAAGCCAGGACTTTGCTGCTGAGGTAGCTGCACAAACTGCAGCTAAATCTTCACCTGCAGTCCCAAAGGATCAACCTGCTGAAACCAAGGAAGCTATTGATAAGTAAGTCTTTTACTCCTTACATAGTTCATCCTGTTGTAGCTAAAGCTTGTTATGATTTTAATCACAATTAATGTTGTTATGTTCAAGAAACAAGACTTGGCTTTATTTACTAGCTGACTAGGAGGACAAATTCTGAAAATGGAGAATCCGAACCGTCTCATGCCTCGTGAAGCTGTTTGATCCTCATTTCTTAACTGCTGCGTTAGTTTTAATGTTACTGCATGATTTCATTATGCTAGTGGTCGTCATCTTTCCCCAAAAAAGAAGAAAGAAAAGCAAATAAAAAAGCCATTTGATGCTAATTTTTGTCTTTTTGGTTATCGTTTTCCAAAATGCATATTCATGTACTCTTGTGCAATTATACATTATGCTGTATGAACCGCTTCGAACATCAGTATGAACTATGGGCATATGTATAAGATTGCGAACCCATTTTAATTAGATCTTAATTCTTAAATTCGGAAGATGTTGACCATAAGTATGAACCGTTGCAGGCCTAAAACAATTGCAATATCAGCTGCATTGGTGAAGCAACTTAGGGAGGAAACAGGTGCTGGCATGATGGACTGCAAAAAAGCTCTTGCAGAAAGTGGTGGTGACCTTGAGAAGGCTCAGGAGTACCTCCGCAAGAAGGGCCTATCATCTGCTGACAAAAAATCCTCCCGACTAGCTGCCGAAGGTCGGATTTCATCCTACATCCATGACTCCCGCATCGGCACACTTATTGAAGTCAACTGCGAAACTGATTTTGTGGGGCGGAGCGAAAAGTTCAAGGAATTGGTTGATGACCTTGCTATGCAGGTAGTGGCCTGCCCACAGGTTGAGTTTGTCTCCATTGAGGACATCCCAGAGAGTATTGTCACAAAGGAAAAAGATATAGAAATGCAGAGAGAGGATCTCAAGTCGAAACCCGATCAAATAAAGGAGAAGATTGTCGAAGGGAGGATCACAAAGAGGCTAGGAGAGCTTGCTCTTCTGGAGCAACCCTTCATTAAAGATGATAGCATTAAGGTGAAGGATCTGGTCAAGCAGACAGTTGCTGCCCTCGGAGAGAACATCAAAGTTAGGAGGTTTGTTCGCTTCACTCTTGGGGAGAGCTAAGGACTGAAAAGTGAGGTTGGCAACCATTCAAAGTCTAGTAGGATCTTCACTTGGAAGAGTTGAGATAATTTTTGAACACGAATGTGACTCATGATTTGTAAGGTTCTGCTGCTGTATTTAATTTTGTTGTATCATCTTTTAATCAACAAAGTAGTGAATTTTCGCCTTGATGACAGAATTCTGGAATGAAAGTTGCATGGCCGTGATGATGTCATGTTGTTTATGTTGCAGATTCTTGTGCTTGAGTAGTGTTGCAGTGAGAGAAATGATTGCCAAATTTTGCTAGATGAGCAAGAATTTTGTAGTAGAATACTGATACAGGATGATTTCTAAGGTGCTAAATTTGGAAAGAATTAGTGTATCTTTTAAATAATTAAGATTTTATTATTTTGTTGTTGTTATTATAATTCATGTCTTACTTTTTTACAACTTGATTCAAGTAGTGAAACTACATCTTATCTCGGTGTAGCATAAAATAAATGTATTCGTTAAACCCTGATAATCTAAATCGCAAAAGATAAACTTTAATTTCATCAAGATTTATGATCTAAAATGGATTAAGTCAATCTTCCTCAAGTTCCCATTTAAGCAGTAAATAGATCAACACAGTATTTTGTGGGAACAGTCAAACCGACACAGGTAATAAACTCGATCAGGTAGCGTAGATCCTGTTATGGATCTATCAACTAAAAGACATTGACTTGTATCGAGATTTATCACTCCAATTACCAACTCCGATAAAAATTTCATGGCATGAAGGGAAGAATGAGCGTTTTGTTTCCACGATCTGAAAAAGATGATCATTGATTTTGACCAACAAAAGCCAATCCAAAATAGATGATCACTATGTTCGCAAAATTCACGACCCTTTCCGGACATCTTCATTCACATGTCTACATTGCTATCTATGATTTCAGAGGCTGTCTTCAAAATTTTATTTCCGTAGAGCGGGCAGTGATGGCTGAAGAGACAACCTCCATGGAACACGTGGGAGCACTCGCCTGCTTCGACCGTCTCCAGCATATCTTGGAAACTCCGCCGGACACGGTCGATGGCAGAACAGAAGGTGCTCGACAGCAGCACGGGCAGAACCTCCGCCGGAAGCGCCCGCTGTCGAGAACTTTTTAGCGCCCCGACACCATAGTTCACGGCCGTTGTGGCTTATAATGCCATATACATATATATTACTTGACTGGGTCGAAGTACTCTACAATGTCTATCATCTTCTACAAATCTCCAAAGAAAACCGACAATGCAAATAGACTAAAGACAACGTTGAAATCCAGAATGCATCATATCCAATTACACAACAAATAAATAGCCTCTTAGCATAACTCAGATGGTGGAACAGCGCACAACTAAGCAGTGGCAGTTGCTCCAGCGGCGGCCAAGCGCTTTCTTGCCTCCTCAATGATGCTGAGCTTGATACCCTTGCCTTTGGGAAGAGACACCCATGGCTTCGTCCCCTTGCCAATGGTGAAGACATTGCCCATGCGAGTTGCAAACTCGTGGCCGGTGGCATCTTGGACATGGATGGTCTCGAAGCTGCCCTTGTGCTTCTCCCTGTTCTTGATAACGCCAACTCGGCCAGTGTTCCTCCCGCCGGTCACCATCACAACATTTCCCACATCGAACTTGATGAAGTCTACGATCTTGTTGGCCTCCAGGTCGAGCTTGATGGTGTCATTGGCCTTGATAAGAGGGTCTGGGTAGCGAATGGTTCGACCATCGTAGGTGTTCAGGTAGGGGATGCCCTTCTGGCCAAACTGGACAGAGCGAACCTTACAGAGCTTGAACTGTAATAGGCCAAAAAGGAAATCACACAGTTGAAACATTTCAAGATCCAATATTCATTGACATCCATATATGAGTCTCTATAAAACTATGATTCTAATGGCGATAGCAATTTGATCATTAAAATCACATATAATAGCATATGCGAACACAGACATCCACAATCTTCACTAAATATGTTAGGAGATGTGTGAAAAAAATTAGTAAGCACAATAAAAGTCATGATTGATCCTAGACATGCAGCTTTCTTCTCTAGCAGACACCAAAGGAGAGATACAAATTCACATTTTTGATGATAAAAAAGTCACCGATATTTGTAAAGATGTAAAGCACAATGTGTACATACCTTTGCCTCTTCATCTCTTACTGAATGGAGACGGAAGCGCCCCTTGGTGTCATAAAGAAGACGAAAGTTCTCATTTGTCTTCGGAATTGAAACAACATCTGCAGATAGCAGACCATGTAAAAAATCAAATTTACTACACAAAATATATATAATGAAAGATGAACATCATAAATGAGAGGTAGCTACATATAACCAAAATGCTCTAGCCATTTTAACAATTTTGATATAGAATACAACTGCAACCAAAAAAGAATAGCTAAGCACGTTCCATCAGAAGAAGATTTTAATTGCATACCCATGAAACCAGCAGGGTACGTCTTGTCGGTCCTGACTTTTCCATCCACCATTACATGGCGTTGCATAAGAATAGCAATGACTTCACGGTATGTGAGAGCATACTTCAGTTTGTTTCTTAGAATAAGAATCAAGGGCAAGCATTCTCTAGCTTTATGAGGGCCAGATGATGGCTTCGGAGCCTAGTATGTGACCAAATTTAGTTAGTAATGCAGGCATACAAGCGAAACAAGGTGCGAAAAGAGTAACTGAAGGAAGATTTCAACTTACGAAAGCTCCGCCGAGCTTGTCCAGCATCCAGTGCTTCGGGGCATTGAGCCTCTTCAGATGTTTCTTCAATCCCCTCGCCTGAAGTGCATCAAAGAAAACAAGATGCCAAGCAAACAACATGAGTGAAACCTCATATATGCCTGGGCTAATCCAGAACAGATTGTGCATCACGATCTCCAATAATTCTTGACGATTATATGCCTAAAAACACTGGTCTCACGGAGCGACCACAATTACAACACAACATCTTGAGAATACAAAGACAAAGCACAACTCCACATCCCTTCTATTTAGATATAGCACCTTACAAGCTTCCAGCCATCAAAACAAGATCCAATCTGTCAGATCTAACCAAATAATGGAAGCAGAAAAACTCAAAACACCAACCAGGATTCAGCTATTCACCAAGTTTCAAGACATCAGAACGCTAACAGAATGGTTCGAGGGTTACAGGTCAAGAAAACAACATAGAAACTAATCTCCCAAGAACCATAAACAAAGCTGATGCACCATAAATGAATCATTTAAAAGAAAGGAGAGCACAGAAGTATCTCAAACAAATACATTTCCTAAATCATCCATATATCCCTCCCATTGAGAGTCCGGACACAAGGACATCTAAACTCAGTGTGATCGACATCCCCATCATCAAAAATCGGATCTTTTCCCAGAAAAGGATTTGATTTAACGTGTAAAAGTACCCAAACAACAACGAACAATATAATGTCAAACAAGCACACGACTTATAAACACTAGACCTAAATATGCCACTCAGACAACAGCACGCAGATCGAGTAACGAAAACGATGAGAACAGCGCAAGACTAAACGTGGAGATATCAAACTCGGAATCGGACGAACCATTTTTCCGGAACAGAGGCCTCCTCTCCGCCGCCTCTCAAGAACTGGGAACCGCCGCAGACAAACAAACCCTATCGCTTCTTAAGAAGAGATGGTTGTTCAAAGACCGTAATACCCTCCTCAGATTGGGTTCTTTACGGTCGGATCGGATCCTGTTCAAAGACCGAACCCAGCAATCGTTCGTTGGGCCGTAGATGATTTGGATGTGATCCGTGTCATACCCGTGAAGTCCGTTCTTGTTTCGTTACTGTAAGATACGAGAGCCCGCAACATTCCCCGACTTACGCCACAACTTATAACGCAACTAAACATTATTCTGCTGGTGGATGACGAACTAACCAATCATGATTGAAGCCGCGACTTAAGTCGCAAACCATAGCAATCTCCAAATATACATCGTTTAACGGTTTTATTTGATCCTAAGAATATGGATTTTAGGTTCGAAGAAACAATGTTTTATGGCGTCAGAAAATAATCGAGTTTACACTGCGACGATCATATTTGATTCGATAATTTTTATTTGAAAAATAATTTACTGGAATTGGAAGAATATCGTTACGCAAACTTCTTCATAATTTTGTTGCTAGCAAGAATACTCACAAAAGGTTAAAGAGAAGCGGATTCGGATGCCAGGAAAAACGGTTCGGGTTTGCTTTCGCCAACGACTAAAGTCCGATTCCCAAAATGGTGTAAGTCAATGAATCAGAAAACACAGCTGCAGTTTAAAAAGAAGCGTCATTGCTTAATATCACAGAGAAATAAAGCAGACTGTTACAGTAATCCAAACAGATAAAATAGGATTAAAATTCCCAAACAGCAGCAAATCATAGAGCACACAGCAGCAAATCCAAGCTAAGTGGCTTAGCAGTCATTAACTTGACATAAAATATATTAATTCCTTAAACCAGGAATTCTAATTGATCATGGCTTCAACAATTAATTTCTACTGTTGCTTGACTTCAACTTTCTTCTTCTGCCAGAGCCGATCCAAAGCACTGTCAGCATCACCCTGCACAGGAGGTGCAACAAAATAAGCACACAAGTAGAGGCTGTTTATAAGCAAGAGCTGACTGAAATAATGAAGACTGCACACGATGAGTGATTTATGAAAGACGACTGTGCTCATACAAGAATTAGTGATCCAATTTGTTCCACAACATTAAAAGTAAACAAAAGATTAACTCATAAAAATGTACTACTATCAACTTCAATTTAAACATTTGAACTAATGATTTAAATCAAAAAAAATTAATAGACCAATTAACCTATTAGGCCTAGGTCGACCTAATATTTTGGCATGAAGAGACTCGAGTAGAAAATGACTATCCATGGATGGAATCAAAAGACTCATCACGATGTGGAGCCACTACTAGGCTACGCCTCACATACACCATGTTAGAGTTTAATCTGAGCTATACTAGGCTTTAACAAGAGCATCAAGCTCTTGAATAGGAGAAATTATAACATTAATCTCACTCGAAAGTGGACAAGACTAAGAGTGCCTCATTAAAGTCTCACAAATGTATTATTATCAACTTCAATCTAAGCATTTGACAAGTGATTTAGATCAAACGAAGCTGATGAACAAGTTAGCTTATCAAGCCCTCGTCGTGACAGAAATATATTATAAAGCACAAATAACAACAATCATGTGAATCTCAGCTATCATGGTCATGTAGTTACAAATTTGGATGCAGTATTAACATGAAGTGCAACACTTTGACATTGCCTAATAAAGAAAATTATAAGAAAGCAACATATCAAAAACTCAATAAAAAATATCTTATTTATTATGTATTATTTGGTTTATTATCACCACCCTAACTACAGATTGGCATATAATGGACCCACGAAAGCAAGAAGAACTGCACCAACTCAAGATGTCAAAGATTAGAAAAAAAAAACAAGCAGAGAATAATAGAATGACAGACAATTTTTATATGCAACCATGGGTAGGGCAAAGAAGGATAAAAGAATGATACGAGCCTTGTTATGGTCAAGTTACAAGCACAAACCATAAAATTTACGTGATTGAAGCTAAAAAGCCTCAAACCAACATTTGCTTCCCAAGTTCCCTTCGACTATACTTTTATTTGCAGTCTTCTATTCTTGTACATATCAGGACAAGTGCTGTTGAACTATTTATACGTGATATCTTTGCATCAACCCTAAAGCATCCTAACTATTTGGTAACTCAAGCATGCAGATAATTAGGAAGTGTATAGGGTATCAGGTATATGGGAATCAGTATTGCCTATTCTTTCTTGCCCTCACAACACAGATGAGAATGGAATAGGCTCTCAAAGTAAAAAAATCTGAGGTGCAATGTGTTTAGGGTTTAGTCTTTTGTGTCATGTAGATTGGCACTAATTTGTTTTTCATAACCTGCATGTTACTTGAGACGCACATCAGCATACCTAAGCTGATCCTTCAGGATAGCTATTGATCTCAAAAGGATCCCATCATGCAAATGAAATACTCGATTTTCACATAATCAAGTGGCTACTAAGTAATGCAACATAAAAAATGACATTTCTTTTTAACAAATAAATGACACTGAATACCAAAAATTGGCAATTAGGACAAACCTCAGGATCAAATATTTGCAATCAAAAGTGCAACATAGCATTTCAAACAGTTCTATTATTATAATGAGATGGTTTGTTTTTACACCAAATCCAGATATTTTGCCTTTAGATATTATATATTCACATCACTTGCTAAGTTCAATTAACAGTTGAAAACGACCACATGCACACAAGAGCTCAGTTAATGAGGAAGATATAAAGGGGTAAGAAGCTACATAATGGGAAAAAAGGATATTCTTTTCAATGATTTTCCAGTGTATATATTAGAATTAGACCAGTTCTGACAAAGATATAATATAACAATTATGCACCAACATCCCTTGTTTTTTAGGTATACTACAAGCTTGCTGGAAAACATAGAACATTCAAACCCAAAAAACATTAATAAAAATCCAAATGAGCACAATAATATGCCCATCATTGTGGAGTTCATTTTCATGTTATCCCCGGTCCTTCGTATATTTCTTGATTTTGTTTTATATATCACTTCATGAAATTCTTACAATTTTCTACACACTCTTGTTTATGTGTGATTGTATGATTTTTCCTTGTTCTATAATCAAAACATGAATCCAACAAAATGTTTGAAATGTCCCAAAGACTAGAGATACTAGTACTAATGCTGAAACCAGTCCTGGTTTCTCAAACTTCATTATACAACTATAAAAAAGATTGAATTACAAAACCAGGTGAAAATCCTTTCATCAAGTCAGATGTAAGATGCTTCAAAAACACAAACCATCATAATATTACGCTTCATGACAATGTGCACATTATCAAATAAACCTTCAGCAAGCACTAACATTGAAAGAACTACAACGAAGTGAAAATAAACTTACATTTTCTTAGCAAAATAGTAGCACATTTACCACAACATGAAGTACAAATATTTCTAGTAGCATGAACGATTACACTAGTAATTCCAAAGAAAGCAAGAAAGTGAGAACAGACCTGTGCTCGGATGAAGCCAGAAAGTGCAAAAGTGGTGAACTGGCCGGTGTACACACCACTCTCATCCAAATGCCCGATATTGATCTGGACTGACGCATGGTCCTTGGCAGTAATCAGCCTATTCGTAGCAGAACTACAGGAATAATACCAAGGTTGAGCATCCACTGATACTAAATCGTGCTCTATCGAAGACCAGTGGAAAAGATAATATAATCCCACAACGACATATGAGTTGTTTACCATTTCCTCGGGATGTAGAGATCCGTCATGTCACCTGCTTCGTTCTGCATTTTGTCAGTGGATTCTCTTGCCGGCAAAATCTCCTGAAGTACAAGGCCAAAATGCATCAACGTACATATCGATGCAAACAATTCCAACCTATCTGTGCCTTCTACAAGTTAAACCTTCTGATAGCACGCGTTAAAAAGGATAAAAAAAAATCTAAATTCCAAAACCAGTCAGAACGACGATCCTCGAGGGATAACATCAAAATCGCAAGGCACCTGCAGATCTTACACCAAGTTCGACATTTTGGCCCGAATTCAAGGGGAACTGAAGCGTAGTTCTAGGCGTTTGGAGCGTACCTGAGGCGAAAGATGAGACCGAAGCAGAACGGCGTCGACATCGACCAGAGGGGTTTTAAGCTAATATATAGTCCGCTAGCCCTAGTTTCGGCACGTGGCATCGCACGTGACACAAACGGGTTCATTGAAATTTTCCAAACCACTGAACAATCGAGCCAATTATGCCGGTTCGTTTTGTAGACCGGTCCAATTTAGTTACATAGAAGCTTGGGCTTGGCTCGAGTTACAGCCCGACTGAGTTGGCTAAGCCCATATTTGAACTCGCTCGCCAACCGTTCGACGAATTGCCTGGCTGACTATAAGGCCTCACTCCCACTTTTTGGTTGCAGCCGTCGAAGCGAAACAGCTCGTTGCTGCAGCACCATCAGGTGAACCTCGCATGCGATAGTGCTTTTGCTGCAATCAGAATCTCAGTGGTGTGACCGGCATTTCTCTATACCAATGCCAAGCTTTGTCATGGAAACATCACTCATGGATATCTTTTCTTGAATAGGAGCATCATTCCCTGACGACTAACAACTCTGTGAGTACTTCTCACCCTTTCCTGTTGTCCCATTTCCTACTGAACTATCACACAGACAATATGATACTCGACCATCTTAGACTTGCCATTCAACTTTCTAGAGATAGATATGAACTGGTTTGGATCGATATGAACTCATCTAGCTCAATACCTGTAATGAATACTTTATGTCCCCTTAGATGGCCATGTTAGAAGATGAGCAAAGGTATTATTATAGAGCAGTATTAGCTCGAGTGATACTACCAATCGATATATGAATTATGCTTCACAAAATGCTACGCAGCACATTTATATTGAATGGCATATGTGTGTGCAATATAACTTAAGCTCTGAGAAGGAAGCAGGTTCAGATGAATGTAATCATAAAAAAGATGAAAGTAGCAATATGTTGTTTGTGATTTCTGCCCAAAGAGCAAATTAAGGTGTCATTCTCATAGGTTTCAGAGAAGTATGCTGCCATCTTATATTGTTTTCTTCCTGATTGCTAAGCACATTAGAACAATGAGCTTTGTCAGTAACTTTAGATGCTAGCACAAAAGAAAGAAACCCCACAAAAAGATCAAACATTCAAGTCTATCACTGACATATATTAGACATGTTAACAAGTTATTCTTGTTCGTGACTTCTCTGAGCAAGCATAGCTCCTCTGTGCTATATTTTGTGTTTTTATGTTGGAATGATTAATATAATAATTTTACTTCTTATATGGCATTTTAGGTAAGCCATACATCTAAAGAAGTTTTAAATAAAAAAATTTAGGAAACTAGACTAGGATAGATAAATAGTTTAAATTGGTCAGTATTCTGCACTTTTCTGTAAGGAACATTGCTTGTGGGGTAAGCAATGCTTAGATGTTGGTATGATAAACTTTCATGTTATGTGGGGATAAAATGAACTTTTGTGTTATGTGGAAAGAATAGAAAGATGAAATGCTGGATATGGTTATAATTCTGCAAGTTTGATCTGCAATTCCTTGACAGGAAATCTTCAAGGTCCTGATCTGAATCTTGTGACAAGTTTTTGAAAGATAAATATGAAAGTGGAGAGTTTGAACAACTGCCGTATGGCTTTTCCTACTTCCATTTGAGTTTATATTGCGTGAATGCAAGCTGTTTCTTAGGCTGCAATTACAAAACCTGCACCATTTTTTCGTCTACTTATAGACCGAAAAGTGCTGCTTTGGGTAGAAATAATTAGGTACTAAATGATTTCTCAAGTATCCACTTGGTGATTGAGATGTCTAGAATGAAAATTTTACAATGATAACTTGGATGAACAATGTTGCCTTATGAAATGTTTGATTTAAGATTGGCCGGTTCTTCTCTTTATCTTAGCTATCTGAGCATGTCTTCATGTTAGACACTTTACAAAACATTTGAGTGATGATAATAGAAAATTTCAGAGCTTATATCATTGGTCGTGTCACTAAATCTCCTGAGATCTGAACTCTGGCTATCTCCATTTGTTGATACTGATCTGGCATTGTTCTGCCCAAGTAAAATATATGATCAACAAGGTCATAAAATTAATGAACTTTCATCTTTAAGTCCAACCAAGGTTGTCTACCTTCTATGTGGAAATAAATTGCATGTGATCCTTAGTCCTTTTGCTGGATGTATTCACATACTTTTAGAAAGAAAAGAAAACATAGAAACTCTTACTTCATTTTCCACTTTTACTTTGCCATTGATATTGTAATATACATCATGGCAACAAGGTCCTATCTGTGCACAACAGTTTTCCAAGACATGGTTGTTGGTTTTTCTTTCTTATAGTTATGGATGTCATGATGGAAAAGGAATGCTTTCCCAAAGTAATTTGGAACTATTACAAGGGATTTGGAAGCATGGTGTTCTGCAGCAAAAAAACTTGCTTCTTGGTTCTTGAATTCTCTTGAGCAAATGCATTCATCTCTCAATTTCTTGATTCTACATAACATGAATATGTTTTATATCTTCATTTTCAAACTCCTTTTTCTACCATAAGCATCAATTTCTTGAGCTCAAGATGAGGAAAATTCCATGTTGCATCCAATTTAAATAGATGATAATGCAAGTAGGTTTCTTGACAAACTGGAAGGGTAAATGACAAAGATAATTAGGAAGAGGATGGAAAGAGGAAACCAGAGATGCCCATTGTTAGTGGTTCTTGGTCTCCTCATCTTCTCTAGAAACTATCTTGACCTCTGACATGTAAGGAAATTCCAAGTCAAAACCTCATGGCCATTTCAATTTGCAAGTTAGGAGCACCCACCTCACATATTCATGAGTGGCCACACTAATCCCTCTACCATGAGCAATTAGACATTACAGGATATAGCAAAAGAAGACAACCAAATGAGTGGATCAAGATTCTTTGGCAGTAGCTGTTTTATTTAGGTTGGAAAACAGTATGCATTATCATAGCATTGAGATGGTGGCTTGAAATAGTCATCATGTGACTTCACACCATTAATCTTTGTTTTGATTTGTTAGATGAGAAAGGATCCAACCTACTGCTTCTACTACATTCATTAAATGAACACAAAAATGATGCATGCACCAAATTCAACACCAACTACAATTGACAAAATTTCATGAGCATTACATTCAGATTCACCTGTTACTTGGACTCAGCCAAACAAGAACACCTCTGTAGACATCATTATGACCATCTCTTTTTAGAATATATCTCACCAAATCACTATATAAATATAGCTCAAGTTTCTTCTTTTCTTGCTGCACCAGCTAACATTTGATGTCAGCTATACATATACATACATATTACACTGCTGCACTGCCTCTACCGAGCAACAAATGGCGAAACCAGTGCAAAGCTCCCCGCTTTTGCTCGCCGTCCTACTCCTCCTGTCCACCGCGGCCGCCGCCAGCGGATCTGGGAAGCAGCCCCCCCTTGGCTGGATCCCCTCCCTGGCAAGGTGCCGCGGCACCATCATGGAGTGCCTCGGGGACGAGAAGCTCGACCTGGGAGCCGTGGTGAGCCGCCGCGTCCTTGCCACCTCCAGTTACATCAGCTACGGTGCCCTCAGGGCCGACACCACCCCCTGCTCCCAACCCGGCGCCTCCTACTACAACTGCCAGTCCGGAGCTCAGTCCAATCCGTACTCCCGTAGCTGTTCCGCCATCACCCAGTGCCGGAGTTGAGCGGTTCCTGCGGATCCGCGTTCCCGCCTCACAAGCAAAACGTGAGCTTGGTTTACGTGCTCTGTTAGTACTGTACTTAGCTGGTCGTGCTATCGGTGCATTGGTGCTGTAAACAGATTCTATGTGCAACTTCCTGATTAAAAGAAAGAAAGAAGAATAAAAAGGTCTTAACTACTGAGCAATTATATTTTGATTGCAGATAATTTGGCTTGCTACATCATGATCTTTATTCAAGTGGATTCTCAATGTAGAGAGATTTTGGTTTGTGGAAGAGCACTTGTTATGCAAGTTAATGTACTTAAAACACTTTCTTTGCACTGGTTCACTGTCATGAGTTCCTACATCTTCATGTTCACCTGAATCCTAATCATCATTCCCTTGTGGGTGAATCTTTGCTTCTAATTAAACCTTTGGAGGAGTATGCACTTATGAGTTTTGCTTCTTGATTGTTGAGATGATATTGCTACATGGTAGTAGGAATCTGCATGAACTTACATGGTAGCTCTGTTATGCCAATAAAATAGACTAGTCCTGCAGCTTCTGTGATCCTATTATGTTTCAGTTGTTCAGATAATTTGCAATGTTTCTTGCATGATTGCCCACTAATTAATACATTGGACTCAACCTAATTAGATTGGAGTCAGCTGATCAATGCTGATGACTGTCTACAGAGTTGCATGCTGTGCTTAATGATACAGCATGTTGTTTGACAATATCATGTTGCAACTCAAGTTCCATATTATGTTATTTTTGTTCTTCAAGGCATGCCTGGTAGGCAACAGATTGCTGAGAAGTTGGTCCCATTGGAAGGCTTGCTCAACAGATGAGAAACATGAGTCTTCGTTCTTGGAGCCATGAATGCTGGAGAGAGAAAATTTAAAGAAAGAAAAAAAAGAAGAATGACTGGTATCCTACACCTTTTCCATTGTTCTCAATCTGAATCTGTTCTTGACATGATACTGGCTCACATGGAAATAGTTCATTCAGCAGGTAGCATAGCTTTAAAGAACTTCTGTGCTTATATCCTGTGCCTCGGTCACCAGACAAGGAAAAAGAGAGAAAAGAAAAAAGATGAACAGTCTGAAGTGTTGTGATTCTACAAATTTCTGTTAAAGATTAGTATCACAAGGAAGGTGAAAAAAATGTTGAATCTAATGATAATTCTGCAATTTTCAACTAGTAAAAGAAAATTGATCCAGTGCATGAAGCTCCTGTTAGCATATTAATATATGTAATCCTATCTTTACAAATTGAGAAGTTATGTTTGTTACTTTAGTCTAAGTCACCGCAATTTGCTGATGAGAGTGATAAATTATCCAGTAAGGATGAGATCTAATCCTCATCTCACATGAAAGCCACACAATTGTGGTTTGGATGAACAAAACTTGTGAGCCATTTGTGGTTAGGATGCTTATTTTTACTTGCAGTATGAGATGATCTTGGTACAAGATAAACAAAATCTGTGTTCTATCTGTGGTTCATCATGGTTTAGGATGATTTTAATCAAGGATTGATGCAATATATGATGTGTTTATGATGATTTTGGAGTGTTTGTTTAGTCCTCCAGCTAATAAACAATTGATTTGGTGTTTCCCTCCAATCCCAGTGATGTATATATAGCATTCCACTCCAACCTCACTTCCCATCTCTCCATGGCCTTTGCTTCTAACAGAGGGTGGAAGAGCTCATCCCCCGCTCTCACTTTGGAGTGAAAATTAACTTGTAAACATGACAGACATGACAAGAGAATCATGATGTAATAATGTTAGAGGATTTCTCTTTGCAATTTGTGTGGTGACTGGAACAGAGTGGATTTGCAGCGAAAACAATGGCTAATCTCTTTCAACGCCAAGGATGAGGCTTTGTCATTGCTCAAGGGATAGAGGAGGTATGAAGGTGGCATGACATGCCCTTGTCTTCTTGGAGAACATGTTGAGCTCCAAAACCAAATATTGCACTTCAGCATAGATTAATGTGTGTTCTGAAGCACGCACGACGATGAGGGGCAAGAAATATGGTAAGTATTTTCCATGTCATTATTGAGTTTTTTCAACAAAATATTTCCTAAAGCAAAACATATTTTATATATATATATATATATATATATATATATATATATATATATATATATATATATATATAATCTATATAATCTTCAATAACTACCTATATTTACAAATTGAATATTATAAATGAGATGTATATCTGAGTATACAATAAACTCTAGGTTTCTTTAAATATTATCTCGAGTGTGTATCAACTTAAACGTTGGATGGGTTTTGCCAAACATATATTCAGTATAAATTTTACAAGAATTCTCAAGAATTACATATTTGAGTCAAGAGAGTACTTTAAGCAAACCACTTCGTGATTATCCTCTAAGTCAGAATATACTAAAATATGGATCTCAAACATAATAAAATTCGGAAAAAAAAAAGAGATAAGCTAAATCAGCCTGGCCACATAAGGTTGACAATAATTTCCACATTAATAATCTCAATTATAACAAAAGATCAATTTTATAATTTTTATAATTTATTTAAATAAAAGATATTTTAGAGAAAATTGCACATAATGAAAGTGAACGTAATTATTATTATAAATACATGTATCATAGTATTAGCATTGTTTACAACGCTTACAATATAATGATAGTAACATCGTCAATGGTAACACCAATTATTCTCTCGGTGGTGGAGGATCACCACGACATTTGTTGATGGGGTTACAACCACGATTGTAGGGGTTGCCTTTGGAGCCAGGGCGACAATTGTTTTTGGAAGCATCTCTCGGATTACAGGGGATCCTATCACCATTGTTGATCTTGGTGGAGGGCTCAATCATCCTTCGCGCAGCCTCAAGCTCTCGACCAGCGAGGATCAAGACGAGCACAAGGTATAAGCATAAAAAAACTGTAATTATGTTATTATTATACAAAAAACTTTAATACTAGAATCAAAGTCAAATACCAATATATTAATATCAGGATTACATACCTTTTGATGTCATTATGAAAACCTCTATCTGAAATGCAAATATACCGTCGTCGGATCTGACACTTATAGTGATGCTAATATATTAAGTCACTAGGAGGTCTTATCTATTTATAGGCGAGAGTAGAGGGTCTAGGATAAATAATTAGGAAAGTCCCTTCATCAAAATATCTCATAAAAATTTTTTATCATAAT
Source organism: Musa balbisiana (assembly GCA_004837865.1). NCBI lineage: Eukaryota > Viridiplantae > Streptophyta > Magnoliopsida > Zingiberales > Musaceae > Musa > Musa balbisiana. Next base: position 40,651,397 of record CM017192.1, read on the forward strand.
TGAACTTCCTTTATATTGGCTGGTAACCATAATTATAATTTAATTAAATATATAATATATCTTATCCAATTAATCAAGATAATGTAATCTAATATTTTGTGAGTAGCCTTAGTACCATGGTATGGTTACTCCTTTGCGACTTAAGAGACCAAGAATCGAGTCATAAAAATAACTTTTTAAATATTTAAAAATAAGGCTATATACATTAATCCTCCTTAGACCTCGGAACGGTGGAAGCCTCATACATTCGGTACGTCTTTTTTTACATAATCTAATATTCTCCTACTTGGTCTTTTAATTAGTAAAATATTAAAAGGTTTTAAAATCAAAATAAATAAAGTAAAAAATTTATTTAAAACTAATTTTACCTAATTAAATTTTTTAAAAAATTAAAAATATTTTATACATAATTATGAATTTTAAAATATGCTAATAAATATAATAATATTATATTTGACTATTAAGTCATAACAATTGTATATCATCAATGTCATACTCCCCTCTATGTACTACAATATTATTATTATTTTAAAATTATTCATAATGACCCTTATAATTTATCTTATCAAGATAATCTTATTATCACATTCAACTATAATATGCATATACATAAATATAAATAAGATAACTGAAATAAATAACTTTAATTCAATAAGTAAAAAGAAATATCAATAATAATATTCACTTAAATATACATCACCATATCTTTACAAATTACTCACTAGCCCTATTATAATAATATTTTTTTTATTTAAATACTTTAGATTATAAGACTTTAGTAAATAAATCAACAATCATTAAAGTTATACTTAGATTCTCAATTGACATTTATTGTTTCTAAACTTTTTGTCTAATCATAAAGTACTTTATCTTGATATGCTTAGAACCACTGACATATTTGCCATTCTTAGAGAAGAAAACTACTACAGTATTGTTATAAAATATCTTTAGCGACCAAACAATTGAGTCGACTATACTGTAAGATGAAGTTTTACAATCATAAAGCTTGATTTGTAGCCTCAAAGTATATCACAAATTCAGCGTTCATTGTTAATGATGTGATAAGTGATTATTTTATATTTTTTTCAAGAAATTACCCCTCCAACTAATATAAATATGAATATGAATATGAAGAGGACTTTCTCTCATATCTTGGTTTCATACAATAAACCAATACTAATGCCATGACGATCCTCAACAAATTCTTTTTAGAAACCAGAGAAAAGGTCTCGTTATAATCAATGCTTATTTTTAAGAAAAATATTTGACCATATGTCTAGTTTTATATTATTCGATATTATCCTTTGAGTCATATTTTATCTTAAATACCCATTTACAATTGATTTTTTTTATAGTTATTGAATAATTCAGTAAGTTCTCAAATTTCATTCTAATCCATCAATTCCAACTCTTCTATCAATATATTGTCATCTTTCAGAATTATTATTTTCTATGGCTTGTGAAAATGATAAAAGATCTTTTTTAATTTCTATATCATAATCTAATTCTTATATATATACATATAATCTTCTCAAAATTACTAATTGTAGTTATTGTACAAAATCATTAGCAGTCACATCAATATATAGGAATTCATCGATATTTTTTTATTGTTCATCCTTATTAATTCGTCAATGATTTGAAGAACAATAATTTCTTGAATAGGAAATAATAAAGGAGAATCGACCAATATCTCCTATATATCAAAAATAATATTTCAAAATTTTTCACTCCCATTAATATTGTCATTTTATAGAAATATTATATTATCATATTTTATTATCCTCATATTATGAATAAGACAATAAAATATGTATCAATTAGATTTTTCTAAATAACCAATAAAATACTCAAAATAGTTTTAGATCTTTTTTTTTCATGTGGATTGAAGACTCTTATTTCTGTAAGACAAACTCAAATATCTAGATATCTTAAACTAGAACTTTTATCAATCTTTAACTCAAATGGAGTTGATGGAACCAACTTATTAGGATCCTTGTTCAAAATATATAGGTGTCTTAAGAGCTTCACCCCACATCGACTTAGATATAAAAGAATAACTCATCATGCTCCTAATCATGTTCATAAGAGTACGATTTCATCTTTCAATAACGTCATTTTATTATAACACACGTGAAAAGGCATATCGATAATAAATAACTTATTTTCCTAAGAATATGATGAAATATAATAAAATGATTCTGATATGACTCATATTTATCACAAAATTCACTACTCCTATCAAATTTAATAATTATAATTTTTTTATTTAATTATCTCTTGATTTCGTTTATATACATCTTAAGAAGTTCAATAACCTAAGATTTTTCATATATTAGATATATAGTCATATCTTAACATTTTATCTATAAATATGATAAAATATCTCTCTTCACTAAAACAAAGAATATAAAATAGTCCATAGATATTAATATGAATAATATCAAGGAGTTTTTATTTATTTTTATATACTTAGTTTGCTTTTTCTTAATGTAATCCATGCATACATTAAAATCAATGAAGTATAATTTTTTTTAAAATATTATCATTCACTAATATTTTAATTCTTTCTTCGAAGATATGCTTGATATATCTATGCCACAATATAGAAGATTTTTCATCATTGAAACTATATTTTAATCAAATATTTAATTGTAAGATCACCAATATTTTTGTAAATTCAAGATTAAAATTAATTCTTTATAAATCGTTATATTGAATCATAAATTATATTGAGCTTATCGTCATCATAAGAAAGATAATACCTTAACTCATCAATTCTATATAGAGAAACTAAATTTTTAAAAATGATAAAAACATAATATATGTCTATAATATCTATTAGATGATCTATCTCTATCTGTAAGCAATAAGTTACAACTATGATTACTTTCCCTTAAGACGATTCCCGATGAATCTTTTATGTCCTTTTGGTTTTTGGGTTATAAGAAATCCATATATATATATTTCGTAATATGAGTTAAAACACTAAAATCAAACCACCAAGTATTAGAAGGAATATTTATAATATTTGATTCAAAACATACAAATGTCGACCTTATATCTTTCTTTTCGAACCAAATCTTAAGTTTAACATAGTTATTTTTTATATATCCTTTCTTGTTACAAAAGAAGCACTTTACTGTGAAGGCATTCTTTTCATTAGTCTGCTTAGCATTTTGAAACTCGACAAATTTATTTAATGGATAATGCTTCAACCATCTTTTTTTGTTACCAGCTCCTTAAATAGTAGTTAAAATATTATGAGATCTTTCTTTATGTAACTTTAATTATTTCTAAACACATACTAATCAACTTATTTAAAATTTATTTATTCTTATTTATATTATAGTGAATTTTGAATAAGCAAAACTAAGGAAGAAAAGAATTAAGAATAAACTACATGAGAAAAAACTCATCTGCATTCATGTCTAATGCTTTAAGTTTTGTAGCATTGTCAGACATATTGAAGATGTGATATTGAATCCCTCTAGTACCATCATATTGAGCTATAGTCAATTTTTTCATTAATGTATCGATCAATGACTTATCAACATATTTATATCTATTTTCAATGGTTCTTAAATATTCATATATGCTAATTGTAGGTGATAATGAAGTATTTATATTATTTACAATTGTTATTCTTATAAACATTAGACTGAACCTATTAAAACTTTATTAAACATTTATTTTAATAATTTATTCTATACTACTTTCATAAGTCAAGTTTACGGGTCTTTTAATAATTAATATTAAGGCAAGATATATTACACCCAGTGCTCACACTTATGTTCTAACCATTATGAATAACTTGAATCAGAAATCACATAGATACTTGAAGCATAAGAATATATTTAAGGAAGTACTACCGTAAAATATAAGATAACATTAATATTTTAAGTTTTCAAAATATGTTAAACTATTGATATCATCCATATTTCACCTTTGGGTGAAATATTAACATACATAATGTTCAATCAAAATTATTTATGGAACACTAATACTATCATTAAAGAATAGTATTGCTATTTTTGTATATATAATCCTAAAATGTAAAGATATCCAAAATAGTATCATCATACTTCATCACATAATTATTAGAATTAGATTCCCTTTTGAGATTATCTAAATCTTCTAATCATATATGTCATTATGATTATTATTATTTAATATTATTTAAGACTATTTTTTAATATAATTTTATAAGTTATTGGTCTACCGTACTTTGATGGCTACAAAACCAATACAATAGTATAAAAAATAATTTAAAATATCCTATAAATGTCCAAACATTTATTATAATCTATATCCTATAAACTTATCATCATATGCCACTTTTACAACTACTAATCAAATAAAACATGGGGATATAAGTTACAAATAATATTCATTAAATATTCTTTAATTTAATTTATATTAAAATAATTTAATAAAATAAAATAATAATTATAATTATAATAATTATTAAATATTAATCAGCATAAAAAACTCATATGATTATTATAATCGTGATAAAATATAAATTATACTTTATGTAAAAAATAAATATTAATTCATAATTTTAAACATATACATGTGAATATTTATAAAAATATCCAAGAATAACAATTAGAATTTAATTATTCATAAGCAAAAAATTTACAAATATATCATATGAGAAAACTATAAATGAAATCCATAATTTATATTTTTAAAATTTTGTATAAGATCCTAAATTAGCCTAATGAACCATATTTAATTACATATCCCAAAATTGTGCCAAAATGAATTTGGCCACTTAGAATTGGATCACTCAAATTCCACTCAATAACCTGTCCACCAGTCAAAATTGAGTAGGACCGGTAAAATATAGAATTTGGTCAAAGTCCAATTTAAGGAAGTCAATATAATTTAACCCAATCAAAAAATTTGATTTCGGTCAAAATTAAGCCACGGAGAAAACCTAATTAAAGCAATCAAATTGATGTTTTCACCCGCATCATAATTTGTGGTTCAAGGTCAAAATAAGACATTGACCAAAGTCAAAATTAGTCAAAATTTCTTTGCCTAAAAGCCTCTTTTCCTGCTCCCTCATGGTGGCTTCTCCTCTCCGGTGGCTTCTCCTCATGTGTTGTCATCCACTTCTGTATAGTCGAACAATCATCGCCCTCAACAAGATGGCTACCCCTAAAGCATCCAACGTGCGAAACCACTAAAGCGTCAATCACTATCCGCCACGCTTAGCAGCAATGTCGACGCTTACGTAATCATGCAACACAATTATCGATACATCATCTCTCGACCTTCTGCAATTGTCAACCTTGACCAACAAGGTTGCGACTATCTTGTAGCGTCAATGTCTATTGCTCACACTATTATTCATTGCCTGTAGAAGCATTGTTGCATACAGCAACGTTGATGTGTGCTGCTAGGACTACTACACACAACAACAACAACTACTGACTATAGTAGCCACCCACAATAAGGTTGTAGCCCACAAAAATGCTACCATGTTACACATCCAAATATAAAATAGATTTTGTATATTTTTATAATCTAAAGTATCTAATTTTAAAACTTGGCCCTAATACCAATTATAAGTATAAAAAAATATAATCATACTATTATTATACACAAAAATTTTAATATCAAAATCAAAATTAAATAACAATAGAACAAGATTGTATACCTTTTAATGTTATTTAAAAAATATTTATTTGATCTACAAATATATCATCATTGGATCAAAAAGGTATAATAATAACGATCTACAACGATAACTAGACTCGTCTCTCCTTTTATTCTTATCTTTCACATGACCACTATATGCGATGGAGCATGGACTAAAGGGAGATAAGAGTAGATATATAATCTCTTTTTATATATTATCATAGGTCCAAATGAGTCGTGTCTATTTATAAACGAGAACAGAGGATCTAAAATAAATAATTGAGAAAGTCTCTTCCATTAAGGTCATCTTGTAAAGAATCTTACTATAATTGAACTTTCATTCTATTATCTAATAACCCTAATTAGAATCTAATCAGATTTATAATATATCTTACCTAGGGTCTTGTTAGGAAAATTCCTCCCATCAAGTTTATTTTCTAAGAAATTTTACTATAATTAAACTTTCTTTCTATTATTTAATAATCATAATTAAAATTTAATTTAATTTATAATATATTTTACATAATTTAATAAAATCATATAGAAGCTTTGCATTAGCTTTGCCATATTCGTGTTTGATTGAGTAAGCCTTGGTTTTGAAGGTGGTAAGCCATGCTATATATACATACACACTGGGATTAGAGTGGCATTTGATTTGACTTGTAGTATTAGTCGGTCAAAATATTACTTCGTAACAGGTAGACCTAACAAACGCCCTAAAACTATCACATGCAAACTACACGTTGTGGGTTAGGATGATTCTCTATGTGGGATAAGATAAATTTGCGTTATAATTATGGTTTATTATGATTTAGGATTATCTTAATTAGGATTAATGATAATTTTGTAATAGATCAGCTTATATGCGGCATTTCCACATTCAACGCATGTAAAGCATGCAAACCTAAATCCCATTTAAGTGGATGACTTTAGGTAAAGAAAAGTTCCATATCTCTCTAAATAATAATAGGTAATATATTGTAGATTTGGTAGTTGTATATGAAATCAAAGTTGTAAGGGCTGATAATAATAGGTAATATATTATATATTTGGTGGTTGTATATGATAATTGTTATTGCCTTTTGGTGTTGTTGACCAAAGGTCAACATGATCTAATTTGGTCTAAGGTCAACATGATCTAATTTGGTCTCGAAAGGTCAACATGATTGAAGGACAATAGAACCCACATGAATCTTGAGAGAATTTGAGTGGAAAGCCGAAGTGATAAGCAGATCCTCAAGGTACTATTAGTTTATTGAAGATGATTTGATGCGGTCTAGAGGTGTGCCCTATCCTTACCAGAGGGTGCTTTATTGAAGGAAGTCCTGCACATGCGCATTAAAGCCCACCACGTGGCTTCACTTCCCCAGCTCCTCCTTTCAAACGAACGACGCAAAGGAACCTCCCCTGCTTATCTCGGACACACCAAAAGCCCAAGTAAAATACATCATCATGGCCATCCTATCCTGACACTATCCTTCGAAAGACATGTCCATCAACCACCACTAATGATTCCCCGGACAAGATAGGGAGCACCGTAACCCACCACTGGTTTTATGCCACCAACCACTCAAGTATAAAAGCGAAGCCCTCAGGCCAAACAAGGGCAAGCGAGCTCTATCTACACTCTTGTTGGCTCTACTGAACTCTTTTCACTTTTTCACACTACTAACTTAAGCATTAGATGGGTCGGGTAGGGAGATCCCCTCGACGCTGATCTTTGTGTAGGACCTCGCCATCGCTAAAGTGATCCTTTGGAGGATGGAGAGCATCCTCTGGCAGGGATGATCCTCTTCAACAGACCAACAATACCTTGGAGAATTACTTATCACTTTGGCTTCCCACTCAGATTATTTTCCCGAGGCCCGCATTGACCCCTTTGGCAGGCTTGCACCAGATCATGTTGACTCTCGGGTCAACGATACTAAGACAATAACAATAATAATAGGTAATATACTATATATTAGAAGGTTGTTTATGAGATAAGTTTGAGGTTTTCACATCTCTGATAATTTTGTTTAGATAAAGTTAGGTCGTTTGTAAGTGCTTTGGTTGTCAATAACAAAGGTTTCATATCAAATCTAGGCTCGATTACAACTTGGTTAGATCGGATCAAATCAATCAAATGCAAGAACAAATAATTAATTAGAAAGATATATAAAAGATAAATAAAAATAAAAAATAAAAATAGATGTTCAGGTTGGTAATTAAAACTGTAACTAAAATTAAAACCCTTTGAAATTGGTTCTTTCAAATTAAATAAAACCAAAATCATTGTTATTGAAATCAGGATTAAGGTTAAACAAAATATATCTTTCCCACTTACTCTTTCTATAATAAGAGTAATAATAATAATAATATATAAACTTATTTTGAATCCATAAGAAATCCAATTAATCAATACCCAAACTTAATTTTAATTTTAATGGGTAAAATAGGAGTAAGAAAAATTCTAATTCACTCCTATCCCTAAACCGCAGGAAAGTAATCAGCAAGCAAAGGTTACCATAAGAACATATGCAACTCATTTCATGAACAACGAAGCAATCGGATTGATTCAATTGGTCTCACCGTAAATACCTACAACCAACTACATTAGAGAGTTTAAATTTCAATAGCTTCTTTGATTGAAATGTCGCGTTTCTTTGCCTTTGCACAGTTTTTTTTCAATAGTGTTAGCATTTATTACATTAAGAAATATAAATTCTGTTTATTTTTAATTTATTTTTTTGTTAAAGATAATATCGCTTTTTCCTGTTGCCTTTGCACGTTTTTCCACGATGCTAATAGTGTTAGCATTTATTACATTAAGAAATATAAATTCTGTTTATTTTTAATTTATTTTTTTGTTAAAGATAATATCGCTTTTTCCTGTTGCCTTTGCACGTTTTTCCACGATGCTAATAGTGTTAGCATTTATTACATTAAGAAATATAAATTCTGTTTATTTTTAATTTATTTTTTTGTTAAAGATAATATCGCTTTTTCCTGTTGCCTTTGCACGTTTTTCCACGATGCTAATAGTGTTAGCATTTATTACATTAAGAAATATAAATTCTGTTTATTTTTAATTTATTTTTTTGTTAAAGATAATATCGCTTTTTCCTGTTGCCTTTGCACGTTTTTTCACGATGCTAATAGTGTTAGCATTTATTACATTAAGAAATATAAATTCTGTTTATTTTTAATTTATTTTTTTGTTAAAGATAATATCGCTTTTTCCTGTTGCCTTTGCACGTTTTTCCACGATGCTAATAGTGTTAGCATTTATTACATTAAGAAATATAAATTCTGTTTATTTTTAATTTATTTTTTTGTTAAAGATAATATCGCTTTTTCCTGTTGCCTTTGCACGTTTTTCCACGATGCTAATAGTGTTAGCATTTATTACATTAAGAAATATAAATTCTGTTTATTTTTAATTTATTTTTTTGTTAAAGATAATATCGCTTTTTCCTGTTGCCTTTGCACGTTTTTCCACGATGCTAATAGTGTTAGCATTTATTACATTAAGAAATATAAATTCTGTTTATTTTTAATTTATTTTTTTGTTAAAGATAATATCGCTTTTTCCTGTTGCCTTTGCACGTTTTTCCACGATGCTAATAGTGTTAGCATTTATTACATTAAGAAATATAAATTCTGTTTATTTTTAATTTATTTTTTTGTTAAAGATAATATCGCTTTTTCCTGTTGCCTTTGCACGTTTTTCCACGATGCTAATAGTGTTAGCATTTATTACATTAAGAAATATAAATTCTGTTTATTTTTAATTTATTTTTTTGTTAAAGATAATATCGCTTTTTCCTGTTGCCTTTGCACGTTTTTCCACGATGCTAATAGTGTTAGCATTTATTACATTAAGAAATATAAATTCTGTTTATTTTTAATTTATTTTTTTGTTAAAGATAATATCGCTTTTTCCTGTTGCCTTTGCACGTTTTTCCACGATGCTAATAGTGTTAGCATTTATTACATTAAGAAATATAAATTCTGTTTATTTTTAATTTATTTTTTTGTTAAAGATAATATCGCTTTTTCCTGTTGCCTTTGCACGTTTTTCCACGATGCTAATAGTGTTAGCATTTATTACATTAAGAAATATAAATTCTGTTTATTTTTAATTTATTTTTTTGTTAAAGATAATATCGCTTTTTCCTGTTGCCTTTGCACGTTTTTCCACGATGCTAATAGTGTTAGCATTTATTACATTAAGAAATATAAATTCTGTTTATTTTTAATTTATTTTTTTGTTAAAGATAATATCGCTTTTTCCTGTTGCCTTTGCACGTTTTTCCACGATGCTAATAGTGTTAGCATTTATTACATTAAGAAATATAAATTCTGTTTATTTTTAATTTATTTTTTTGTTAAAGATAATATCGCTTTTTCCTGTTGCCTTTGCACGTTTTTCCACGATGCTAATAGTGTTAGCATTTATTACATTAAGAAATATAAATTCTGTTTATTTTTAATTTATTTTTTTGTTAAAGATAATATCGCTTTTTCCTGTTGCCTTTGCACGTTTTTCCACGATGCTAATAGTGTTAGCATTTATTACATTAAGAAATATAAATTCTGTTTATTTTTAATTTATTTTTTTGTTAAAGATAATATCGCTTTTTCCTGTTGCCTTTGCACGTTTTTCCACGATGCTAATAGTGTTAGCAATGGTTCGTATTCATTTTGATAGTTAATTTGTAAGAACTTTGTTTAGAAATCAGTGAGCCTAAGATAAGCCCGAGGTAAGCCAAGCTTGATCTCACCTTATCAGAGAACATAAAGTGAGCCTAAAGTCCATAGGTTGTCGCCCTAGTTCGAATCAACCTTTTTGTAGAGTCAGAGGTGGTCTCGAGGTGTGCAGATTGATTAAGTCTAACCTAACCTCCTTAGTAAGCTTGATGTAAGCCTAAGATAATAGGTCAATCAAGTCCAACCTGACTTCCTTAAAAGCTCGTTATGAGTCAAAGGTGAGTAGGTTGACAAAGTTTGACTCGATCTCTTAGAAGAGCCCAAGTGAGCTCGAGATGCATAGATTGGCCAAGTCTGACCCAATCTCCTCAAAGAGCCTAAGGTGCATAGGTTGGCTAAGCCCGAATTGACATTCTTAGAGAGCCCAAGGTGAGCTGAATGTACGTAAGTTGGCTAAGCCCGACTTGACCTTCTTGGAGAGCCCCAGGTGAGCATATGTATAGGTCTGTCAAGTCCAATACGACCTTCTCGAAGAGCCTGATGTGAGCATATGTTGGCTAAGTCTGAGTGCACCTCCTCTAAGAGCACAAGGTGGGCCGTAAGTGCGTAGGTAAGTGAAGTCTGACCCAACCTTCTCGGATAGCCTGAGATGAGCCTAAGATGTGTAGGTTAGCCTAGTCCGACTTGACCTGCTTAGAGAGACCAAGGTGAGCCTGAGGTGTATAGGTCAACCAAACCCAATTTGACCTCCTGGAGAGCATAATGTAAGCACAAGTTGCATAGGTCAACCAAGTTTAACCCAACCTTCTCGAAGTGCCTAATGTGAGCCTAAAGTGCATTAGTTACTAAAGTCTATCTCAACCTTTTCAGACAGCCTAAGGTGAGCTTGAGGTGCATAGGTATGCTAAGCCCAACCCAACCACCTCAAAGAGCCCCAAGTGGGCCCGAGGTGCATAGGTTGGCTAAGCACAACCTAACCTTCTTGAAGAGCTTGAGGTGAGCATAAGGTGAGCCTAAGGTGTCTAGATCGACTAAGTCCAACTTGACCTCCTCAAAGAGCCTAATGTGAGTCTAATGTATATAGGTCATATAAATCCAACCTAACCTTCTCGAGGAGACTGATATGAGCCTAAGGTGCATAGGTTGGCTAAGCACAACCTAACCTTCTTGAAGAGCTTGAGGTGAGCATAAGATGCATAAGTTAGTTAAGTCCAAACTCACCTTCTCGAAGCGCTTGATGTGAGCCTAAGGTGCATAGGTTGGCTAAGCACAACCTAACCTTCTTGAAGAGCTTGAGGTGAGCATAAGATGCATAAGTTAGTTAAGTCCAAACTCACCTTCTCGAAGCGCTTGATGTGAGCCTAAGGTGCATAGGTTGGCTAAGCACAACCTAACCTTCTTGAAGAGCTTGAGGTGAGCATAAGATGCATAAGTTAGTTAAGTCCAAACTCACCTTCTCGAAGCGCTTGATGTGAGCCTAAGGTGCATAGGTTGGCTAAGCACAACCTAACCTTCTTGAAGAGCTTGAGGTGAGCATAAGATGCATAAGTTAGTTAAGTCCAAACTCACCTTCTCGAAGCGCTTGATGTGAGCCTAAGGTGCATAGGTTGGCTAAGCACAACCTAACCTTCTTGAAGAGCTTGAGGTGAGCATAAGATGCATAAGTTAGTTAAGTCCAAACTCACCTTCTCGAAGCGCTTGATGTGAGCCTAAGGTGCATAGGTTGGCTAAGCACAACCTAACCTTCTTGAAGAGCTTGAGGTGAGCATAAGATGCATAAGTTAGTTAAGTCCAAACTCACCTTCTCGAAGCGCTTGATGTGAGCCTAAGGTGCATAGGTTGGCTAAGCACAACCTAACCTTCTTGAAGAGCTTGAGGTGAGCATAAGATGCATAAGTTAGTTAAGTCCAAACTCACCTTCTCGAAGCGCTTGATGTGAGCCTAAGGTGCATAGGTTGGCTAAGCACAACCTAACCTTCTTGAAGAGCTTGAGGTGAGCATAAGATGCATAAGTTAGTTAAGTCCAAACTCACCTTCTCGAAGCGCTTGATGTGAGCCTAAGGTGCATAGGTTGGCTAAGCACAACCTAACCTTCTTGAAGAGCTTGAGGTGAGCATAAGATGCATAAGTTAGTTAAGTCCAAACTCACCTTCTCGAAGCGCTTGATGTGAGCCTAAGGTGCATAGGTTGGCTAAGCACAACCTAACCTTCTTGAAGAGCTTGAGGTGAGCATAAGATGCATAAGTTAGTTAAGTCCAAACTCACCTTCTCGAAGCGCTTGATGTGAGCCTAAGGTGCATAGGTTGGCTAAGCACAACCTAACCTTCTTGAAGAGCTTGAGGTGAGCATAAGGTGCATATGTTAGCTTACTCTAACCCAAATTGACCTTGTTGGAGAGCCTAAGATGAGTCTAAAATGTGTAAGTTGGCCAAGTTTAATTCAACTTTCTCAGAGAACCCAAAGTGCATAAGTTGGCTAAGCCCAACTTGACCTTCTTGGAAAGCTCGAAGTAAAACCTAAGATGCATAGGTCGGTCAAGTCCAACTTGACCTTCTTGGAGAACCTAATGAGAAGCCTAAGGTGTATAAGTTGGTCATGTCCAACTTAACCTCCTTAAAGAGCCCGATGTGAGCCTAACATACATAGGTTGGCTAAGTCTGAGCTGACCTCCTTTGAGAGCCCAGGTGGGCCCTAAGTGGGTAGATCAGCTAAGCTTGACCTAGCCTCCTTGGATAGCTTGAGGTTAGCCTAAAGTGGATAAGTTGGCCTAATTCGTCCCAATATCCTCAGAGAATTTGAGGTGAGCCTGAGGTGCATAGGTCAACTAAGTCTAACCTGATTCCCTCAAAGAACCTAAGGTGAGCCTAAGGTGTATATATTGGCCAAGTCTAATCAAACCTTCATAAAGAGCACTAGGTGCATGTAAAAACTAAGCCTAAATTGATCTTTTTGGAGAGCTCAAGGTGAGCCTAAGGTGTATAAGTTAGCTAAGTCTAACCCGACCTCCTTAGAGAACATGAGATGCATAGATTGGCTAAGCCCAACCTCCTCGAAGAACCTTATGTGAGTCTAAGATGCATATGTCAACAATGTCCGATCGACCTCAGCCAAGTCTGCCACAACCTCCTCGGATACGCCATTGTGAGTTTAAGGCAGGTAATTAAAACTATCGGATCAAATCAATGGTGTGCAGATTGGTTAGATCGGATCAAATCAATCAAGGGCAAGAACAAATAATTTAACAAATAATTAATTAGAAAGATATATAAAAGAAAAAAAATATAAATATAAATAAATGTTAAGCCTGGTAATTAAAATAGAAACTAAAATTAAAACCATTTGGAATTAGTTCTTTTAAATTAAATAAAACCAGAATCATGGTTTCTGGAATTAGAACCATTGATTTTGAAATCAGGATCGAGGTTAAATAAAATATATCTTTCCAACTTACTCTTTCTATAACAAGAGTAATAATAATATTAATAATAAATAAACTTATTTGGAATCCATCAGAAATCCAATTAATCAATACCTGAACATGATTTTAATTTTAATGGGAAAAATAGAAGTATGAAAAATCCTAATTCACTCCCATCCCTAAACCGCAGGAAAGTAATCAACAAGCAAAGGTTACCATAAGAACATATGTAACTCATTCAATGAACAACAAAGCAATCGGATGATTCAATTGATCTCTCCGTAAATACCTACAACCAATTGTAGTAAATAGTATCCAAGGTGGTGTTCAATTAATAGAGTTTAAATTTTCAATGGCTTCTTTAATTGAAACGGTGGCTTTTTCCTATTGCCTTTGCATGCTTTTCCAGTGCTAATAGTGTTAGCATTTATTAAATTAAGAAACATAAATTCTGTTTATTTTTATTTTACTTTTTAGTTAAAGATAATGTTTCAATGGTTCGTATTCATTTTGATAGTTAATATGCAAGAACTTTGTTTAGAAAATCAATGAGCCCTAGATGAGCCCGAGGCATGCCAAGTTTGATCACACCTTCTCAGATAACGTAAAGTGAGCCTAAAGTCCATAGGTCGTCGCCCTAGTTCGATTAAACCTTCTTGTAGAGTCAGAGGTGGTCTTGAGGTGTGCAGATTGATTAAGTTCAACCTAACCTCATCGGTAAGCTTGATATAAGCCTAAGATAAATAGGTCAACCAAGTCTAACCTGACTTTCTTAAAAAGCTCGTTATGAGTCAAAGGTGAGTTGGTTGATAAGGTATGACCCGATCTCTTAGGAGAGCCCAAGGTGAGCTCGAGATACATAGATTGGCCATGTCTGATCCGACTTCCTCAAAGAGCCCAAGGTGCAATGGTTGTCTAAGCCCGAATTGACATTCTTAGAGGGCTCAAGGTGAGCCTAAGGTGCATAAATTGGCTAAGTCCAACTCAACCTCCTTAGAGAACCCAAGGTATATAAGTTGGATAAGCCCGACTTGACATTTTTGGATATCCCAATGTGAGCATATGTATAGGTCGGTTAAGTCCAACACGACCTCCTTGGAGCCTGATATGAGCCTAAGGTGCATAGATCAACTAAGTCTGACCCAACCTCCTTAGATAGCCCAAGGTAGGCATAAGGTGCATAGGTTGGCAAAACCCGACCTGATCTCCTTGGAGAGTCCAAGTCACCCTATTCCAACCTAACCCCCTCGGAGTGCTCGTTATAAGCCAAAGGTGTGTAAGTTGGCAAAGTCTAACTCGATCTCCTTGGAGAGCACGAGGTGCATAGATTGACCAAGTCTAACTCGACCTCCTTGGAAAGCCCGAGGTGCATCAATCAGCCAAGCCCGAATTGACATTGGAGAGCATAAGGTAAACCTAAGGTGCATAAGTTGGCCAAGTCCAACTTAACCTCCTCAAAAAACCCAAGGTGTATAGGTTGGCTAAGCACAACCTAACCTTCTTAAAGAGCTTGAGGTGAGCATAAGATGCAAATTTGCTAAGTCCAACCTGACATTCTCGAAGAGCTTGATGTGAGCCTAAGGTGTATAGGTTGATCAACCCGATGTGATGTCTTGGATAGCTCAAGGTGAGCCTAAGGTGCATACGTTAACTTACTCTGACCCAAATTGACCTTGTTGGAGAGCCTAAGATGAGTCTAAAATGTGTAAGTTGCCAAGTTTAATCCAACTTTCTCATAAAACCCAAAGTGCATAAGTTGGCTAAGCCCAACTTGACCTTCTTGGAAAGCTCGATGTGAACCTAAGATGCATAGGTCGGTCAAGTCCAACCTGACCTTCTTGGAGAACCTAACGAGAAGCCTAAGGTGTATAAGTTGGCCATATCCAACTTAACCTCCTTAAAGAGCCCGATGTGAGTCTAACATACATAGGTTGGCTAAGTCTGAGTTGACTCCTCTGAGAGCCCAAGGTGGGTAGGTCAGCTAAGCCTGACCTAGCCTCCTTGGATAGCTTGAGATAAGCCTAAAGTGCATAAGTTGGCCTAATTCATCCACATCTCTTCAGAGAACTTGAGGTGAGCCTGAGGTGCATAGGTCAACTAAGTCTAACATGATCCCCTCAAAGAACATAAGGTGAGCCTACGATGTATTTATTGTCCAAGTCTAATCCAACCTTCATAAAGAGCATGAGGTGCATAGATCAGCCAAGCCTAAATTGATCTTTTTGGAGAGCCCAAGGTGAGCCTAAGGTGTGTAAGTTGGCTAAGTCTAACCTGACCTCCTTAGAGAACCTAAGATGCATAGATTGGCTAAGCCCAACCTCCTCGAAGAGCCTTATGTGAGTCTAAGGTGCATATGTCAACAAAGTCTGATCGACCTTAGCCCCAACCTCCTCGGATAAGCCAATGTGAGTTTAATGTGCATAGGTCTATTAGGATCGAGTCGACACTAAGAAAGGGGGTGAATTAGTGCAACGAATAAAAACATCGGTTTTGAAAAACTTTTATTTCGATAAAATCAATTTCGAAAATGTGTTTAACTTGAAAGGTCATTCGTAAGTGTAGTGAAAGTAGTAAGCAAGTAAGGCAGTTTTTAGTAAAGGTAAATTGTATAAATAGAAATGTAAACCGATTTATAGTGGTTCGGTCATTGTGATCTATATCCACTCTTGATTCCTCTTCCGTCGAGGCCATCGGCTTTCACTACTGATCTTCTTTCAACGAGCAAAGATCAACTACCCTTTTATAACTCGATTCTCCTTTTGACAGGTTTAGGAGAGATCCTTTACACCCTCACTCACTCCTCTCTAAACAGAAATCAAACTTTAGACTAGATGAGGAGAACTCTCAAGATTACAACATAATTTTCTCACTTTTAAGTTCTTTATGCTTGTATAATCTGAGCAGGGATGAGAGGGGTCTTTATAGGCCTCAAGTGGATTCAAACTTAGAGCATAAAAGTGTCTCATCCCTGATTTTTGGGGTACTAGCAGTACCACTCACTATGCTAGGCGGTACCATCGCTTGCAGCATTGACACTATGCGGTACCATCGCTTGGGAGACTATGTATGGGCGGTTACCTGTAATATCCCTCACTTTTGAAAAAAAAATATTTGTAAGGATCTATTTGTAAATCGAAGGACCTATATGTAAATATAGAAATTTCAAGGACTAAACTGTTAGGTTACAAAAAAAAGGTCGAAAGGGTAGCGGTTTTATCCCACCGCCTCCCACGCTCTCTATTTCCCATGCCCACAGAAAGAGAAGTTATAGGGTGTTGGGGAGAAGAAGAGAAGTAGAGAAGAAGGGAAGAAGAGGAGAAGAGAAGAAGAAGAGGGAGTAGAAAGGGAAGAAGAGGAAAAGAGGAGAGTGGCTGTGGCAAGGGCTACAGTGAGGAGGTGTGGGGCATCAAGAAGGAGAAGGGAAAGAAGAAGAGGCTAGGGCTGCGGCGGTGCCAGCTGTAGTTGGAAGAGAAGGTGAGGTAGAAGAGAGGAAGGAGAGCTGCGGCTACAGTTATGGCAGGGAAAGAGGAAGAGGAAGGAAGAAGGGAAGGAGAGGAAGAAGAGAAGGGGAAGAAGGGGTTGTGGTTGCGGTGATGGTAGCTGCAGCTGAAAGAGAAGAAGGAGAGGAAGAAGAATAGGGGAGGAAGAAGAGGCTGTGGTTATGGTTTGGCTGCGGCTGCGACTGCAGCAGTTGCAGTTGGAAAAGAAGAGAAGGAAAGGAAGAAGGAGAGGGAGAAAAGAGGGAAGAAGAGGAAGAGGGGAAGGTGGCTACGGTTGCGACAACAGTAGAGATACGGTTGTGGCTATAGCAGCAGTAGTGACAATGAGTACAGCAGCTGTGCTTGGGAAGAAAAAAAAAAGGAACAAGAGAAGGAAGGAAGAAAGTAGCATAGTGAAAGGGGCTACGGCGGTGGCTGCGGCTACGACCGTGGCTACGGTTACAACTGCAACTGTGGTAGTGGCAGTAGCGGTTGGGAAAAAAAAGAAGGCAGATTTAGAAAACAAAATAGGGAGAGGACATGGAGGAAAAATAGAAGAAGGATTCGAGCATACACCTTCTTCAAATCTTTGGATCAAAACCTTTAAAAGGCAAGTGTTCAGATCCTTCCTATTGCAAGTGTTTCGATCCTTTCTATTGCAAATGTTCTGATATTTTCTATTACAAGGCTCCTGATCCTTCTTTACTCTAATTTTTATCTCTATATTTGCTTTAAATATGAGGAACTTTGAATTATTCTAGCTTTGCATTTGATATATCTCCTGTTTAGACGTAACGATTTGAATTTGTGAAACTTCTGAGATTCTGACCTTTCTACCTTATTATGGTTATAACTTCATGCACTAATGTCTTATTTAGACAAAACTTATTTGATCAGAATATAGACTCATAAACTTTCTTTTGATAACTTGTTTTAAGAATTCGGAGTAAGTTTGCCTTCCCAAACTTCTGTTTCAAATGAGCTTACAAATTCTATAAAATAGGGATAATAATTTCTAACCTTTTGATACTAAACTACCGATAAGTTCCCGTTGGAAACTTTGATTTATTCAAAACTTATTTTATTAAAAACTAGACTCATAGATCTTTCTTTTGATTCCTAGATTGAAAGATTTAGAGTTTAAATGCTTACCCGGTTATCTATTGAATCCAACCCTATGAATTCTATAAAACAATGATATTGTTTTTCTGACCTTTGGTTACTAAATTAATTGTAACTCTTTGTTGGAAACTTCGATTCATACAAAACTTATTTTATCTGAAAATAGATTGAAATATCTTTTCATAATAACTTTCTTGAGTATATTGGAGCACAATTGATGGTCTGAATCATTTGTTCAATGTACCTCTCGAATTCTATCAGAAATCGAGCTTTGGTCTATTTCGCATATTCCAGTTTCAATCCTTTAGAAATTGATTCCATTTAGCTTTCTTTGTTTAATTAAGCTTTATATTACTACTTTAAATTTTTGTATACTCTTGTTCTTAAATTATTTGCATTCTTGAAACCTATTGTGTAAAGTTTATGTTGTATCATACTAACTTGTATAGGCACATATATATCCCATTGTTCCGCATTTACTTTCGATATGTGCCTCTTCTAGTTTTATTTCTTTAGATATTGAATTCATCTAACCTTCTTATTTCAATTGAATTATATGTGATTGCTTAGAATCCTTGTATGCTTTTACTTTCATTTCCTTTCAAATCTAAATACATTTGTGAAAGATTATGTTTGTATTATATTGACTCGAAAGGCACATATACGTTTCATTGTTCCGCATATGCTTTCGATATGTGCTAATTTTATTATTCATACTATCAATTTGTACTCTAGTATTTATGGTATATTGTGAACCTTTGCTAGAAATGATAAAGGGAGTTATGCATGGAGCCTGCGATACTCTGCCGCCCCCCTATGACTTCACTCAGACATTGGTAGATGGAGCTCTCAGACATTAGAGACTTATGTTTGGTGGTCATTTAGAAATGAATGTACCATATTATGTTATAGTACTACTTCACCTTCTACGTGTTTGATATGATATCTAGAGCTTTGGTTATGTATTTCTATATGTGCTTTGTATGAGAATGATATGAATGTAACATCAAATTCGACGTTTGAGCTTTTGTTCCATATTTGTTTATTGATATGTTCCGAAATATTTTATTTGTTATTGATATACTCCGAAACATTTCATACGCCTTTGGTATGCTCCGAAATGTTTCATTTACTATTGTTATGCTCTGAAATGTTCCATATGTCGTTGATATGCTCTATAATATTTTATACGCTATTGATATGCTCCAGTTACTCTATACTCCATTTGTTATGAACCAAATATATTTTGAATAACATGACATTTGTGATTCTGTATCTAATGAGATGGTATCATGAGAGTTCTTGTATTTTACCTTGCATTGTGATACCTTTTCATTATAGATATATTGTCACTTGCTGAGCTCTTTTTAGCTCACTCTGTTGCTATATAAATCTTTCAGGTCAACTTATCACTCTCTAAGATGTTTGTATTGGGCTGAGGCAGTAGAGTGATATTCAGAATTGTGGGCAAATCTTATTGGTGGATATATTATAGTTATTGTTGTATAAGCGTATTTTGTATGTAATAAAATGTTGTTGATAAACCTGAATGAATATGTCATGTAGAAATGTTAAAAGATCTCTCGTATTTGAAATTTTGAAATGTTAAGTTTAGTTTACACTGATTTGAACTGGTGGTAAATGGCTGGAGTTTTGATTGTATAAATTATTTAACTTGTGGATTTATAAGTGTTGTTATTATTTTGCTAAGTTGGTTTAGGTTTCATAAATGTGAATTATCGAATAATGTGATATATGATTATAAACTGCACAGGTTTTATGGATGTGAATTTGATTGAATATTTTTCAGTATCCTCAAATGTTAGTTTGAATCCTGGATTGATTTATGATGAAAAACTTTAAATATCATCGATATTTTGAGGGGGCGTAACAGTATCACTGCCTAGACTGGTGGTGCCATTGCCTGACATAGTCTTGGAGACTGTCACCGACGGTTCCACCTATTGAGTCGCTATTTAGGCCTTTTACTTGGCCTAACACAGCCCAAACTTAGGCTTAATTGGCACCTGATTGAGTTAACCAAATTCTAACCCAATTATACCTAAAACCTACTTCGATCTACAAAATTATTATAAAGCTAAATCAAATATTGTCCGACATATCATTGGTTCATCGATGACTCGTCCGATTCTTCGGCGCATCATCCTCTCTTGCGGCCTATTGCCCAATCGGATAGTTGACTTCCGCAACTCCAAGTTCCTTAGCATAATTTTCGCTCTTCTTGGCCCGATGCCCGATCCTATAGCCTAAGGTCTTCTATTGATATGTTGACCGATCCTCCAGCTCGATGTCCAATATTCTGACATGTTCCACTCTGGCCTAATATGATTTTTCCTGCCTTAATTGTCTCTCCCTAATCGAAGCTTCCTACATCACTCAAAACGCAGATTAGATCACAAACATTATCAATTAGTTTCATCATCAAAATTCAAGATTCAACAAGGTCAACTAAGTCTGACTTGACCTTCTCGGAGAGCCCAAGGTGGTGTCGAATTGCATATTAAACCTAGCTTGACCTAACCTTCTCGGAGTGCTCAAGATGTGTAGATTAGCTAAGCCCTATTAAACCTTCTTGGAGAACCTGAAGTGATCATAAGTTATGTAGGTTGACCAAGTCCAACTGACCTCCTCGGAGAGTCTGAAGTGAGCCTAATGTGCATAGGTCGACCAAGTCTAACCTAACCTCCTATGAGAGCCCGATGTGAGCCTAAGATGCATAGGTCGGCTAAGTCCGACCTAATCTCCTCAGAGAACCTAAAGTGGGCTCAAGATATGTGGATCAATCAAGCCTTACCCGACCTCCTTAAAGAGCCCAAGGTGAGCGTAAGCTACATAGGTTGTCCTCGTTCGACCCGATCTCCTTACAGAGCCCGTGGTGCTTAGGTTAACCAAGCCTGACTTGGCTCCCTTGGAGAGCTTGATGTGAGCCTAAGAAATATAGGTCGACCAAGTCCAATCTGACATCTTAAAAGAGCCTATTGTGAGCCTAAGTTGTGTAGGTTGGCCAAGTCTGACCCGACCTCCTCCGATAGCCCAAGATGAGCCTAAGATGCGTAGGTTGTTCAAGTCTAACATGACCTCCTCGGAGAACCCAATGTGGTCTCGAGGTGCATAGGTAGGCCAAGCCCAACTCGACCTCCTCGGAGAGTCCAAGGTGAACTTAAGGTGTGTAGATCGGCCAAGCCCCACTTGACCTTTTTAGAGAGCTCAAGATACATAGGTCATTCAAGCCCAATTTAATCTCTTGGGAGAGCTTGAGGCATGTAAGTCGATCATGCATTAAATACCTCTCTGGTTTTATATGACACACATGTCAAAATGATCCATAGCTATATTCTTAAACCTCTCAAGGAGAGCTCCCAAAACATACTTTCGAGAGGGTGGGATAATTGATAGAAGAAATATTGTTGTTCAATAATTGCTCATGAGACCTACACATATTAACCAAGTTAGCAAAAGGGAGACAAGACCTATCTTCTTGGTTTGCTCACATGGACATGAGTAAATAATAGACAATTATGAACCACCTCCCCATTTTTTTGTTGTCTATATAAATAAGAGTTCAAGAGGGGGTTGTAGAGTTTATCCCCTCTAGGAATACTTCCTGAAATATTTTGTCCCCTTTTTTATTTGATTTAAATGCCTATCTTAGTCATAAAAATTAAGGTTAATCATCTTTTTATAACTTCTACCTTACTTTATCTCATCTTTAAGGCTAATTTGGTGTTGGAGGGATTAGTTCGAAAAACTCACTCCCGATCTTGATCTTCATGTAGGTTATCATTGGAGCACCCGATCATACCTACATCAATTTCCACAAGACTTCCAATGCCACCTTGGCGACATCTCATCGTTCTTACGCATGTGTTGCCGAACCAACGGGTTGAATTGAAGGTCAATAATATTTTCCCTTAACACGTGAATATATTATTAATGTAGGTATGATCTATGGTGCAAAACGTTAGTACTCAGATCGCCAAGCCGTAAGTAGGAACTTCATCAGCATGCTCAAGCCTTGTGAGTATGCCACAGTAGAAAACCATCCACAAGAATTTGAATAGAGAAAGGACAAAAAAAACGCTCTCGTATTTGATCATCAAGAGACAAAAAAGATGATAATTTAGAAATCCTCGACATGGTGAGAAGATGCAGATTTTGTGCTGCGGTGGGCGGTTTGATTTCAGTCCCACTCTTTTTGCATGCCCTCTTTAGTCTTTAGCATGAGAGAGAGATGACATCTTCCGCTATGGAGTGCATAGAATGTAGAGATGGGAGCGCACCAGCTTAGTAGCCTTTGTAGATGGGTGGAGGTGGTGACGCATAGCTCAACCCACCGACGGGTGGGAGGACGGCCAACTCAGGTGATGGGGAGGAGACGAGAGGCGATGGCTGCGGTGACGACGCCAGTGGTGGAGGAGAGTACACTGGTGGTGGTGGTGGTGATTGGATTAGAGGCGGTGGTGAGGATACAAGTGGTGGTGAAGATGATGCTACGGATGATGGTGGCGGTGAAGGAGAATGCACCGGTGATGGAGATGATACTATGGATGTTGGTGGTGGTGACTGCGTAAGCGGTGGAGAAGAGGGAACTGGAGATGGAGATGATTCTGTTGATGTTGGCGGAGGTAAGTAAATAGGTGGTGGAGGAGAGTGTGCCGGTGGTGGTGGTGAGTATGAAGCCGGTGGAGGAGAGTTCACCGGTGGTGGTGGTGACGAGGATACAGGCGGTGGAGGAGAGGGAACTGGTGGTGGTGGTGATTGGCTTAGAGGCGGTGGTGAGGATACAAGTGGTGGTGAAGATGATGCTACGGATGATGGTGGTGGTGAAGGAGAGTGCACCGGTGATGGAGATGATACTATGGATGTTGGTGGTGGTGACGAGGATACAGGCGGTGGAGGAGAGTGCACCGGTGATGGAGATGATTCTGTTGATGTTGGCGGAGGTGAGTAAATAGGTGGTGGAGGAGAGTGTGCCGGTGGTGGTGGTGAGTATGCAGCCGGTGGAGGAGAGTGCACTGGTGGTGGTGGTGACGAGGATACAGGCGGTGGAGGAGAGTGCACTGGTGGTGGTGGTGATTGGCTTAGAGGCGGTGGTGAGGATACAAGTGGTGGTGAAGATGATGCTACGGATGATGGTGGTGGTGAAGGAGAGTGCACCGGTGATGGAGATGATACTATGGATGTTGGTGGTGGTGACTGCGTAAGCGGTGGAGAAGAGGGAACTGGTGATGGAGATGATTCTGTTGATGTTGGCGGAGGTGAGTAAATAGGTGGTGGAGGAGAGTGTGCCGGTGGTGGTGGTGACGAGGATACAGGCGGTGGAGGAGAGAGAACTGGTGGTGGTGGTGGTGACGAGGATACAGGCGGTGGAGGAGAGAGAACTGGTGGTGGTGGTGGAGATGATGCTACGGATGTTGATGTTGGTTGGTAAACTGATGGTGGAGGAGAGTGCACTGCTGGTGGTGAGGGCACAACTGATGGTGAAGAGTTTATTGGTGGTGGGGATGATGATGGTAATGGTGGTGGTGGTGGTGAGTATACAGGAGGCGTAGGAGATGCTAGAGGCGATGTAGGTGGTGGTGAGTTAATTGTAGGAGGCGGAGAGTAGGCTACTGGTGGAGATGGAGAGTATATTGGTTTTGGTGGTGACACTACCGACGGAGGTGGAGGGTGAGCCGTTGGTGGGGGTGGTGAGTTAACTATAGGTGGAGATTGGAATGACTGGGGAGGCACGGTCACTAGTTCTGGTGGCGGAGGCGAATGCACTCGTGTTACCGGTGACTCTGAATGCGGAGGTGGTGGCGGTGAGTGTATCCGTGTCACCGGTGAGTCTGAATACGGAGGTGGTGGTGGTGAGTTTACTGGCGTCCTTGGCGACTCTGAAGGCTGAGGTGGTGGAGTTTTGGGAGCGGGCTCCTGTTGGGCTGGAGGTGGTGGTGATGGGAATACCCCCTGATGTGGTGGCGAGGTCACCACTGGTTTCAGAGATGGTTTCGGTGATGGTGGTGTCACCGGTTCTGGTTTTGGCGATGGTTTCGGAGACGTCGGCGTCACCGGCTTTGGTGATGGTTTCGGAGACGTCGGCGTCACCGGCTTTGGTGATGGTTTCTGAGACGTCGGCGTCACCGGCTTTGGTGATGGTTTTGGAGACGTCGGCGTCACCGGCTTTGATGATGGTTTCGGAGACGTCGGCGTCACCGGCTTCGGTGATGGTTTTGGAGATGTCGGCGTCACCGGCTTTGGTGTTGGTTTTGGAGACGTCGGCGTCACCGGCTTTGGTGATGGTTTCGGAGACGTCGGAGTCACCGGCTTCGGTGATGGTTTTGGAGACGTCGGCGTCACCGGCTTTGGTGAAGATTTCGGAGATGATGGTGTGGCTGGAGATGGAAACGAAGAGCTCGGAGAAGACCCACATTTATCTTTACTGCAGTCCACAGGGCGAGTCATCACCGGAAAACATGTCTTCGTCGACTTCTGCCCGGGCCTCTTCTCAAGGCAATTGCCTGTGTCTTCAAAGACGATATCAGAGCTCGATGATGACACGCACTCGCCGGCTTCGCCCTTGAAGTAGTTATAAGAGAACGTGAAGTTGGCGAGGCTGGGCAAGCGGCAGAGCTTCTCAGGGACGATTCCGGTGAGGACATTGTGCGACAAGTCCAACTCCTCCACCTTGCTCAACGCCGCAAAGCTCGTGGGCAGCGTGCCAGTCAACGAGTTCGAGCTCGCATCGAACACCGTCACGTTGCCCAGAAGTCCGATCTCCACCGGCAAGCAGCCGACGAGCCCGTTGTTTAGCAGCACGAGCTCGTTGAGGGTGGCTCCCATCTTTCCGGCGCTCGACGGAATGCAACCCCCGAGGTTGTTGTTGGCAAGAACAACAATGGACGCAGTGGAGTTGCCAAAGTTGTCGGGGATAGGCGAGCTGAAGCGGTTGTCGTTCAAGAAGATGGCGTCGAGCGCCTTGTCGAAAATCTCCGGCGGGAGGGGGCCCTCGAAGTCATTGAACCGAAGGTCGAGGTACCTCAGAGACGGTAGGCCAACGAGGACCATCGGAAATGGCCCGACGAAGCGGTTGTTGCTGACATCAAGCTCGTGGAGGAGCTGCAAACGGGAGAAGCTCTTCGGAATGATTCCGCAGAACCGGTTGGAATTGATGTGGATGAGCGCGGCGTCGGTAAGGAGGCCGAGCTCGATGGGGAGGTGGCCCGCGATGTCGGCGCCATTGAGGTCGACGCCGGCCACGACAGCGATGTTGGGATTATCGAGAGCCGGGGAGCAGAAGACGCCGTTGTAGCTGCACACGTCGCGGCCGACCCAGTTGCCGGTGAAGTTGAAGGGATCGGAGTACATGGCGTGGCGCCAGGCTTGGAGGGCGATGTAGGCACGGCGGAGGCGGGCGTTGGCGAAGTCGAGGTCGATCTTGATATCAAATTCGAAGTCATCGGGGAGGTCGCCGCCCCTTGACAGGGCCAGAAGCTGGCGGCGGGCGATCCAGGCCGCTTCGGCGTTCGAGAGAGCGTAGGCAGAGGAAGAGAAGAGGAGGAGGAGAAGGAAGAGAGAGAGAGGCCAGCCGGAGGCCTCCATGTTGGGCGGAGGGAAAAAGTGGGTGAACCGCCCTGGAGAGCCCAAGGCTGCGACGAAGGGGAATGGGATGGGGGAAGGGGGTTAATATAGCGAACCCTTTAGGAATCGTTGGTTGGCCTGCTTCGCTGTAGGCGTCTCGATTTGGCGCGAAAGGAACGGACAGCCGGACACGAGACCCAAACGGCCCACCCCCGAAATTTTGACCACAATTTGAAGGGTCGACGTTTCTGTGCCACCATTGAAAAAAACTGGGGTGAATCACAATATTGTGCCCTTCTAATATGCCGTTATATCCGGTTGAATTTAAGGCAAATCAAATCATTCATATGTATGGTCTCTACAAATTGATAATTTTATGTCGAGTTAGATCAAACGAAGCTTAGCATGACGCAGGGTGCATCTTTTCGGATATCAGATCTATTTCGACAACCTACTAAAACAGTATTTATCGTGAAGAATTAAGGAAAAAAAAACAAAAAATAGCTACAACATCACAAGACAATGCCACTATATTGAGAGCTACTGTTCGTAACGCTAAAATAGATTTGAGACCCATCATTGTTTAATTTTTTTTATTATTATTTTAATTGAACCATTCAAAATAAAGATAATTCATGTATAAATCAATCTATGCTCGGTACTTACACCATTACCATTTTAGGTGGTCGGCATGGTTTCAATAACTAATCTAAACATGTTAATTAAAAAGAGTGTTTGGAAACAAGTAATACATATCTTTTAAATCGAGAACAGTACCAATGAAGAGAAAACGTTGAAGAAAGAACAGCCGATGGAAACAGAACGAGTTAGTCTTCCTCCTCCGCCTCGTTCTCGGCAATGTTGAAGTACCTGAGCTCATAAACGCTGCGATCTTTGTTGGATGCAATCACGCGCAGCCAATCCCGCACGTTGTGCTTCTTCAAGTATTTCTTTGTTAAGTATTTCAAGTACCTAAACATAGAAACATATGCATTATGTTAGTTTCCTCCAGAACACATACATTTCATCTAATGTTTAAAATATCCATCTCATAATGGGGCAGGCAGAATACCAGTATACTGGATGATATGTCAACTCATGCAATCTGGTATCGATGACCAAAACTAGCAACATGAGGACTAATACCAGTTCTTGACTGGACCAGTAAATACTGGTGTAACAAAATCACAGTAGCAAACTAGTTGCAAATGATGGCAACGATATATATTGTTTCCTAGGGTTCCATAGAGTCACACATCAAAGTAGGTGCCCCAGAAGGATGCTCCTGTTCTTAGTTTCACCAAGAAAGACAATGTTCAATTATGTAAGCAAAAGATTCAATGTCATAACACAAACTAAAAGGTACAGTGAATTAACATACAATATAGCGGTCCCATGGCCATGGGACCAAACTAAAAGCTTCCCAATCTTACCATCTCATTGATAGAGAAATTGTCATGCCCCCCAGTACACTCTAAACACAAATACCAAGGGCTGACAACAACACATGATATCATCACATGTATACGACTGAAATTTATCGTAACACTAATGATTTAATAATGATCCAACTTATCACATAAGATGTTCAGTTTTGTTTAATTACAGTATGAAAAACTAACAAGAAGCAAACAAGTCTCATGACAGATGCTCAATAATCCTTATACTGATAAAATATCCTAGGGAATGTTAAATGATAAAAATATGATTAGTGGGTTGCTTTGAATTCCATAATAACCTAAAACTAATGATTTAGATCCACTAACCTTGAGTATATAAACTATGAGGCAAAGTAAATAAATTAAAATTTATAATGCATAATAACGTGAAAGGATACTTTATTTTCTCTTGAGAGCAACAGAACAATACTAGTACGGCGATTCTCTAGGTGCTTTCGGTAGCTAAGAGATTAATGGACCGTCAAACGTAACGACTATTCGATCTCCTGCATGGGACAAGAGAGATATGTCATCACTATGATGGGTGAGGCACCACTCCATCGACTATTGGGGGTGCGATATGATTCTTCTCTCTCAATTGTTGGGAGAGTTGAGTCATCCCGAGAGATTCAGGCATCCCATTTGCCGACACGTGCATGATGTTGAATTTAAAAATATGATCCTTGTGTGGATTGTCCATTACATTCTTCCATAATTTAATCATCATTTGTGAAGCTCAGTTATCATTTTATTGTATCACCTGCTTTGACACACCTTTTGCCTACTCGAAGTTATCCTACTTAGAATTGTTGCTGAATATTATTATTGCAAAATTTTTTCAAAGGCCCAAGACAATAACGAGCAACAACAGGAGGAGCAAACCATGCCCTTTCAGTACAAGTATTATTGAGTAGCCGACTTCAGACTTGTTTCCTTCTTGTTAGCTTTCCAAACTATAATTAAATAATATCGAACATCTTATGTAATAAGTTGGATCAATGTTAAATCATTATTTTTATAATAAGTTTCGACCATATGGCATGTGATAATATCATGTAATGTTATCAGTCCTTGGTATTTGTGTTTGGAGTATACTTGGGACATGACAATTGATATTTGGTATCAGAGTCAACTTAGTTTTGGGGCATGGTGAGGGGGCTCGAGTAAGAAGAGACTACCGTGGATGGGATCAGAGGTCACATCATGGCATGAAGCCACCACTAGACTATGCCTCACAAACACTATGCTAGGATTTGATCTGAGATATACTGGGTCTTAACGAGGGCACCAAGCCCTTCAGTAGAAGAGTTTGTAACATCCTGATTAGTCCCACATCGAAAATGGACAAGACTAAGATTGACATAAAAAGATTAGATAAGTGTACCATTATCAAATTTAGCTGAAGTATTTTGATCAATAATTTAAGCCGAAGTTGATATATCAATTATCCCATTAGCTCAAATCATCATAAAAAATTTCTTATTAATTAGATAGAAAAAATTTTATGACACGAGTTAGCTAACACTTAATTATCGTTCTTTCTAAAAAATGTGAGCCAACGAAAGCAAAAAAATTTAGGCACTAAAACAATATGATTGAACCAAAAAATTTCACCTTGTTTCTCTCCCCAGTTTTTCAATTCATTGCCAAATATGTAAGAAGAAGAATCCTTAAGATTTCTTTCTATCAATTCTTATGCAACTATTTTGAGCAACTCAAAGCTAAAAAGTAAACTAATGTAGACTATGTTATTGATCACCTGCTACCAATAAAATGACCACCTATAACAACAATAGAAATAATGATTTCACAAACGTGACACCAAAACTTCATAACTTAGATAGAACGCAATTTATAACAAGAAAGAAAAGGAGAGGTTTAACCAAGACGTAAACATATTCATGAAGACAGTCTTGATGCAGCTATAAACCCTGTTTTGGCTTATTCAAACTGTGAGTATTGCAGTGACATGTACTGAAGAAAACAGCACATACGCCCTTAGAATTATATTACTTGAATAGGAACGACATGATCTACCAAATGCTACTGATACAAGTAACATATCAAAGTTCAATAATTTGCTGAATCCTTCTATTCGAAGATGAAGGAATGACTAAAAGTGCTCAACAAACTTAGGAATCCAACAGCATGAGATTACTAATGACACAATATTCCAAATATGATAAAACTTGTACTTCATATCCACATGTGTATACACCACATTCTAATAAAATTATGATCCAAAGTGCTACAAAAGTAATAATAACTAACAATATTCATTTCAATTTTCTGCATCTCCCATCACAGAAGAAACAGAAAAAAAATAAAGGTAGATAAACGGGACAATTCAACAGGGCAATTGAGTGTATATTGACCTAACATTAGAGGCGAGGAGTCATCTCAGAACTGAGCAGTGCCAAGAAAGAAACAATAGCAATGATCAAGAAATGATTGCGTCAAACACCAAACACACCAATATATCCATCTACATCAAGAGGTGGTGGCAGGGGAGGGTTACCGCTTGGAGAAGGGGCCCTCAGAGGTGACGGTGATCTTGCTCTTGTCTCGGGTGACGGTGACGGCGTCGCCGAGGGCTCCGGCCTTTCCGCCTGCGACCTTGATCCGCTCCTGGAGGAACTTCTCCAGTGAGGCGATGTCCATGATCTTGTCCTCGACCGGCTTCGCGCAGTCGATCACGAAGGTCGAACCCTTCTTCTTCCCCCCCTTCGCCGCCGCTCCACTGACCCCGCGACTCATCTTGGTCTCCGCCGCCGCACCGAGTGTAAGGGTTTTCCCAGAGACGCGGGTTGAAGAGCTGTGACTCCGGGTTCTTACGCAAGTCCTTGCACGTTAAAATGTCCCGCGGTGTATGTGGACCGAGTGCTGCGCAGTCTCGCGTGCGTCCGAGGAGGGTGGGGTAGATCGGTTGGTGACTTCGGATCTGTGGTACTCCGCGAAGCACATTACGTGGTAAGCTTAGCGGGTTCCGGATTCGGGTCCAATCAAGATCCGAGGAACTAATTGTAGTTTATATCCTCTCACTTCAATTTCTTAAAATTTTGTATCGATGTTATTATATCTAAGATCTTCAATTAGTAGATGATACATGATTTATATATTATATTCTTAAGATTTAAATCAATCTACTGCATAAAGATCAATCAGAGATTTTTAACACAAAAAATTAATAGGAAATTATTTTTAATAAGCTTCACATCATTATAGTTTTAACACTTTCCTTTGTATATAGATATCAATTATAAATGTGAAAATTAATTATTTTTTAAAAAAATGCTCGAGATAAGTTTCAAATACAGAAACTTTTATTATAATGTCATCTTAATTTTTTTTCAATATCATAACATATAGAAGCTTAAACTCGTAAATGAAATGCGATATATATATTTATATTCTTAACATAAACTATCAATACAATTTATATGATATTAATTCAAATCGTGCATATTACTAACAATATGACAGTGATAAAACAAAAATCATTCATTCGCTTACTTGACATCATTCTCGACATCGAATTTACAGATTGCAACAACACAAGATTAAAGCGACAAAGTTTTAATGGAAAATTAAGACATGGATTTCGTAGCATTTTAATGACAATCCTCCAAAGCCATCTGAGAAGTCAAGAAGACTCTGGGAGTCAGAATAAATGGTAAGAATGTAGAATTAAAATTGAAATGTTGAGTCACCGGTCGATGTGAATCACACAGGTAGCTTGTCTTCACTTTTATGCACAACACAAATAGATGATTTCATACTGGAATATAAGTGTAAGCCAGTGCCTTACAATGATCTTTGGACAGAAAAAAATCTGCAGATTGTTTGAATATAAATATCCTCTATAAGAAATTATCATGGTAAGCATATTGCCTAGCTGCATTCCTCCAGAATCATATCAAGCAGCCAGTGCACAGAGCCAGGGTGAGAATTTTTATCCAAATTGTTCAATCCTTTTGCGCATGTGCCAAGAATCGATTGTGATATTGGTCCACCTTTGAGTCGGATTTTAACTGATTATCATAGTACTCTACCACTGCAGCTCCAGCTAAGGCAGCTAGTGTTAGAGCCTGAGCGTGCAACCTGCAAGATGTATAAGCAAAGAATTATATGTCAAGCTAAAGCTTATATCATCTAAAGATTTTAAGTGCATTAGAAGAAAAGACTGAAATTTCTGGGAATCTACTTCGAATGGCAACATGTTCTATAGAATCCAATAAAGTGTCAATAGCATCACCCGGTTATCAGGTATGCAAAGCATGAACAAATCAGTAGCATCATAAGTTAAAGAAAAAAATGCAAATTGCAAGGAGAATTGCTGCCTATTACAATTAAAATTACACTAGCAACTCTACCAGGCGCATGCTTCAAGTGCAGGAACTAAAAGTTCATGTAAGATGGAAATTTTGTCTTCAGCATTTGAGTTGTAATTAATACAATCTTATATTGGTGGATCATATATTTGTTGGTTGGCAAGGGTTAAGTTCAAAATAGCAGGAACTACTAACTTTGCATAGGCATATCCTCAGAAACTGGCACGTTTCACCATCATAAGAAGTGAAACTAAAAAAATATAAGGTGATTTTCACTGCATACCTTGCGAAATTTAAGCAAAAAAACTATTGCAAAAGAGAGAAAAAAAAAAGAAATGCAGAAATTTCCAAAGGGTTTTCATGTAAAACATTTAATAACAAAATATTTGAGCAAGGAACTTTTTTCAGGATATTAATATTAATAACTAGCTAACCCAATCTGTAATAGACAGAAATGGTTCAGGTTTTGGGGAAAAAGAGTCTGAAATGACAATCTTGTTAGATTTCTTAAAACCTGAAACCCAAAACCTCATTGATCTTAATACATACATATGATCTTGAAAACTGAAATCAAACCCAGCTTCCTGCAACTGTTTACACTGTATATGTTCCCATCAAAGATGGTCTTTACCAATAGAGTTTAAGTTAAGCATGCCCTCCAATTGTATGGATATGGCAAACAATTCTTTTTTATGTCTATGTACAATCAATCTTCTCTCTGAGACAATTCATGAAATTATAAGGAAGATGTACTCTGTAAATCCCTTTATTCATCAACTTATGCAATCGATGTGCTGGCTCAGCTTATGAATTTTAGTTGTCCAGATATCCTGCAACAGATATAAATTGATTTTTCTGTTTCCTTTTGAGGAAAGAAAACTTGGAACTTGTCAAATTAACCATTTTGAATAATTCTGAGTGATATAAGAAGCATAACACAAGATCTACTTGTCGAAATCTTTAAAAGAACACATGTTCAGTCATCACAAACGGCATATAGTATTGGGGTTAACAGAAATCTATAAAACCTAATATTTTGAGACTAAATCCTGGCAAGAATTAATTACAAGCAGCATTATCAGATACCAAGACAACGAAGCATAGGAAAACATTAGAAGAACGGAATTAAAATCAGAAAAATCCTTTACAGATGAGAGAGATTGGTAAAACCATACCTCGCGTGGATGATCTTGACGCTGGGTTTCATGTTAGGCCGAGACCAATTGTACGCGATCGATCCCCCGATTCCGCTGAGCCAAAGGCACCCTTTTTACCCACAGAACCCCCGACCCATACAACAGATGAAACAAATCAATCAGACCCCGTGTAGAGAGACCAAATCCCTCAAGAGTCGACATTAGGATCCAAAAAGGGTAACGGAATATTCGATGGATTACCGACGGTCCGAAGCTTGTGCTCCACCACCCATCTCCTGATCGACTCGAATGAGCTCGACCTCTCCGCCATCCTCGACTACCGCCGCTTTCTCGCTCGGTCGCTCCTCCTTTTTCTTACTTTTCGGGGGCTTTCCTCAGCCGAGGCAGAAGACTGGGAGGGCGAGCGGAGTTTGGCGTATATATAGTGGTAGTGTGGTAGCTAACGTGTGCCACCGTCGTGTTGACCGTGGTCAACGATCAATTATGGACAACCGGCAAACGAAACAAGAGAATTCAACCGTTAGATTTTCGTGAGGTGCAGATCGGACGGGTCACTTTAGTCCACGTGGCTCTTACGCGTTATGACTTGCTACAACCAATATCCGGCTCGTGCTCGGAAGGAGAGGACACGTGACTTGTTGGGGATTGGCGTAGTCGAGCCTGCACTCGTTTTTGTCACACGTTACTGAGACAGACGTACCGAACTCTCCAATTTGCTGCACTCGTTTTGCAGGTGCGTATATCCTAATTTTTCCAAATAAATAATACATATATATATATATATATATATATATATATATATATATATATAGAGAGAGAGAGAGAGAGAGAGAGAGATGACGTGACTTCTTGCTGCAAACGAGTCGGATTCTTTAGAAGAGGATTTATCTCGCTGCCGACCCGCTTATGGATATCAGACGGCTGGTATTTAATATCAACGATACATCGAACGGTGCAGAGTATGCGTGTGCATGGGCTTTGGGCCAAAATGGATCGGATCCTAAAGAGAAGGATATCAGACGATCCCAACGATCCATCGGATGGTGCAGAGGTATCTCTCGCGGGGAATCGAAGGGGATGGCTTGGTAGAAAGGGATGGGGAAAGAGAAGGGGAGGCGATGGCGTAGTGATGGGGGATAACGGGGGACAAGGGGCGATGCTACGACTTCTGGCTCGACTTTAGCGAGTGCATGTCCCAGTGCCGGGAGCCCAAGGTCTGCGCCCTCCTCCGCGAGGACAACCACGAGAGCCTCCACCACGCCAAAGAGGTCGTCCCATCTCCCCCACCAGATCCACTCTCTTCGTCGTATTCTTCTCATTCTTTGATGTTTTACGCCGATTGGTTCCTATTTCTCTATTTTCTTCACGCAACGATGCATCAACCGCTGCCGTATATATTAACAATCGTCCTTTTGCGTCGGCATCTTTCTAATATCGATGAACAGAATTTAAAGATTTGATTTTTGAGGTCATAGCGGAAAAATGGCGTCGGGAAAATAGTATCTGCAAATTCTTTCTTGCGCAAAGCCAATTTATATGTCTAGAATCTTGAGAAAGGTGCATCTTACGAACTGTGGTATATTTTGAAAGAAATCGAGCTAGAGTATGTTGATCTTAAATCTGATGAAATGGAATTATATTGTGCAGTTTCAACAAAGATACAGAATCTACGAAGAGAAGCAGCGTCAAATAAGAGCAGCTGCGGCGAAGGCAAAGGAGGTAGCTGCAGTGGGCAAAGAAAGTAGTCACCATTAGCACTTGCCGCAGGCATTTTCTCCCATTTCAAGGGACCAGAGCAGAAAAATTATTCGAGTTGAGATTTCCATCACTTGTTTTCCTTTCGTTCATCACGATTTCGTAGACTCGGTTGGACCAGAGCAAAAAAGATTTGTTCGATTTGGAAGTTCTATTTCTCTTCATTGTGGATTGTGAAAAATGTTCTTTCTTTCCATTTCCTGTGTCCTTTTGGCATGTCATCTCTGTTTATTCGAACCTTTCTTGTTGATATCTTTGATTTCTTTCACATCCTCAAATTTGTGTTGTTCTTGTGGAATAGGCAACTTTATTAGGCACTGCTCATGCTCAACAGTAGTGCGTCCCCCAGAAAGATTGTATTATGAGGCTTTAAATGATAGAAATGGCAATAATGTGTTATGGGCACAAATCTAGCTTTTGCTCAGTTAGATAACAAGTATCTTATTAGCCATAATTATAAACCTCTTAAAGATACTAAAGTATCCTTAGTTTTGTTACTTATATTTATCACCAAAGGTATTTGGGATTTTTGAAGGAATTTAAGTTTTTTTTATTTTAAGAAAAAGATCTATCATATTCATTACTCTCACATTCCACCAATGTGTATGTTGCACTCCAATCAACCACTAAGTATTATATTATATTTTGTATAACCTAATGTATATTTCATATTGAATATAATACATAAAAATAAACTTTATTTTGACAACATACATATATGTTTCCTGCTAAACCATTAAATATATACATATATATACTACATCACAAAATGTACATTCAAAAGATAAATGAACATTATATGTTAAAAAATCATAAAATCATGCATACACCCTTTTTTAGACACAAATTAATATCAAGAACACACAAAAATTAATATAAAGAACAAACACAAGGTACAAAAATTAATATAAAGACCAATGTAGGGCACATTTAAATGATTCGAACCGGTGAAATTAAAAATAAGTGCATATGATGAAATTATACTGTTATCATTAGGTTATGATATTAAAAATATTATGAGAGAACATAAACCACATGCAATCACAATTCCACACTTGTATAGAAAGCATGTATGTGCCCATATATACATACATACCAATGTACAGGTTGCAACCATGAGATGCATGTACTGTGTGGATTTCCCGTGGATGGAAGCATTCTTCCATTGGCTGACATGATGAAACAGTTTTAAGCTTACAGAGCTGGCCTTTCTGACACAGCTAGAATACATCAGCAGATTGTTTGGCTCATCAGTAGATATCAGAAAATAGTGACAACAGAAGAGTTCATACGAGATCACCTCAGTCATCAATGGAGCAGCTCAGAGTCATGCATCTTACAGGGATGTTCTCAAAACATCACCAGCTTGCATCACAACAAGGGCAGCATGCGAGGTGGAGGCATCGATCGGTTGTGTCCTGCCTGTGCTGGCAGCCTCTCAGAACTGTTGAGAGGGAAGTAGACCATCTGAGGGGGACTGGAATCTGATACACCGCTACCATTAGCCCGCAAAAAAGGGCCCCAACAACTGGGTTCCCTGTCGATTGGAAAAAATGGATGGGGTGCAAAACACTGGCGTTCCCATGCATAGAGGCGAGCACTTGTGATGTTCTCTGCATCTGCATTAGTCTGCACTGTTGGAGAGACCAGGAAAGGGCCACATTGTTCCGCTGGATTGAAACTCCACAAACTTCCAGAATGTGGCATGCCTGTTCCATGCATGACTTGAGAATGTTGGAGTTGATAGTGTTCATGACCATTGCCATGGGTTCTAAGATATGGTGGAACCAATGAGGGTGCGGAGGAGCTGGTAGCCGCAGCTCTGGAAACAGTTCTAAAAGAAATTATAGGAAGAACCAGTCAGAATTATCAGATGTCAGGATATTTCAAGTGATCACGCGATTTTAAGAGCAAGTAAAATTAATTGATAACTAAAAGTTAT
Source organism: Musa balbisiana (assembly GCA_004837865.1). Lineage (NCBI taxonomy): Eukaryota > Viridiplantae > Streptophyta > Magnoliopsida > Zingiberales > Musaceae > Musa > Musa balbisiana. The sequence goes on from CM017192.1 coordinate 40,687,968, forward strand.
GACATCGGTACCACTACTGAAGGCAAGAGTAAGCAACAATGCAAATACATTGATAGAATTCTTTTTAAATGGTTTAAATCAGCAGGAGAAACAAAATGTGGAAAATCTTATACAGGCTAGTCCAAGATTTTGCAATTTCGTGTACCTATAGTGTATCACTCAGGGCTTCAAATGATCCCGTATCAGGCCATACCAACATATCGAGTACGTACCAGGCTTCGAAAACTCTTGAAAAAAAAAAGAGGTGAAAATACTAGGTGGTATCAACCTTGTACCAGGTGCACCTGGCAGTACTGTACCAGATGGTACAAGCCCTGTACCAGGTGTACCATCTGATTTTCCCAGTTCATGTACCGGCGGGCTGTTGGTCGGATAAATACCATCCATACCACAAGGGGTGGAATTACAAACCTTGGGCTAGCCAAATCTCAGGAGCTAGTTCCAGGATATATCCACAATGCCTGTTGGAAATGATTCCCAAATGCATGCGGAAAGATACATGAGAGATAATTGCTGCCATACTTTACTGGATGCACATGGTTGTAAAACTTTTAGAAAGAAGCAGAACTAAAAATGGATAAATCCTAAGAAATTTATACATCCATTGCTTACCCATGACTGAGAACAAAGGGATGGAAAACAGAATCAGTGGCAGGCAAACCATTAGTGGCTAGCCTTGCAAAGTGTAATGATTCGGCACTATTTATGTGGGCATTTGGAGAGTAAGATGCATGACAGTGTTCCCAGCCACGGTAGTGAATATTACTCGGTGCCATCATATATAGGGTTTGAAAATCTCTTGGCCTTGGGAAGTGACTCCACTGATGGTGATATCCAGGATCACTGCTATTGGAATCAAAGGAATGGTTATTTGATGAAGATGAAGGTTGGAGCGGTGGCATGTAGGCCATTAAAGGGCATGGATGAGCTACTGAGACAGTAGCCTGATTCTCCGAAAAATTAGCATGATATCCCAAAAGATCCCAGACTGCAAAACCACAATATTTCACTTGGTTACTCCAAATAACGATACCAACAAATCAGCTGATAAAGCATCTTGGAATATCAGTGACTTACAAGTAACAGCCAGAGAAGATTCACCTTCCCTAATAGGACAAAGAAAAAAATTAGTGATCTATCAACAATATCATGATCAGGCAATGTTCTTGTTTAGTATAAGCAAATAGCTGTAACCAAAAACTTCAGAAACTAAGCTTTATATCCAAGTCCTGGACAAAGCTTTTGACTTAAATGTAGCAATGAAGTTTGACAAACATAAATAAAAGGTACTCAGACAGAACCATTGTGCAGCAAGAGGCTTTCTTTCTGACGAAGGAATGGAGGGCTCTGGTTTTGATAAAATTCTCAATCAAGCATTCAGATAATGTCAAATAGAAAAACAACTATACAACCGTAAAGAGAGATGACCTGTGCCTGCTATGCATAAAGCCAACAAACAAGGAACTTTAAAAGAATGCTGAGGTAACACCTATTAGATCAGGCCTTAAGTTGTCAGTCAAATTCAGTTTTGGATAAACAACTTATGCTAGTAATGCAGTATCAAATCTTGATCAATTATCCTAAAGATCAAAATGTATCAATCATTTAAGAACAAAAACTCACTAACAAGTCTCATGCAGCTTGCAGTGAATGTTCATCCTATCATTTAACTTTTAGGGTTCCACCAATCAGGTAAAAATGTGTAGCAGATTATAAGGCATGAAAGACAATCTCTTGATTATGCATTTTCAGCCTGCATTTAGTATTAAGATCGAAAAGGAAATAGGTGATTTTCTGAGTAGGATGCTTTCCTAAATGTTCATGGAAATGAAAATTTATTTTTGGGAACAATCTAGAGACAGACTGTCAACAGGCTCCAGGGTAAATTTTGACAAGAACTTCTAGGTGGTGCCAACTTGATTTAATCTAAGCACTTGTAGTTGTGTTTATTTACTACAAAGTTGAAAGCACTATAAACATATAACTAAACTGGTAGCTAAATTTTTTGGCACTTTCATACTTGGGATTGAAACAAAAACTTTTTCTAGCACACTAACCAATAACCATGACAAGAATCCACATGCTAGCATTTTCATATGGTAGCACCTATGTGTATTAGCCTGTCACATTCATGCCCTGCTGTAGAACGTATGCATACAGGTGTGGTACATGACTTATGATGCATCCTGTTGACAGGGCCAATGCCAGCATAAGATGTGGCAACTGATACGTTGATCAATACAAACAATGAAGAGCAGAGTAATAGAGAACAGTCCGTGATTGTTGACGACCTGAAACCACCAACAATTTTGAATAGAAACACTGGGAATGCAGCTGCTGATATCTGACACAATCACAACAGTGTTCAGGTTTATGGTTCAGAACTGATGTCACATCATAAGAGAAGAAAAGAAAAGCAGTTCTTCATTGGAAAATGCATAAAGTATAGAAAAAAGTCATCTGAGATGTTGATTCTCAGTGCAACATTATAGATGAACTGACTGCATGTCAGGTGCAAACTTGGTTGGTTTCATATTCCTACAAAAACACATAAGTAAAATGCTTGATGCATCTTTAGAATAACCACATGAGCAATTTTTATAATAGATGCATAATCACTTCAAGAGCAAAAGTTGGCAAAGAGCAAACAAAAATCCAGAAGTGCAAAGTAGTCTGGTAGTCTACTGAAGCAAACATTGACAGACATTAAGGTCTGCTATTGTGGATCATACTGTTTTGAATTTCATATATGCTGCAGGGAAGGCATGCCTCTTGAAAGGCAGAACAAAAAAACGAAGCTAACAAATTATTTGATGTTTCAAATAATTCAAAAAAATAATTATGGCTTAAACCTAAAGGGTTGTTACTATTGTTGTAGCAATAATGAATAAATAAATCTACTTTCCAAATATCAGTTAAATGGAAACTTTCCATCATTTAGCTCTACAGAGGGTAATGACACAAAGTTGGGTAACTATCATTGCAAAACTAATTTTAAAACATATATAGCATAAATGATGTCAAGCATACTCAAACAACGATGGAATCCTTGCCAAGCTACCAACTGGAAACCAATGACCTCCAAATGGCTGCACAAACACAGAGAAAATAGGACAAGATTAGAAATATCATAAAATTTTCTCATCTATCTGTGAATAAAAATCCTCTCAAAATGAAGAGACTACCTAAGAAAAAAATTTATGCAAACTGAAGTAGAAAATGTAACAAGGTCCTTAGCACCACAACCATTAAGTAATCGGGTAAACCACTACACAAATTCTGTAGACAGTAGCATAATCTGATCAAAATTTCTTTGGCCAAACAAATCGACATCAGTCACAAATTTTTTCATCAGAGCATCTGACGAGCAACGTAGCATATTGTTCCAACATAGGCCAAACACCAATCCATCTCCCATCATCATGAATCACAACCAAGGCCTAATCAATTGTAAAACAGCCCTTCTAAACAAGAGGTCCCAGATAGGGGCCAAAACCAACTTCAGTTAGATTACTACGACATATTTCCAATCCAATGCACAATGGTTCAGCATATTCCCACTTATCACATTCCATCCAGTTCAACTTCAGTTTAGCCCATACACTGCTAGGGAAAGCCAGCTTTGTAATCCCTGATCTAACTTGGAGAAGGCTTACCTAGAACTTGGAGGCACTACTTGGACTAGGAAGATATGCAGTCATCCAGCTCAATAGAGAAACTTTTAGGGCATTCTTAGCTGGAATATGCGTAGATAAGGCCTTCTCAACATGTTGCTTGTTGAGTTAGACAAGAGATAAATATGCCTCCTCATGCATTTTAAGTGAAAATAAATCTAAATTTTCTATTTTTTAGTGAACTGGGCACCTTTTTTATGCTTCGGAAATCTGTAGGATCTTATTCCAAATCCAATTGTCTTTGTTGAACCATCCATCCAAATCAGGTAGTACATTGTAGCACAAGTAATAGGTCTCAGTTTTGAGTTCATGTATGAGCACCATGTACATCATTCAATTTAATAAAAATTTCTTCCATTTTTTTCTTTGAAAAATCTTATTTCAATTCCAATTGGTTCCTAAGAGTCACACTATGGAGATAATGGGGCTTACAAAAGCTTATTTAGCTATTAGGAGGAATAATTGAGCATTTCTAGCTGCCTTTTCTTAGTGGGTTTTACATGCGACATGATTTTCAATTTTTCCTGCAACTTCAAATATATGAGCACTATGTAGCACCTAAGCCATGAAAGCTGAATTGTATTTAGAAATTTTGTTATCTTCGATTAATTTGCATAGTGCATAGTTAACTAATGGCAAAAGAAACATGACAAAAGAGACAAAGAATACTGGTATTTACAATAAGCTATCCCATTTGAAGTCATGCATTAAAATATGGAAAAAAAAAATCATAGAATCAGTTATCAACATACAGATTCTGCATAGTTCAGATTGTACAGGTCCTCATCTTGTATCCACTCATCCATGGTGAGCTCTGGTGTTGAATGAGAGCCATTTGCATAGAACCAATTGCCTTCTTCAACTTTTCGACAATTAGGGCATTGCATCACCCCTTTAGCATTAAATGCTGAACCAATGCAATCTGAAGAAAAAAAAAATCCATACTATAATAAGTTTTGACTAGCAGATCCATTGAAAATGTTATATATATCATTTTGCTGTATATGGGTGTTAATTGCAGAGAGTTGGCAAAAGGATACTACCAAAGTATATATCACTTGTAAGATAAAATAGCTAACCTGAGAATTAAGTTTCAGAGATGATAAAGGCCTATAACAATGTTATATTTACTATCAAATAAGGTGAGCATGGAAAGATGAAAATAACTGATGAATCTTAGAAAGAACGAAGAAAACATAGACACACAACACAAGGGTTAAAAAGAGAAAGTTCACATATCCAGATCCATATCAGTAGAATCCAGTTCTTGCAGAAACAATAGTGGCTGATCCCATTAGTTTGGCATATTTCCTATTGGTTGCACTGAGTCCAGCAGATACGAACTATCTCAAGCTGATTTATAGTTGTCTTAATCAATTTCTAGTCATTTTAGGAAATAGAAGTCCCGTGATCCAATTCTCAGTGCTAAATCCTGTAGTTGATCCCAACCATGAACGTAACATGGAATCGGATGAAAGAGGGAAGGAAAAAGCTTTGAAGAGACTTTGAAGCAGGTCTTACCATCATAACTACAAGATTTGGGTTACTAACTGACAAAGCATGCACACATCAACAGACAATACAAGCTGCAGGAGTTCAAAGTTGAACAATGGATAACTTATGTTGAAGTTTGAAGAGGATCCAATATGCGAAAGGCTTGAGTTCTCTCTTCTTTTTTGGTGGATCATAATAGAAGAAAAGACACCACCTGACAGGCGCAATGCAATGAGAATGCTAGAAATACACCTTCTCCTGGAGCTTCTATAGGTCGAGTAAGGGAAGAGACCAAATCAGGATTGATCTCAAACAAAAACTTTGAATATTATTGCCGAAATAAAAATATGTTAGGAATACAGAAAGCAGTGGCCAATTATGATTTATTCAAATCGACAATATTGCTTTATGTCCAAAGAATCTAAAACCCCTTTCAGTCTCCTATTTATATTCTCTTTAATAATCTGAGTTCAAGATCTATGTGAACTCGATTCCAAGAGTGACACGATATTTCCGGGGACATTAATATTGTACAAGTCCTCCAAAATCTTATAATTCTAAAAAAGGAGGAAAATTAATCCGAAATCCCAACACGGAAATATATCCATTAAATCAGTTATCTGACGATCACGCAAGCGAACAAGAATAAAAGATCCTCGGTTTGTGCACACAATTCGAACGAACTAAAAAGAAGGAATATTTCCATCAAATCCACACGAAAAAACCCGACGGGAAAACACAAAACCAAATCGAATCTCAGAAGAAAAAGGAGAATAACAGGAAGGAAGATCAACGAGGGGAATCGATCGGTGGAGCTGACCAAGGTGGAATTCGTGCCCGCATTGCAGCTTGGCTGTGGACCGATCCCCACCGCACTTCACGGCGTTAAGGCAGATTGAGCAGTAAACGTGCACGACCTCATCCCCATCTTCGGTGTCCTTTCCCGCTCCCACAAGGCCCATCCCCAAACGCCCTAATCCTCACGGATCCGATCGCCCGATGACAAAAAGGGCAGCAGATCACCGAAACAACCGCAATCCTCTCCACCCCAAACCCAAAGATTTCATGCGAGAAGACATCGCCCAATTCACCCCTCCTCCCTCCTCTCCTCTCACTCCCCCAAGGCTGCGGTATCGCGCGGTCCGGCGATGGGACAGCGGAAGGGAATAGCTAAACCCGCACGTCAAGCATTCGCGTAATACTTTATATGCCTAAAATATCACAGCCTTTCAATTTTCTGCACGTGATCGTATATCGCTTTTTGAACGGTGATCCCTGTGTTCTCATACAAATCTTTATGCGAATTAGGAGAAGAGATCAGTGGTTTCGTGGGGTCGGGGAGGAGCAGCGAGGGTGACCCGGAGTCCGACTCGGGCCGAGCACGTACAGGGGACAAAGGGTGAGATCCTGTCCAATCCTTGTGGGGATTGGACCACTCTTGATCAAACTTTGTCGCGGGTCCCGCGGTTCTTATGTTGATGGATGGTGAAGATGGAAGATTCGACGGTTTCGTAGAAGCATCGTTGGAGAGGATCCCCTGACCAGCGCAGGACGGAAGGTGTTGAGAGTGTTAATTTAATCGGGTTCGTTTCGGTTCGGTGGGTCGGCCCACGTCCGATTTTGACTCGACCGTGGCAGCTGAATCAACACGTAGCCTTTGTCATTTTATATTGGCGAAATTGCATGGGGATTTCCGTGGAAGTGACTGACATTGACATCTATTTATCTCTTGGAAGTAAGTGTAACAAACATCAAATGTAATGTACACCTCTTTCTCACTTGATTGTTAAGTTTAATTAGCATTAACAGTATATAATTTCATCATTAAGGTAGAATTGTTTTAGAAATAGTTTTATATATTTTTCTGATTTTATTTTTGATTCATATTGAATAATATTATCACAAATGAAGTGGTCAATATAAACTATATATATATATATATAAATATATATATATATATATATATATATATATAGAGAGAGAGAGAGAGAGAGGATAATGATCTTAATATATGGGTGAACATAAATTACAAAAAATTTATATTTATTAAAATTACAAAAAAAAATTGTAATTACAAAAAATTACAAGAAGATACGTTGCGACGCTGTACGGCGTACGCGCTTAGGTGGCAGATCACAAAGCGTTCGATGAGAAAGGTTTTCCCCGAGTAATTGCGTGTAATACTCACGCGTAGGATAAGCGCGTGGATTTCTTATTGTTAGAAATCGCGCTTAACCGCACCGTCGAGACGCACTGGTCTTTCGAAATGAACGGCTATCGAGCATAACGGGCTCATGAAACGAGAGGTCTACCCCTCGATTCATCGATCGATCGATCGATCGAAAGAGAGATGATCACCAAGAGCTCGATCGGGAAGGAGCGGTGCTCACCGACGTGAACCTGCGGCCGTTGGAAGGCCGGCGGGAGTCTAGGCCAAGCATGTCATGCTCTCCCAGCCCAATCTCTTCGATCTGTGGTCGGTTCTCCGGTTCCCGTTTCCTTGGTTGCACGATCTCTCTTCACTTTGATCGCATTCGATAGATCGCCGCTTTAGATTCACGGCGTCCCGATGAACGCTTTCAAGTTCCGATCCTGTTCGGATGCATGACGGCATCGGGTGGGTCTCGAGATCCAATCGAATGCCTTCTTGGGGGTTGTTCTTCGGAAAGGCTTCATCTCCGAGGTGAGACTCCTTCCCATAAAATTGGCAAATGTCCTCTCATTTCTTGTTGGAATTGGGTGATTGACATGACCAACAAATCTTACTTCGCAATTATCACTTATTGCTTTGTTTATGCTTATGCTGCATATCCTCTAATCTGCATCTCACGCTGCCGCATTCGATGATTAAGAATGTTCAGATCCTAAATTGTTCCTCTGGTTTTTGGTTGGAAATTAGTCTTTTATATAAGCAATTATTCTCAAATTAAGTAATAGAATGATATGATGGTTTGATATCAGTCCATTACTCACGACTCTGGAGATCAACCACAGGTGACGTACAGAGACAATATCTCGACCTTTTGAAGCTATTAGAAAAGGTGACTTCCCTTCTCACTAGGCTCATTTGTTTCTCTGGAATTATGTGGGTAGGAGCATACAAAGTCAAGTAACTGATAAAATCTTGTGTGGAAATCATGAAGATACAAAATGAATCGAGTTTATGGATTTGAGGGGTTTCGGGTTTGTCTCTGAAAGATATCACAATCAACATCAATGAAATTAATGAGTACATGATGCTCACATGTAGACTCGAGCCTAAGACGTTTGACTTGTACAACATTATACTAATCAACTTGGATATCTCAATAGGGACAATTCATTTGAGATTTGAAATCCTACGAGTATATGTGTACTACAGGCATCTCCGATGCATCATAAACAAAACCCTAAGAAAATAAACCCTACATTTCCCCCATAGTATTTTCATTAGTGTTTTGCAGACATTATATCCTTCATTTAAGTTTGGAAGAAACATGATCAATGCTAGCATATCTCTATAGGGGTTCTAGTGTCTTTCTTTTGTTGCTGAAGATTCTATAGGTTATTGTGAATTCCAACTGGAAATTGGCAGAATTTGATATGTCATTTTAGTTTGGAAGAAATACGATCAATGCTAGCATATAGTGTTTTACAGGGCTTATAGTGTTTTTCTATTATTTCTGAAGATTCTAATAGGTTATTGTGAATTCCAACAGGAAATTGTCAGAATTTGACGAGTCTTCGGTGGATCACTGGAGCTTGCATTGCTAACTTCTGCTTCTCATTCTTGCAGTCGTTAATTTATTACTGATTCAACAGCCTTCTTTTGTATGGTCAGGAGAGACAAACTTGCAAATCATGCTAGAAATGGTGTACAAAGCTTTTTTCCAGGTATAACAACCTAGTATAATTGTTCTTCCATTATTATTATCTTCTTCACTGATGTTGGTCTCTGCTTTTTGTGTCTATGGTTGCAAGAGACTCCTTTCAGATGCTTGCATTTTTTGGTTATCTTTCCTGACAATGAATGCATATTCTTAGTCTCTGGCATCAGCTGTTAATTTTTGGTGTCATTTTATTTTATCCCATGGCATTAATTATACTGTCAGAACTGGGAAGGCTTATCAATTTGTAGAGTCAGGAGCAAGAAAATTTTTTGTGCCTTCACTAGTGTTTTAAGATCAGTGGAGCTTAAGAATAATTATTGCACAGTCTCTGTTCTTGGCCAAACATGACAATGTGGGTTAAAACACACACAAAAGAGAGAGAAAACTATGACAATGTGGATGCTGATACTTGCCCAGCATTACATGAATGTGTGAATTATAAGATTATCATATCAGTAATGTTTTTTTTTATTTCTTTTCATAAGATTGATTTTTTATGTATGATAGGAAAGAAAGAAATGGTGGATGCTCCTCCGATTTACATCAGGAACTTCAATCAGATGATCAAACTCTATGGTACTTCTTCAACCTCTCTCTTATTTATGATCCAATATCTTTATAAGTCGATTTATATTTGACGTCCGAATATATCTTGAATATACGATACATATCACATAAATCACCGATGTAAAAAAAAAACAGATGCAAGATTTAAACTCATGATTTGTTCTCACACTATCATAATGCTTTGCTTGGGATGATCAATAGTTTCGGAAGCTTAAATTATTAGGAAAAGAACGAAACTTGTTTGTTGTTGATGTGCTTTAGTTTCTCGTGGAGTTTTATCTTGAATCCTTGCTCTTTCACTGACACAACATTTAGTACAACCATACAAGGCCTTCATTAAGCGTTGCGTCCTCGATTGATAGGTACTTTAGGCAAACTCAATTCTACCCCTTCCTTTCAATACCAAACATTGAAAGGGGTCACGGAATAATGGTCCATTACTGATACAGGCCCCTTTGGTTGGGGTGGGAGCCTCCTGAAAGCTGCAGGCTTGACACTCTAAGACGCTAATGCTCCCACTGATAGGGATAGATGACACATTTGGAATGATATGATAGAAATAATTGGGATTAGTAATGGTTCACTTCTGAGGATTTGGTTCGTAATTATTTCTTAAGTAGCTAATAATTGAAACAAAACGATACATAGGGACAAAAATACCAAAATAGCCTTGTCCTTCATAACACTCATAAAAGCCACACCCTGAAAAAGATGGAAAACGGAGGGCGTTTCCGTCCCAAAAAAAAAGGTAGCTGTCCGTCCCGTCCTCACCCAGCCATCACCTGTTCTAGTAAGCAAAACTGCCGGCAAGCGCCCGGCCCCTGACGGCCGCCCTTTCCCGGCGGCTCTCCGCTGGAGTGGCGGCAGCAAGGGAGCAGCAGTCCCTCATCCCGCCCTCCTCGTCCATAACTATATGCCGACGCCGACACTCCTCGCTGCAGAAGGCTCGGTCCCCTCTGCAACAATACACCCAGCTAAATAAAACTCTTTAGAGAGAGAAAGAGAGAAGAGCGGTGTTTTGATCCATGAACACCCCAAACAAACGGTATAAGAAAGAAACCCTTTTGTTTCCGACCTGTACATATAGATATCTTCGCCTAGCAGAAGTTTTATCCTGCAAAGATAACACTGTTCCAGAAAAGTGCTCTCATGGGTAGAAGCAGCAGCGCCGGCGGAGGAGGAGAGGATGTGAGAGAGGCGTTCTTGAGGAAGGAGGTTTTGCTCAGGATTTGGGCTTGTTTGGGGAAGCTCGTTTGGGTTTCTAGGAGGACGCTTAGCCCCGCCATGTGCTGCTTCTACTCCACACACTACCCACTCTTCTCCTATCTTCCCCTGAGGAGGCGACGAGTGTAGTGGAGCGCCTTAAAGAGGAAGAAGGGTCGTGTCTGCTGCTCCGCGGGAGCACTGAAAGGCTAATGCTTGCCCTGATGGGGATTGGGGGAACAAGGGGGTGGATCTTTTCGACCTCGGGCCGGTCGCTGGTTTGTCTTTTACCGATATATTTATTGCAGACTGCTGTTGAGGGTGATACATGTTTTGATTTGATTGGTTGATGGGGGACGGGTACCTTCTTCACTCTTTTTTCTGTGGTAAATCCATAACATAATGGATATCGCTATAGTTTCATCATTTATAGATTAAATTATTATATTATTCAATTATAGACTAGTTATATATAATGAGCAGATTCAAATTATATGATTTTTTTTCATTCTATTATCTTTTTTGTCCAATTTACGACATAAGTGATGGCATTGGATAGGTTGTCTTCCATGCATTATAAATTCTCATCGTCTCATATACCTCCTGTCGCCTCCTCGGCGAGCAACCATCGTTGTCCACCCTATATATTCTACCATTGCAGCATGGAAAATGGCTTGCTCGTGCACTCACTTTGTGCCCATATGATTCGCTTCCCCTGGCTTTGGAATGCGTGCTCATTTTAGATTTCACAGTAGCCATGCATGACCTACGGATGTCACATCTAGTCACGTATTTAATTCTCTGTTCAACTCATTCTCTTCTTCTTCTTCTTTTTTTTTCCCTCCAAAAGCTGACAAATTATATATTACTTAACAATTACCATCAATGCTACATTAATTATATAGTAATTTTATATTAAAAATGAAATATTTTTAATTGCTTGTGTTGACTCTGTATATTTATTTATTTATTTGTACTTATTTCTCTTCCGATTGACATGTATCTCAACAACATTTAAAGTCTGCCTCGAATTTAACTTGGATATGCTTATTCACCCTTAGTCAATTCGAATCTGATCGAGAAGTATCTTAATTCGATCTCAATGAATAAAACAGATGTGATAACTTCAATGATAATTACGTGCCATCCTCGTTCCGGACTCGTCCCAGACTGGCCTCCACGTGTCCCCTGCGGCAGTGGTACCACCCAACCTCTCCCATTGATGGTGATGGTGATATGAACACATGAATCTTGGTCCCTACGTGACCAATAACGCATACCACCAAATGCCAACTGTGCAGGGAAGAAGATGCATTGAACAATACATGGGAGGGGGCAGCGCCAGTCATCATGGCACTCATCTATAATTGCATGGCGCATTTGCTGGTCCAACCAAGTGAGAGAAGACATACTCACTCCACTCTTTACCAATCCGGTCACCTCACCTCCAAAATTATAATCTATTTCTCATACATATCTTTTTATATTTAGTTTTTCTCCATATATATATATATATATATATATATATATATATATATATATATATAATTCATAAAACAAATAGAGAACCTTATGTTTGTACCTTATCAGCTGACTGTTAGTAATATTTTTAATTGACATTAGAAATATTTTAAAATATTATTGGTCGAATGAGTTGTTAAAGTGTCCATATATAGATCAGTATATATATGTTATATTAATATTTATGAGAACAAAATATAAAAGGAGTAATAGTAATAAGTAGAGTGACATATGTGTATTAACATGTATGATGATTACTGTCTCAAGTTTGAGTTCATGTAAAACCCTTTTAAGGAAATAATTAAAATATTAAAGTAATAATAATAATATTATTATTATTATGTACATCATATGAGAAAAAAATTAGTAAAATCGACAAGTCGAGGGCATAGTAGCCGATTACTGTTTCATATTGGGCCTCATATGGACCACTGGACGGCCCATAAGTCCGTCATCTGGGGATCACTGATCGGACGGTAGACAGTTCGTTCTCTTTCTCCTGACGAACTCGCAGTGCGAGATATTTGTCCACATTTCAGAGTGTTACCCGGAAAAGTACCCGAAATATGATTCTCGGTTCTATGGGTTAATTGTGGGACCCGCTTTTTGTGAGAATGGGCCAGGTGAATTTAGGACGTCCGATTATATGGTTTCCGAAAACCCTAGTCGCTCGGTTAGTTCCTTTATAAAGCTGTTACTTCAGCCGCCGCGCCGAGAGCACTACTCTCCGCCCGAGTCGACCATGGTAGGCCTCGAGCCTGATCCTTTCTCCCCTCTCTTCTCGTGGAACCCAATTCTCCTTCTCTTTTCTTCGTGGATTTGTCCTGGGTCTGATCTCGTCGATGTTGTTCGTGGCAGGGTATCGATCTCGTTGCCGGCGGTCGGAGCAAGAAGGCCAGGCGCACCGCTCCCAGATCCGACGATGTCTACCTCAAGCTTCTCGTTAAGGTCTGCTCGGTTCCCGTTGTTGTTGGCTTCACCTTCTGTTGTGACTAGGGAGCTTCATTTCTTCTTTGTCTTGTTGTTTTGATCAGCTCTACAGGTTTCTGGTGCGGAGGACCGGAAGCAAATTCAACGCGGTGATATTGAGGCGGCTTTTCATGAGCAAGATCAACCGGCCTCCCATCTCGCTTAAGAGGCTAATTACATTCATGCAAGGAAAGGTCAGAACCTTTTGCCCTGTTTCTCATTCGATGCTAAGTCCTCTTCTCGTAGTTGATGTCTTCTGTATTCGAGCTGCGTGATCTGTTTGGTGTCGATTAGGATGACAAAATAGCCGTCATTGTTGGGACGGTTACGGATGATAAGAGAGTGTACGAGGTGCCCGCTATGAAGGTGACGGCTCTAAGGTTCACGGAGACGGCTAGGGCGAGGATCCTGAAGGCCGGGGGAGAATGCTTGACTTTCGACCAACTTGCCCTACGAGCTCCTCTGGGGCAGAACACCGTATGTCTCGACCTGTTTCCTATATGCATTCTGAACTCATCTTTGTTTATTTGTTCTCTAGCATTTGTTGACTGGCCATCTCTTTTGTCTAATTCAGTCAGTGTGGGAATGATAGTGTAGAATGTCAACTTATTTTTCTGTTTTCGGCCATGCAATCTATAATTATTGCTTAGCAGGCACGATTAGTGGGATATTTTTTTTGGATTTTTCGTGCCTGGAACGCTGTAGAGCTATATCTACTATCTGATGCAAAATTGAAAACACTGACTATTCTGTCAAGGAGTTATAGGAAATGGTGGTTTGTATTTAAGTGATTTGATTCGAAAGGACTTGTTTGTTTTGTCATCAAAAAGGCTAAAATTTCATGTCAATATTTTGCACTAATGACTTGTTTCTCATCTTTGATTCTTGAGAATATCTTATTCTTGTTTGTAATTCTTTGGTAGTAAGATATGTTTAGAAATAGTCAAAAATTCATTTTCATTACAGAAGACCTGTATAATTGAAATTGTTTCAACATCAGTTGACGGATTCGTGATCGCAGTTAGATAAGGATGGGCTAATATGTTCTTCATATTGCCCCTTTCTGAAATGATATTAGACTGGTTGGGTCATTTGAATCTTCTAATATCATTTCACCAGTCCTACCCACTCTTTGTTGAGGTTTGACCAATTCCTACAAAGCCTCACTTGATTGTTTTTTGTGTGATTTGGACCATGGTTGATGAGGCTTGACCAGTCTGCAAACATATAGTAGAATGTTTTGTCCAATTAGATTTTCATTTTGTTCAATATGAACAAAAGTTTCTTTTGTCACCCACTATGTGTTCAAACTCCTAATTTTTTTGTACTTTTACCAAAGTTATAATCTGAGCTCATTAGGGCCCACGATCTTGTGTTTGATTAGATTTTGATCTTTTCTAAATTTTGTTATTTATTCAATCAGCATATGAGGAACATCCTATTAGGTGCCTTGATGTCTTAATTACTTTAGAGTTAATAAAACAGTTGCTTATTTTTTATATATTCCTTGGTGTATATTTTTGTGGTTCCCGATGATGCCCATTTTGACCATGCTAATGCTGAATTACTTTGACGACAATTTGTTGAATGTTCTGAGGGAACCCCTTTGTTACCTTTTTTTCTTTCTTTCTTTCTTTCTTTCTTTACTTTTGTGCGTACGTGTTTTTTGGGGGTGGGTATATCAAGGTGATGTTATTGTTACTCATCCCATTATCTTTAGCTGGTAGAAGCTGTTCTATCAAATTTGCCTCATCACAATTGCCAGATTAATTTGTAACATTCTGTTTCTGTTCAAGCCATCTAAATAGGCTTTTGTACTTAAGCCAAGACTCCTTTGTTCCTTTTGAGAATATTATATTACTTAAGTTACATACCTTACATTAATTTGTTTCTGTTTGTTGATGATGGCACCATGTAACACTTATGAGTGGACAATATATATTTCTGGGGACGACTAGCACTTGTTATTAGTTTTTTGTTACTTTGCTATCCATGTGGCTAGTATCAGCCTATTAGTTTGCAAAAGATGAAACATCTGCATCATCATGTTGAAGTTGCAAGATGAGAATGTGATGTGTATTCTTCATCTGAGTGATTCATTCTATGACATCTGACTCTAATATGTTAGTATGACTTTTATTTGTTACAAATTAATTTGATTAATCAAAAATCTAGACACAGTTAGCAACATTCGATAGAGTATTGATCTTTTATGTTACCTTTTTCATGTTTTCCAACAATCAAATAATGTGTATGTTAGATCTATCATTTTATTTTAATTATTGGATATTATTTTATGCTTGGATTAACATTCAACAAAAAGATCCATTAGGCAGCCTCAAATGGTTGTAACCTAATGGCTTTTTGTTTACAATTGGAGCTGCCTCTTTCCTTTATTATAATTGCTTTAAACTCTTCTTTCTCCTATCGACATTTCTAGCTTATACTGTGCCATGATTCATCTTGATGTTACGTATAGCCCTGTTGTTGTGAATTGCATGTTCATGAATGAAAATTCTAGCAAAAGAACTGTCTGTAGTATCAGCAAATGTTGATTCGAGAAGTTGCATTCTTTTATTCTCTGATCGGGCATATTCTGTTTTCTTCAGGTTCTCTTGAGAGGCCCGAAGAATGCCAGGGAAGCTGTGAAACACTTTGGTAAAGCTCCTGGCGTGCCGCACAGCCACACAAAGCCTTATGTCCGGTCCAAGGGGCGGAAGTATGAGAGGGCCAGAGGACGAAGAAACAGCAGGGGATTTAGGGTCTAAGTTTGATAAGCTGGTAGATCTCTCGTGTCTTTTACCATTTGGCAAGTTACCATCTCGAAACATTGACCTTCTTGTTATTTGATTTTGATTGAAGTTGGATGTGTTTTGGACCTCATGATGGCAGTCAGATATATAAGTTGTAGCTGGTTATGATCCCAATTCTCTCCCCTTCTCTGCCTCCCTGCAATGCACAAATCATGTACTGATATGTTCACAGTATGTATTATCCCCCTCATCGTTTATATTCATATGCACCGATCACAATAACATTTTTCTTTTTAGGTCTGTATCTTTCTTGAACACCCAACATGGCTAAGAAAATTTCATCATTTCTTATTAAAATATTTTAAAATTTACTTCTAAATTCATCGACATATATTTATTGATCTTCTCATGTGTCAACGATTCAGAATCAACTTGAATTCAGCATTCACAACCTTAGGACGTGTTTGAGAAAGATTGCTCAGATATATGAAGAGTAACATAATTATGAGCTATACAAAATTGGTGGGACATTCGTTCCATGTTGGGCTACTTTACTATGATGTGATATTTGATCGTCCACGTATTATATTCCCTTCACTCAACATTATATATAGATTTATGGAATGTGAGACTTGACTATTAAGTTTTGCTTGCTTAAATGACCCATAGTAACTCACGATCGACCGGCCCATGCGGTTCACTCGACCCGAATCGATGCAGGCTTAACGTCTACCCACGCGCTTTCGATCTGCTTTTTATCAAATCAAATTACGTGCACATCCATCGAACGGGTCCTCATCCAACGGTCCATCAATTGCCACCCGTCACGCGTATTTATAGCAGTGGCTTCGGCATCCTTTCTCCGCCGAAAACGTTAGTATTTTATTTCCGACGTTTGAATTCACCCGCCGGTGACCGCAACGGTACTCTCAAGATATTCCCCTCGATCGTCCAACCTCCTCATCCAACGGTCGACATCCATCCCGGGTAACCTGGGACACGTCATTCTACCTGTCTGCTGCACCTCGCAACTCTTTTTGCCCAGTATTAAAGTACACGTGGCAACGTTTCACTTTCTCCTGTAACGAACGACATCAACTTTATCGAATCGTCGATGGCCACGTAAGCGATGCACCTTTATTTAACCTTCTCCTCGTAATCCGCTGCTCCACCTCGTCCTCTCTCCATGTTTGTCTCGCACGCACACTCATTAATTTCACCCACGGCTCCGATTGGGGAAGAATCGGTGGAGCCCGCGGAGTACGTGCGGGGGTAATTGCTGGGTGTCGTGGTTAACGTGGTCCTATTTCCAAATTTTATCTCTATTCTAGGGTTTCATCGTCCCCGATCGCCTCTGTCTCTGCTCCGATTTCGACCTATAAAGGGAATCCCTTCTCCCTTTTCTCTTCCATTGCAGTTGAGTGCCTCCTTCTCCGTCGTATAGCCCGTTTCTCGTTCTCTTGCTTCTTGTCGGTGGAGGAAGATGTCGCTGCGTCCTAGCGAGAGGGCGGAGGTCCGCCGGAATAAGTACAAAGTGGCCGTGGACGCGGAGGAGGGCCGGAGGCGGAGGGAGGACAACATGGTCGAGATCCGGAAGAATCGGCGGGAGGAGAGCCTCCAGAAGAAGCGACGGGAAGGGATGCCGGCACAGCCCCTCCTCCAGACGGCAATCCACGCCTCCGTGGTAGAGAAGAAGGTGATCTTCCTTCGACTGATCTTTTTGATTTCTATGATTTTATTGGTAGATCGGGTTGATCGATGGGATTCCTGGTGATGGGGTTAGGGTTTTGGATTCGGGCCTCGTGATATACCGACTTTGCTGGTTGATTTGTTATTGCAGTTGGAAAGCCTTCCCGCGATGGTGGCGGGTGTTTATTCTGATGATAGTATTCTCCAGTTAGAAGCGACCACGCAGTTCCGTAAATTACTCTCCATAGGTATGTGCTCGATCAATGAGTCTGCAACGTTTTGCTCTTACAGCTTCTTTCTGATTCTTTCTTCGTATAATATTAGCGATTCTGAATTGTTTAACGAGTCTGTTTATGCTGTTTGCCTTTTTCTTATGTTTTGTCAGAACGAAGCCCTCCAATTGAGGAGGTGATACAGGCAGGCGTTGTTCCTCGATTCGTGGAGTTCCTCACGAGGGAAGATTATCCTCAACTTCAGGTCGGAATTCTTTCTCCTAAAGTAAATTCGACTCGATTGTGCTTTTTCTTGCTGCCTATGGCTTATTTCTGCTGTTTTGGTTGCTTGCTTTGGCATGTGACAGTTTGAAGCCGCATGGGCTCTCACCAATATTGCCTCTGGCACTTCAGAGAACACTAAGGTTGTCATAGATCATGGAGCGGTTCCCATTTTCGTTAAACTTCTCAGTTCCCCTAGTGATGATGTCCGTGAACAGGTACGATTTGTTGCATGTTAGGTGTTATTTTTGTGTTATTCATAAATTTCTACTTTGGAAATGATTTAGATTATACATTATATGTTGTGCAGGCGGTGTGGGCCTTGGGAAATGTGGCTGGTGATTCCCCAAGATGCCGAGATCTTGTGCTTTCCAATGGAGCATTATTTCCACTTCTGCAACAGCTGAATGAGCATGCTAAGCTCTCCATGTTAAGGAATGCCACATGGACTCTATCGAATTTTTGCAGAGGGAAGCCACAGCCAGTCTTTGAGCAGGTTTGTCTGCGTGCTGCATGAGTCGTCGTTTGTGCTGCCCAGATGCATTTCATGTTTGTATTAAGTGCTGTTATGAAAATTTGACATGCAGGTTAAGCCTGCACTTCCAGCCCTTGAGCGGCTAATTAATTCAAATGATGAGGAAGTGCTCACAGATGCTTGCTGGGCGCTATCTTATTTGTCTGATGGTACCAATGACAAAATTCAAGCTGTGCTTGAGTCTGGCGTCTGCCCTCGACTTGTTGAACTTCTACTGTATGACTATAGTAACACTACCTTTTAATTGCTATTTCTTCGTCTGTTTCAAAATGTTTATATTTTGAATGCTTCTATGTCAGCCATCCTTCACCTTCTGTGCTTATTCCGGCCCTTCGTACTGTTGGTAATATAGTGACAGGTGATGATGTGCAGACCCAGGTATGCTCAAGTATCATATGTGTTTTTGTCTTTCTCTTCCTGGTTTGCTATGATTCATTATACTATTGCTAACTTGATAATTGGTGTATCTGTTTGCAACTTAGAAACTCGATGAAACATGGACGTGGCCTTGCAATTTAAATATGTTTATCTACTCTATAATTATTTTAGGCTGGAATAAATGTTTTGTGTGAAAACTAGTTGGTTGTCAAATTTATTTGTTTCATTAATTAAATAATTTAAAATCTATGGAATGAATATATTTCTGTATACTCTATGATATGCTTGTGCTGGGCTCAGTGTTGCATGCAGAAATTAGGTGGTATTCATGACTATTGTGTTCACATTTTTTAAGATAATGTCACATTATAAAATGACAGGTGGAGAGGAGGTTTCTATGCGCTGTCACAATCTTGATTATATGTCAATGATTAAAGATGTCATTTTCTGCAATTACATGTTTGATATGTACCATGTTGACAGCATACTGTCACTTGAGAATGAGGAGAGTTAGAAGACAAGGAGTCAGGCGGGTGAGGATGAAAAATGGAAGAGGTGGATGGAAAGAATACAATGAGCAAGAGAGTGGAGATGGCTGAGAAGTGGAAAAAAAGGTGGGTGAGAAGAGTAGAAGGATGTGCTTAACAATGTCAAGACATGCTAACTTAGCCAGATGCTATTGCTCTTGCTTACCAGTCACTGGGGCTATTAGGTGTATGTGTGTACACCCATAAAGAGAGAATGGGGAGGAAGACTGGGAAGCAGAGGACCTTATGTTTATCCCGTGTCTAGAAGACGACTCTTGTTTAAATTTGATAGGTTCATGTGTTGTGGTTTTCTGTAAAGTAATGTATTACGTTTTAGAATCTTAAGCTTCTTGATTAAGTATTTTAGAAATTTGATATTTTTGACATATATATGAATATTTCCTTTTATTTTCTCAAGTTTTTTTTATTTTTTTAATGAAATTTATTTTTTTCCTATCTGTATCTGCTTCCCTGTTCTCATGTATCATACGAGTTCATAATTATAAGATCTCGATCTTGCAATCCACAAGCCTATCGATTGGAAAATTTACAGCAATAAACAATTATTACACGATTCTTGGTTACTTATATTTGTGCATTTTCAATCGTTTTGTTTCGTCGAGTTCCCCCATTTTCTTTTCCTCAATGCCCTCGTGCACTGATCCCTGAATGTGATATTTGGCTAGATTATTATGTATTCATACTACTTGTATTCTGAAGCTAGTTCATATATTTTCTTTCCATGCCCTTTCTTTTTCTCATTAAAATGTGGTTTTCTACAGTATGTTATCAATCACCAAGCCCTTCCTTGTCTTCTGAACCTCTTGACTCACAATCACAAGAAAAGTATCAAGAAGGAAGCTTGTTGGACCATATCGAACATCACAGCTGGAAACAAGGAGCAGATACAGGTGTGTTTGATGGAAATATATAAAAAAAAGTACATTAAGAGTTTTTGCATATTAGATGCTCAAATCATTTGTTTACAAGCAAGTTGTCTAAATCTTATTGTTTATGTAAATTTTTTTTTCTTCTATTGTGTACATTAGTTCCTCTACCAGTTTTCTTTAACTACTGTCAACTTAAGATGATCGACCTATAAGAACAAAACCATTTTACTCCTGGTTCTAACTCAAATTTGTTTGATTATTTTTTTGCAAAGAAAGAAACTAAACTTTACTTAATAAATCAGAACATCCAACACTGTCTGCGTCAGAGCGAACCAAATGACTATATGTCCAACTCATTTATTATGATCAGGCAAAGGGGACCATGTGGGATGAAAGTTTGTTCAAGATGCTAAGGGCATCAAGGGCAATATATGATTGTTTTACACAGCAAGATGATCAAGAGAATTCTTTTAGGAGTTGAATAATCATATGATATGCACCAATATTGTTTGTGAAATATATTACAAATAGTTCATCAAACTTAACCTGAAATATTGTTAGTGAAATATATGCTATGTCGTTCCTCATCTCTGGTTGCCTCAGTATCCACTTTAAGCCTCTCCTCGTTTTGGAATAACAGATGTGGCACCAATTAAATTCTATGAAAATAAGAGATACGAGGGACTTTGTGCAAAATCAAGAGATTTGAGGGACTAATGTACAAAACGTGGCACCAATTAAATCCTATGAAAATATCCTGCATCTAGAGATTTAGATTCGGTATTTGACTCTAGCCAACTCTTGTAATTCAATTGATTGCAGGCTGTAGTAGCTGCTGGTATTATTGGTCCACTAGTGCATCTGCTGCAAACGGCAGAATTTGACATCAAGAAAGAGGCAGCATGGGCCATCTCGAATGCTACTTCTGGTGGTAGTCATGATCAGATTAAGTATGTCGATTGATAGCTTTTCTGTTTGAATGCTGCATTTGATTATTATTATTATTTTTTTTTTTGGAGGGCCTCCCACTTTTTATATCTTAGGTTAACTGGTCTCAGTGTGTTTGTTCAGGTTTTTAGTTAGCCAAGGCTGCATCAAGCCATTGTGTGATCTCCTTGTCTGCCCAGACCCTAGGATCGTAACTGTTTGCTTGGAAGGGCTTGAAAATATCTTGAAGGTCGGCGAAGCTGAGAAGAACCAAGGTACCACTGGAGGTGTGAATGTGTATGCTCAGATGATTGATGAAGCCGAGGGCTTGGAGAAGATTGAGAACCTCCAGAGCCATGATAATTCTGAGATCTACGAGAAAGCTGTGAAGATCCTCGAAACATTTTGGTTGGAGGAGGAAGATGATGCAATGCCTACGGGTGATGCTGCTCCAACTGGATTCCATTTTGGGAACAATGGCCAGAACACAGCTCCATCCGGTGGATTCAACTTCAGCTGAACTTTGGTAGGAACACGATGCCATGCTTTTGGGTGATAATCTGTACTACTACTCGAAGGATGATAATAAATTATTACACTAACTTTCTTGTGCCTAGAATGCAGGGTCTGTTTCCCCGGAAACTGGAAATCGTTCCAGTTCAAAGTCAGTGGGGAGAGTGTTGTTGCTGGTTCGGATCATGTCAGTCGAGAGTCAGGTGTCGGTCGAGGTGGTCGAATAAAAAAACAAGGGTTTTATGGAAGACGCCATGTGTGATGACACACTTTGGCCTTCTGGGTTTCGAATGAGTGCATGCTGTCAGCTTATGAAGTACAGGTAAGCGAAGGGGCTCGCTCAATTAGGATGAGTCACCTGATACTTCGTCACAGGTGATGCAAGTGCAGGATACCAACTTTTTTTGGCCTCCTGTAAATAGCATGAGCTTTTTCTAGGGTTCAAGTGAGGTGTTTCCTTGACAGGTCCAAACTATTTTGTGGCCTTCGCAAATCAGTACAGTGTGTAGGTTGTCATGTAAGTCTTCCCTACTACAAAAAGGAAATGTGATATCTCATTTTGTGTCATATTATATCTTTGGTACAGTGTGTAGGTTGTCATGTAAGTCTTCCCTACTACAAAAAAAGGAAATGTGATATCTCACACAGTCATATTATATCTTTGGTAATCGAGACAGGTTTTCCTTTGCTTGTATAGATATAGCATGTAATTTTATCAAAGATTATGATATTTTAATTCAGTATTTCGTGCTCTCCTCGGAAATTACTGTTACAGCATTTAGCCATAAATAGCATGATTACTATATGTGTCAAGTATGAGTAGAGTTCTTTGAGCCTTAATTTTCTCGTCTACTTACAAATTTGGTCTGCCTTCTCTTTTTTCGTTCGTTCGTTCGTTCGTTCTTTAATTGTCTTTCTATTATATTTTAACTAATTTATATTCTTTAATACAATTTTGAAATTTGTGTTTGAAGTATTTAATAAAATATATGAATGATTAATTATTCCATCACTTGATTAGCTTTCCAAGACATTGTGCCTATGAAGCATGGATTCTAATAACAGGTGGTCTATTTATTATTCCCTCAAGGGACAATGATGTTAGCATATATCCATTTTTCGATATTTTTATATCTTATATATATATATATATATATATGTATATATAAGATATAAAAATATCGAATCATAACCTTTGGTAAGTGTGTGGACAGTCAAATCAACACAAAACATGGAATATTACTAACGAAAAGAAAGAGAAATAGATTATAATTAGACCACCTTCTTCTTCTTCTTCTTCTTCTTCTTCTTCATCATCTAAGCCACGCAAGTCGCATGGAGCTCTCTCTCACCAACCAGCACTCGGAGGGGCACTTCCATCACAGAGCACCGGGGTTGCCTCACCGGCCGTGGACGAGGTCCTTGAACCAGTAGAGTCCCCTGCGGAGGGAGATCCTCACCTTGTTCTCCACGGCGTACGCCTTGTACCCCGCCACCCTCCGCCGCCGCTTCGCTTCCGGGTGTCTCGACCACCACGGCACCGCCGACGACAACGAGGTGGAGGATTTGGCCGCACCGGTCCCTGACCGAGTCCCCGGCGGCGGGCGGCGCGCCGCAGGCATGACCTCGGACCCCAACGGCGCGGCGCGGGCCCGGTTCCCCATCCGGTGGTCGCGGTCGAAGTCGCGCACCGGGAACAGAAGGTTCGAGTGCGAGAAATGCTTCGCGTCCTTCCCGTTGGATTTCTTTTTGCTTGGCGTGGTTTAAATATGATGGTGAGAGGAGGAGGAGGAGGAAGCGGGACTGGCGGAGGAGCGGACTCGAGCTGGCAAATGATTAGCCACAAACGGTGAATGGTAGTAATCTTTTTACTATATCAAGAAACAATAAACATTAATTAAGAATAAATTGTCTTAAATCGGAACCATTCCCACTTCATCAGTTTTTTTCTTTTCAGGGGATACTTCATGGTGAGATTTGAATTCAGGATAATTCGCCATTCTCTTTCCTTACTAAATTATTCAGTATCTTCAAATATATATCAAATGAGATTAGGAACATTCAGACTAATATTAAAAATATTCTAAAATTGATCATTCTAATAAATAAATAATATATAATTTTATCCATGTCTTATCATAATTTGTTTTATCTTATGCATTTGAAAAAATTAGTTAGTAAAAAAATATATTTTCACGACTTTAACCATCCAAATTGATAGGGGCGAATTTTGGAACCAATAATCCTCCAACACGTATTTATATGTATGATAATTATATTAACTATATAAATAGAGTTTACCCCCAAATAATTTGATCGTTAAAGGTGTCGAGTTAAAAAACTTACTATCGACCATAATTTTTGTGTAAATTCTTGAGAGAATATCATGTGACCACTTTGAGAATATCTTACTGATATTTCGTCCAATCTATACACATAAGTCAAAACAATATAATCGTCATTAATCTTTCTCCTATCATATATCATAAAAGATAATATTGTGACTTAGGATTCATCTAAGTTTACAAGTAAGTAAAAAATCAATCTCGATTTTTATGAAATTATGATAAATTTTTAACACATATGTGGGCATTATAATAAACTTTAATTTTCAAAACAAATACTAAAATCACTTATTATATATATATATATATATATATATATATATATATATATATATATATATATATATATATATATATCCCAATTTTGGCACTCGGATCAGTTTCTAGAGTTTGGCGCTCCGGTCGATGCAAAACCCTAACCCCTCCGTAAGACAAATTTGTCCTCCTCCCCCGCTCAAAATGTCACGATGACACCTCCGAGTCCTTCACAAGATGACCTCGTGAGACGAGATGGGTTCGAAGGATAGGGGTATAATAGTCAAATATCAGAGCAATATAAGTTGCCCTAACGAAGTCCGCTTCTAGTTTCTTCTTCTCCAAGCTGCATCCCCCGCCTCGCATCGCGTCGTCCCCTCTTCCTTGTACCAGCCCACACGCGCCGCTTCCAGAACTCTAGAATTGACCGGTCGCTGCCCTTCGTCTCGAATCCATGGGTTCTAGGGTTCTCTCTCGAGCTTCGAGGGGTGGCATCGCCCGTCTCTTCGTCTCGGCTTCTTCGCGCAGGGAGCCGCTGGTTGGTGGCTTCCATTCCCTGAGGGAATCCGCTGCAGGTTCCGTTATAAAGGTGAGCTTCGTTGATTCTTCGTAGTTTGTTGTTCCTGATCGGTGCTCCGATGCAGATAAAGATTTGGATCTTTACCAATCGTGTCGTAGATTAGTCTTTTTCTTGTTTTATGGCTCAGATTTCGAACCCTAACAATTTCTTTGAGTTTCTTTATGGTTTGGCGATGGATGCTTTAGTAATAATCTTCTAAGTTGGTACTTGTTGGTTGTGTCTAGTTCGAGGGTTTTATACAAGTGTTGGATATTCTTGGAGGTTTGTTTGATTCGTGCTTCCAATACCACTGTTACCTTTGAGGTTTCACTAAACATCTAATTAAAGTATCATGTTAGGTGGAAGAAATTTCCACTGAAAATGTTTCTTAGACATCAAAGACATCAAGAATGCCAAAGAGTGTGGTACAATAGTAAGATTGTTCCTTTGCGATTTGGGAGATAGTTTCTTTAAATACTTAAAAGACCCCATAGTGGTAGAAGCCTCGTGCACTGGATACGCCCTTTCTTCAGATCAAGAAAGCCAAGTCCGATGATGAAGCTACCTATTAACTGCTAGTTTTGTTGGGTTGATGACTAATTAATGGCTCCGCAACGTGTTCCTTAAAGAAAAAGAAAGGATCGTCGTCTGTTGATCTTATTGGCTTGATGACTAAGTGTTATTCGATTGCTCAGGTTAATTTGTCACACGATCAAGGAAACTTAGCCTTAAGGCCGCAACTATTTGGGAAATTTGCATTAATCTCTGCTTGGAGAATCATCAACGATCAAATTAAGAGGAATAATATCTCTTTTAAACATTTATGATAATGTTTATTGTGGTAGATGCTAAAATGTATTGAGTCCTTGGTGTCTGCTGTTTAGGTCAAGATATTTGACACAGAGAGTAAGCCTTTTGTTCTTTTAGACGTTGAATTGGTCATATATATGTTCTTTTAAACAAATGACTGGTGCTACAATATGAGCAAAGGAAAGTCTACAATCTTCTGCAGCTTAGATTGTTAATCCTTTGGAATATGTAGCTAATGGTGTAACATCCCCAACTGTAATCCCACTTGGATAAAGACAGTTTGGGCCATTTGGTTCTAGGTCTATCAAGCGAGGGACAACCCAGTGAGTCAGATCGTGACAAGTATTGTCAAAGCAGACTTGGTAATACCCAAGTAGAAAAGGATAATCTGTGAATAGGACTGGAGGTACATCACCTCGTGAAGTAACAATTGGATCAGATCTCACATATATCATGCCATGATTTGATTCTGGGTTATGTTTAGACCTTGACGAGGATGTCATGGGTGAGATGGTAGCACTCCCAGAGTTTTGTTCAACATCAAAAGCGGAGAAAACTTGAATTCTCTTATAAAGTATTTGATGAGTTTATGGCCGTTAATCTGGCCTAAGCATTTTGGGTGACATGGTTTTAGATCTATCAAGTTAATATAGTTATCCCCTCGAGTCAGGTTATGACAAATTGGACTTTACAGAGCTGGTCGATGTGCAGATTAAATTTTTACTGTTTCTTATGTGTTATTCTTGAATCTTACTTCTCTCCTAGAATTTTGTTACATATTTGCACTTGTAATTTATTAGTTCAGGAAGAGAGTGGTGGCAGAATTGCTACTGGAACTGCAATGGTCTGTACTGTCTTACTTAGTTCCTTGGTTGAGGCAGGCCCGAATTTGTTGGTCTGAGATTCAGTCATTGTCTGTGCATCACTAACAACTCACTGTTTTATAATCGAACGAAGCAAAAAATATTGACAACACGATTTATGAATGTAGGGGTATTGGATATCTGTTGTCACATAGAGTTTAAACTTACTGCAACAAACATCTGGTGTATTTTCCTGTTCTTCTAGATGAAGTAACTTATTGAATAATAAACACAATTACAGCTGCAACTTGTCCTGATGAAAGCTACAGTGATATAATATGTGTCGGTCTTGATCTCAATGGTTATGATGATGGCAATAGAATGGAAGTTGTCATCTTTTAGACTTTCTTTGTATATTCTTGATAGCCTGCAAATATGACAATTGTATCTTGCTTATGCATTTTCCCTATTCCAGTATGTTCCTTTTCAGTGGAGTCAGTCGTTGAGACAATCAATTCTCACAAATACTACACTCCAAAGATTTGGGTACTCGTCATCTGCATCTCCTCAGCCAAATCAATCAGTGGATCATGACAACGATTCAGAGAATACTTCAGAAGTTGGAAACAGAACCGTTGCTGATGAATTTTCTGGTATTTTTTCTTCTCAAAAACAGGAAAATGATACATCTCTTAGTTCGGAATTTAGAGATTCTGTGACCCACTTTTGGTAGAAAGAGGAGGATAAGCACTGAACGAACTGCTTTTTCTGATTCAGATGAAAAACCTGAACTTTCATTCGATGAACTCGTTAAGCTTGTAGCAGAAAAGGAAGAATTACTGAAGTTGAAGCACAAAGAAATTGAGAAAATGCAAGATAAAGTTCTACGCAGCTATGCTGAAATGGAGAATGTCATGGACAGAACAAAACGTGAGGCGGAAAACTCAAAGAAATTTGCCATTCAGGTCTATCCTGTTATTCATTTCACCATCATAGAATACATAGCTTAATAATATATTCTACGTGCTTCTTCGAGTAGTTCTTTTATCTGACCTTATTTGGTATGCATTGAATTACTTAGAACTTTGCTAAGAGCCTTTTGGACGTCGCTGACAATTTGGGAAGGGCTTCATCTGTTGTCAAGGAAAGTTTCTCCAAAATTGATGCTTCCAAAGACACTGTTGGAGCTGTGCCGCTACTTAAAACTTTACTTGAGGGTGTTGAAATGACAGAAAAACAGCTTTCGGAAGTACGTGTTGCTCCCCTTCTTAGTCAATGACACCGTTCTTTGTTCATCCATTTTTTTATATGGTTTCTGGAGGCATAAACCACAAACCAAATTTAACCTTTTGATCTTACTTGGTCGGAGTTTGGAAATCATTTGACTTCACATGTCAGTGACATACAAAATTCCATTTAGTTATAAGTTTGTCATATTTGATGTTGCACTCTGTTCCTGACTCAATAGTGAATCGATCATCATCATTATAAATATATAATGGAACCCATATTTTTAGGTAATTCCTGCCCATACATGGAGTAAACAGATACAGTGACTTACTGAACTGATGTGACCCATGTGGAATTGAATGCTTAGAATTTGATATTGGAAGGTGCATGTGTCTAGGAACAGTTTTCCTACCACGTAAAGTGGAGATGCAAGATTCAAATAGCTAGAGATGAAGTACGTTTGTCTTTATACTGAATTAGTATTCTCTACATTCTTTATACTCTACATGCTAAAAGTCTTGGTTGCTATATTTGCTGTAGCAATAGTTTTTGTTCATCAAATATTGAACAGATAAAGTGATCTCAGTTATCACATGTTGCTTCACCTCCATCGTATGAAATTAAACATTTGGTTCCTCAAAAGCTTGTCATGCTTCTGTTTCCAGGTCTTTAGAAAGTTTGGAGTGGAGAAATTTGATCCAATGAATGAGCAGTTTGATCCACACAGACATCTTGCAGTTTTCCAAATACCAGATGCTTCAAAACCACCTGCCACTGTTGCGGCTGTTTTGAAGGTATACATCTGATATGTCACTTTTCTGTTTTAAGTGAAAAGACAATATCATAATTTAGTGTCATTGTTTAACTTGGTGTGTAATTTTATTGAATTTTTCTATGTTTCATTTGTGGTTTTAGTCGGGCTATATGCTACACGATCGGGTGATTCGCCCAGCCGAAGTTGGCGTAACTCAAGCTCTTACTAATGAGCCAGCCGAGTGTTCCAACGGGCAAGCCTAGTAGTCATGCCATGGTATTCTTCGCTCGTGGTTTCGGGCTGAAGTTGGGTGTAACTTGAGCCCTGAATAATGAGAAAGGGACTTGAATGTCCCAGTGAGTTTAGGAGTCTGTGATTTGAATGTTGTACAATCCTCTGACACATAGGTTTAATTTGATTACACACACCGGAATCAGTAAACAGAAAGGGAGTTGTGTGTTGATCGAATTTTGTTTTGGGAATTAGATCAAACTAAATTCGAGAAGAAATTTATAGTGCATTTTCTTTTCTCTTTTAGACTGCTCTAGTTATCACATGGAAAAGTTATTAATGTTGCATTAATGTTTTGAGTTGCATCAATGTTTTCCTAATAAGCATCATTTCTTTAATGTTTTACGTGCCTCACTTCTTCGAGTTGCATTAATTGAAATTATATCTATGCATGTGAATTTAACGGATGGTTTGCAGTTTCTGCATGATTATCGTTGAAGTAAACATTCTAAAGGTGCAGTCAACGTTTACCTGTGCATTTTGATCTCCGTCGTTTCGTTTCAGAGGACAAATCTCCCAACTGCAAATTTAAAAGCGAATTATTAGGCTACGACTTGACAATATGCCATGAGCATGCCACACACTATTTATTAGCAATAAACAAGAACTCAAAAGGTTAACAACACAGATCATTCCATTTATTTGAATCAAGGACACACACTATGTAATAGTGATAGCATAGGTTTCTAAACCATCATCATAACGTATATTAGGACAAGTAAAGTCATGCTTCCATGAACCTTTGCTCGGCACCACAAATAATAGAGAATGGGCATACCAGCAACTGAACAATTCAAAGAATCCGTGACCGTTGGCTTTGTTTATAATTGGATCTTCCCGGCCAAGTACCACGAGTGCATGGCAAGGCTGCCGAATGCCATGATGTTGGCCAGTGAAGACAAGCCATGAATCATTCCAAATTTCTTGTTCATAGCTGCGAGTTGCGGATTCGTTTTTGCCACTTCCATGTTTTTCGACCATCCAATTTCTTCACCAATGCTTAGATCTCTCTCAACTTTGTGCCGCTTTTTCATCATCTGCTCAAGAAAGAAAAGAAATGAAGATCACTTAATATAAACCACGGAGACAATAAAGACCCACTAACCTAGTCATATGAGATTTCACAACCCTTACACATCATGTGATCTTTAAATTCATCAAGCACTACCATATGAGATTTCACAACCCTAATCCTTTGTGGACCATGACACGATAACAAGGAACATTCTATCAAAAGGCAAAAAGTCTAAAATCTATACATAACAATAAAATTTATTATTTGTAATTCATCTCCCAAAGAAGAGAATCTAAACCAAATCTTGGTACAAATGAACTGCAGTATGCTGTACTAGTCATTTGACATAATTAGCTGCAGAGTTTTGCCATAAACTACGCTTTGGGGGGATCCAAGTGTGATACGGCTTTCAGTGCAGAAGTCACATATGTATACAAGTGGCTACTATGTTCTCTGCATAGTTTAGCGATGATAGAGAATATCACATGACGTGCCCCTCTAGATTGTAAATAAGACATAGTTTAGGATTTTTTTTTAATTTCACCTAAAGCATCTTTGAGTGTCACGATATTCACAACTATATTTTGTGATAATTCACCAAACAAATACAACTCCCTCTGTTCACTTTAGTAGTGGTGAAAATAAGAGCTAAGGATTTGTCTCTCCTAGCTAGATCTTTTTAACCAATAATAATATTCATGGTGATTTGACCCTGTAAAATATCAGACTTATTTAATAAACTTAATGCTTGTCGTTTCTCACAGCATGGAACAGAAAACAAGCTATACAAGCATAGGTATGAGCATGAACCCTTTTTCTCCTGACCTAAACATGCTTTGACAATGCAATTACTGTTTTCAATCAATCCTTCAGCCTCTTATGCCATTGCTATCTTTCTCCTTGCTTAACTAAATCAATTCTAAACAAATACCAACCTGGACCCATACCGCCAATACTTTTCAATCACAGGAAAGAATCTCAAATGGGTACAACTTCACAATCTCATCAGGAGAGTTGCATCATCGAAACAAAACCCACATGAGTACCAATGACAACAATATTTCATCATGTAACGGTAAAAGCACAAGTATAAATCAGTATACAGGCAATGAGATAAAGAACAACCACACACTGTAAGTTCTCACCTTTTTTGAGGTTAAGCTCACCATTGAATTCTAACAATCAGCAAAATAACCAACCAAATAGAATAACTATCAATTATTTCATACTTTTTAGTAAAGAATATAATAATAATGTTCATCTAATTCTGTAAGCCAAAAAGAAATGGCATGTCTTAAACAGCAGGCCCAAAATCCCAAACCAGCTTGGCAATGGGGAGAAACAAATGGCTTCAAGTAAGAATTAAGTGTCGAGACATTGCGGACTAAATGACTGAATTACCTCAATGGTCATCGGAGTGAAGACGATCAGGTTGGAGAGGTCGAAGCCGAGCGCAGAAAGGAGGAACCCGAGCTGATACTTGTCGATGGATGAAGCCGACCTCCACAGATGGAGATAGGCGAACGCCGCTACCGAAACCGCCGCGCAAACAGACACGACCATGAAGTACGCTGGAAACATCTTGCTCTGAAGATTTCCGAACTGATGCCTCGGCAGATTTCTGCAAGACCAGACCGATTCCTACGCTTATTCCACAAAATCCAGTTCAATTTCCGAACCAGAAGTAATAGCAATCTAACTCTTAGCGAATTACTTGAACATGATGATGCCACCGATGAAGGTAACCCAGAGTGCGGCGCCCCAGGCGGTGGCGAAGGCGAGGAGGTGGCAGAGCTTGACAGCGGTGATGGCGGCCGCGGGGGATTCCGGCCCCGAGCCGAGGACGTCTGGCGCGAAGACGACGCCGACCGCGAGGAACGCCACCGCCGTAAGGAAGCGGGTCGACCACGACATTGGTGGACCGCTCGGGGAGGAAGCGAGAGAGAGAAATCTAGGGTTAGGGTTCTAGCGGACGAGTCGGTAGGTTCGAGAGGCGAGGAGGATGGCAGACGTTGCTTATGAAGCAGCCACCCCTAACGAATGGAGAACGGCCCATCCGGTTAGGGGGTAGATGTGATGGCGACAGAAATTACGATCGTGCCACGGAAATTACAGATGAAAACACAATGATTTTTTTATTTTTACAAAAATAAGTGACGTAGTTTGAATTTAATAACATTCACCGACTTAACTGATATCCTTAAACTTTAATTGAATATGATTACGAACTCAGTAAATAAGTCATGTACATCAGTATCATAATAATTATCATTGATGTATAATCATGAATTCTTTTTCGTCGTTGTTGATGTTGTTTTAAACGTTAAGAATGATGAAGCAAAACCATATAGTTTTAAACCATGAAACGATTGATGAAAGCTTGTCTCAGTTTCTGACTTGTGAAGTGTCACAAATCCAGACTCGAATCAGATATCGAAGTTTCAGAGTCTTGTCATCGGTATACTCAACGGGGAAGGTTATGCAGTGCTGGATTCAGTATCAGTATCTGGCACCTCAGAATCAAATTTTAACTATATTATTGACTGTGATTTTGGGCTTTGCGAGATATGACTTGGGACTTCGTAGAGTATGACTATACAGTTAAAAAGATTCACATTGCAGAGTATTGACTCTACAGTTAAAGATTCACATGAAAGAATAAAGAAAATGCTAATAGACCGCTTACTGTCACTCTGCCGGTCATATATGCAAACAGAGGAATCGTCATCTTCAAAATCTTCTTAAAATTCACTCCCTTCGTCTTCTGAACACGACATCATTCCAGGAAATATAAACATCCAAGACGTTAGATCATGATGTTAACTTAGATGATGATACGAGTTGCTTAACACTGTGAACACTGCATTCTAATAGTTATCAAACGTTGGATTCAATATCCCTCAATAAAAAAAGCCGAACCAAATGATGATATCAAGCGATATTGACGCAGGGGAAGACATCCATTATGAACAACATAATATAATATAAGAAAAAAAAAGATGGTGTTGAAATCAAGCTGCCAAAAGCACAGAAGAGGAGCGCTACTGCTCCAGCATTGTTTGAAAGCTGTCAGACCACTTAAAACTCTTGCAACCAGAAACTACAACAATTCATAACCTCTCCATCTTCCATGAAGTCACATTCAAAACATTAGGGAGAAGTAACAAACATAACCAGTTGTTAAATTCATGTTTTACTCTATTGGATCAAGAACATGAACTAGGCACATCTCTAAAAGTTCAGGTTTGGTGACACAAATAAAGCTAGAGAAAGAAAACATGATGTGTTCTCTCCAAGAGATGGTTTTCTAGAGAAATAAAATAGTCTAAAAACTAAAGCTCAAGAAGGTTGTAGCAGACGCTGGCAGCTTCATCTAAAGCTCATCCTGAAACCCAAGGAGAATATATTAACACAGATAACTATACAGCTGCAACAATTGGTGTCGAATGAAAAATAAGAAAGATCAACGAAAATCTTACATGAGAAGTCTCCTTATCTTCCTCGGTGTCTGAATCAGACTTTGAATCGGCCTCTTCTGCATCATCAGCATCATCATCCTGTCCAGAAAATGAAAAGCAAGTCAAATGATACATTGGAACAGAAGGAACAAAAGATCTAAAACCCCATTTGAGTATTATCATTTAGGAGCTTACATCTACATCCGATTCGTCATTCTTGGTTTCCTGTCATAAGATAATGAACATAATTTCTTTAGAAAGATATTGTACAAACAAAACTTAATAACTAGATGCCAAAGCTTGCTTAGCAGATAGAAAATGGGTTTCCAGTGAGATAGCAACATGTGAAAGCTAACTTAGACAAGAACATCAGCTACAAAAGAGTTTCAATTGAGGTGAAAGGGCATACGACTTAAGATCAATATAAACTGCTCAATATGCATATATATTGTGGATAAAATGGGAAAAGCATGCATGTGTATATGTATACTGATGCCCATATGAGGCATCAGTTTATATTGTGAAAAAGAGCACATATGAGAACACACACACACACACACACATAGTTTATTAGGTTATTAATGATTGAAACCAAATTAGTTTGTGGAAAAGAGCAATCAAGAATTTGTTACAGACAAAATTACATCACAAAACAAAATAGGTCCCTGCAGTGACAACTTATAAAAACAACACAACCTGAAGGTTAAATATAACTAACACAAATAACATAAGAAAACAAGATTAATTGTTTCAGCAATCTATATCAAGAAATTAATAGAAAGGCAATTTTTTCTTCAATTAATTATATAAGCTGAGATTCTCATCAGTTCTCCAAAATGCCAGCATACCTCTTCTAACTTCTTTTTCTCAGCCTCATCAAATGCAGCCTTTTCAGCCTGAAAGAGCAAACAAACTAAATTTAGCAGTCACAATCCTATAAGATCTCATCAACTAAAATTTTGAAAGACCTACATCCTTGAGCTTGGCCCATGTTTCTTCAGCAAATTTCTTGGCATACTCAGGGTCATCACAAACCAAAATGTTGTCAAACAGAGACCCAGATTTGACCTGAAAAGTTTTCAAAAGCTTTAGTCATAAACTCGGAATATAAAAACTAAACCCAAGTGAGTCAAAGAATAGATCTACCTGCCATAGCTCAATGCCTACATATCTCAAATTGGGGTAAACATAGATGTATGGATCATCCTTGAAATCTGCAGGTAAACTGAAGTTGTAACTCCAACCGAATGATTAGGTAGAGAATAATCAAGTCCAGATAGTAAAAGATTGTATGCATCATACCCGGATTGTCGATCATTGGTGCCTTCCACTTCCCTTTGTAATTAGGATTCTTGATTTTCTATACAGAAACAAAAGCAAATACTCATATTTTTTGCTCATGATCTAATGCATATCATGGTTTGACAAAGTATACTCTAAAGACCTTCTGTTTCCAGGGTCCCTTGTATTCAGGGTTTGGAATGGTTGGGGATGTCCATTCACCATCTTCTTCATCATCCCAATCCTCTGGCTGTAACAATGCGTATAATATTTATGCACTGGCAAGTAGTGAAAGTACATGAGCCAAAAATAAAACTTCCTAAAATCACTAAAAGATGTACCTTTTTAGCATCAGGATCAGGAATCTCCTTGGGAATGTCATCATACCCCTTGATCAATAAGGTTAAGTCAGTTTAACGTCATATGTAACAAAAAGCACAATGGTGGCATATCATGATTGACTTAGCTTGCATGCAACAAAAGCAACATCTTACACTGTCCTTACGTAAGATGAGATGACAAGATGAATTGCTTGCCAAATATACACTTATGATTGTTGATTTGAAAAAAATTAGGCATTTCAGAAGAAAAAATCATACGTATGGAAAGGTAATAAAAATAAAAAAATTAACAAAATAATGGCATTTTACACACAAACTTATGTTTCGTTCTTCAAGTTTTATAAAGAAAAGATATTTACCAACTTTTTTGCAAGCTATTCAACGGCTCCATTGAGCAACAAGTGAAAAACAAAATAAACAACACATAGTTATCTCCCATGCAATAAAGAATTACGAAAAAACAAATTGTGGTACTATGCAGCATCATCACTGCCCAAACAAAATGAAATCACAAAGAAAAAACATTCAACTGATGGTGAACTGAAATTACCTCTGGTTTCTTGTCCTCAGGGTCAGGGATATACTCCTTGTCATCCCAATCTTCAGGCTGTTACACAGCACAATCAGATCGAATAGCTCTATTATGCAATCAAATCACAAACTCCAAAATGGATAACGATTTGCTATTACAGGATGCATTACCTTCTTGGCATCAGGATCCTTAATTTGCTTTGGAGGAAGAATATCCCAGTCGCTATATAAGCTACCAGTTTGCTTCTCATTGTTATCAACTAGGATGCTGTATGTGGCATCAGGGCGAATAATGAAAGTGTAAACATGAGTTAGCTGGTCAGTCTCACATGAAACGTCTTTCTTGATCAAGTGGTTCTTTCCGTCACGTGAGAAGATAGCATGAACCTTTTTGGTGCTGTACCCACAGATATCAGGCCCAAACATAATACTGCAATTTCCAAAAGCAGACTTTAAGTTGGATTACCAACAAGGAAAAGAGGTAAGAAGGGTCCAGTGTCAATTACTACACAGAGGCCACCAAAAAAGGTGCTGCGTACCTATAGGGGGTATCTCCACCAAATTTCTTCTGATCAATTTCACCACTGAGCAGCTTAATGTAGCCACCTCCGCAGTCAAGTTTCTGTTCATGTTTAACTGAAAATTGCAGAACTACTGTCTTCTCCTTGTTGCTGAACTCAGGAAACTCTGCCGAAATGGCATAGAACCTGTAGTCCTCAGCAGTTTGGATGCCTGCAGAAAAAAAAAAATCATTAGCCGAGAGCTTACTGCTGCAACAAAGAATTATGATTTTCTTACAATAGAATTAAGCATTGGACAACAAATCTGCGACAAGGATCTTATAATGATAATTATTATCTGTAGAGAAATACCTTTGTCTTCAGAATCGCCGGTCCATTTACCAGAGGTATGGTTCCAGTCGCCTGCCATGTTCTCGTCCTTCTTCCAATCGGATTTGACCCATCGATTCTCCCATCCATCTTTAAATACAAAAGATATTTGTAGAAATTAGCCAATCAAACATTGCGAACATCCATCATTTTATCCCTTTGTGATCGTTGTATGATTATTTCTCATAAACATAAACCTAATTTTATTCCAAATCCTGCCGTTATACATAAAATAAGTAAAGATAGCCAGCATTAATAATTCAAAAAAATTGCCGCACTGCAATCTGACCGGTCGGTCACATGACAAAACATGAAAGATTCAATGCGAAAACACATATGGCAAACACTGTCAGCAAATTAACGATGACAATGATCGTCATGCAAAACCGGTATGTAAACAGTAAAAAACTAACAGTACCATCTAAAACCCTTTATATTACAAAAGCGGGGAAAATAGTACAAATCAACAAAAAGAACCATTGCAGCATCAAAATCCAGGTGAAAGATACAACATCGGAAAAAGCTAACGTAAAGGCTCCATCAACTCCGCTTCGAATGACGCATCACAGATAATGCATCAATCAATCATAGGTAAGCCCAACATTTAATTTTATGAACGAAAACATGTACGAGGAAAATGATCGAAAATCCAGACGTGTTCTCGTTCGCCGGATCGACGCGAACCATTACAGATAGGTAAATGGAGAGATCGCGTCAAAGTAAACGAACATACGACAAGAAATCAAAATGCGGATTGTTATAAACTGTAGAAAGACCAGACCAGAGCACAGATCTGAAGTGAGATCGGCGCCCATACCTCTGAACCGCTCCTCGAAGTAGACCTCGGCGGAGGCGATGGATGCGACGGCGAGCAGCACCGCTAGGGCCAACGCGAGAGGAGGCCTCCTCCGGATCGCCATTTCGAACGCTCTCTCGTTACTTCGGAGCTTCTAATCTTCAGATCGGGACGAAAGATCAGAGGTTATAAGATAAATAGAGGAAAAAAATCGAGTACAACAACTTGTTGGTATCCTTACCGCACGCTGCTGTTTACCAACTATGCTCTCCGGAAGGGCTTCTGTCCAATGGCGTG
This sequence comes from Musa balbisiana, assembly GCA_004837865.1. Lineage (NCBI taxonomy): Eukaryota > Viridiplantae > Streptophyta > Magnoliopsida > Zingiberales > Musaceae > Musa > Musa balbisiana. The sequence continues at coordinate 40,725,627 of CM017192.1, forward strand.
TCGCCACGCATACAAATCGACGTGTTTGGCCTGCCACGGAGAACACCGAGAGTAGTTGGCTGCTTCGATTCGAACGATTTGAAATCCGAGGACTAATTGGGGAAAACGTGGGAACGTAGTTGTCCACCAACTTTAGCATATTTACATCGCTGCCAATTAAATTTTCCCTTATATGGCATTTGCAGGTGTCCTTCGAGAGCAACACAAAAATTGACGACGAAATTGAAGGGTATTTTGGTCAGGACACAAATAAATTTGGAAGGTGAAAGGATTGAGATAAGAATGCGTTTTGGAGGATTTATTGGAGATTTTGATTACTTTTAGAGATTCTGGAAAGTTCCATCGCGAGATCAAATCACGATCGCGATCGATTGCCTCCTCGTCACCCATGCTTTGAGAAGCACGCAGAAATTTATTTTGATGTGATGTCTGTAAGATTCGTGCTTTATCGAGTACTGTTGTGGGTGTCAATGAGAGCGTCTTCAAACCAATTCGAACCCGACTGTTAAATAGCGAATCAAATGGATTTTTTTAAAATTCTATTTAATTAAATTAAGATAATTAAACCGAAATTAATTTTGATATATTTAATCGAACTGATTCAAAATCAGTTAATTCCGGTTTGATTAATCCATTAATTAATTAATAATTTAAATAATATATATATATATATATAGATAACTTAATCCAATTCAATTGAGCGGAATCATAATCTTATTCTAATTTGAATAATATGATAAAATTTATTAAATTGGCGTTCACATGATTAATCAATTTTATTTCGCTAAGGGTACGACACGCAAATAGATTGATCTTTTTTAAGTTAACATCAATGTTCGTTTTGGTTCGAGTAGATAATCAACATTCGATTCAACTTTTTCTAATGCGATCTAAATACCTCTAGTAACTAATGTAAATTTCATTGAAGTAAACTAAAGACTTACAAATTAAATGACAAATAATATATATTATACACATTATTTCTATTATATAACAATCATTAATGAATGATTAAATTGTTTAACAATAAATCATCTCTTAACGCTTTATTACTTTATATATATTATATATATATATATTATATATATATATATATATATATATATATAATATATATATATCTATATATTATATATATGTATATGTATATATATGTATGTATGTACGTACGTACTGTCACGGACAAACTTTGAAACAGATATATTTGCTGCAATGCTCATGTATGTCCGTGTCTTGTGGGTTTGTTCATGCTCTGTACAGCAGGTTGAGGGACGGCCGAAGGCTAAGAGTCTCATTTGTGTGGGTTTGATGGCCACTTTAGGTTTGTAAATAAAGGTTGTGTCATGTAGACACTTGTGAGAGATTTTCGGTCTGTAATGGACCATTTTCCCCTTTGTTGTGTAACTGTTCGGAGCTTGTTAAGTCTGTCTGTAATTTGTATTGTAAACGAAGTGTTTCCTGGATTGTTTGCTTGTGAATCCCGAGTAAGGCGCTTTCTCTAACCTGTTTTCTCTTTTGTAGGTCCTAAGGGACCATGGGGAGGTTTCGGGGAGGCTGACCTTTGCGGACGGACACGCAAGGGTGCCGCATGACTTAGGCAAAACCAGCTAAGTCCGTGACAGATGGTATCAGAGCGGGACAAGCACTCATAGAAACACTTGACATGCAAACATGGGGGACCTAGCGGGGCTGCGTTGAGGACAGCTAGCATGCGCGACTGTTTTGGGGAAAACGGACATGGAGATGTAGGGTAAGAAGTCGCTCTAAGGAGCGGGCATCTGAGAGTGGCATTCAGAGGAATGGCCAACCCTTCGCGCAAGAGGCACCACGAGGACAAACAAGCTGAGAAGAATGCGGAGCATACAAAGGTTGGGATGGCTGAGTTTGAGTTACGGCTCAACGTTAACAACAACACTTGATGGTGCTCAAAGCAAGCAAAGCGCTTGGCAAAAGGTTGAGACCATGTAAGGTGGAATGAGTTGTTCGGCAACCGAAAGAGTTGCGCAAAGCTCACAGAGGTGAGGGGAATTGCTAACTCAAAGAATTCGGTACTCATGCAAGGGCTTGTATGAGGACGACGGACTGTTCGTGGTCATCCCAAAGCGATCGGAACTCGGCGCCATGGAGCATTGAAACTTTTTCTTCGGCATGCGAAGGATACATCCGTAGGAGGCTGAAGTGTGCTGCAAGTTCAGCATGTTGCTAGGCCTTGAGGGGCGCAGTGAGGGCTGTATTGACATGGAGTCGCAATCTAGCAAGTGCGTTTGCAGGAGGCAGAACAATGCGCAGTTTGTTCAGCAAATCGGAGTAGTCCAAGGGGATAGTGGTCTCCGAATCGAAGAGAGATGTTTGCTCCAACGGGATAGATATCCAGGAGGGATAAGTCCCGACTCTCCAGAGGGAGAATCTTGTGCAACGGACCGCACATGTTGAGGAGGAGTACCTCAACAAATAACACCTCCACGAAGCTCAATGGATCGAGCGAGCGACGAGGAGTCGTCGCATGATCTCGCTTGAGAGAACGCATTGGTGGATGCATTGCGAGATCAAGTGGGGGAGCGACCAAAAGCAACAGAAATGAAGGCACACTAGGAGTCGATATGGAGATCGGACTCAAGGGAGGGCTGACCCGTGGAATGGTGGGCGCGAGGACCACCATCAACTCAATGCAGAAACGAGGAGCGGAGCAACTTGGGTGTAACTTGGCGAAGTACCCAAGCAACGTGGACAGAGGTCAAGGACATGAACTCTTGCAGAGGCAAGAGCAGGATCATGTTGTTCCATGGGTCCTTTCTGATGGAGCGGACTCATCCTGCATGGTGCCAAAGACGAAGGGAGCTTCTGGGCACATGCACCTTATCTCGGAGAATCATTTGACGGAGGAACCAAGGCGACTTAACTTGCGGAGGCAAAGTTGGGTTCAGAAGGCCTTGGCACGGGGCAAGAGGACGCGAATGCGAGTACTCTTGAAGAATATGCCACAGTGTTGCTATGAAGTTGCTTGAAGGAAGCGGTGCGCAGCGGAGATTGTGCTGGTAGGGGCAGAGGCCCAGGATCCAGACAATGGTGCACTAATTGCAGCGAAGTCGGTGGACTTCGGGAGCTACTAGGCGACGGACTGTTCTAGAGCGGTGCTTCATCTAGGTGTGACCCAAGAGTGGGTGGATGAAGGTCGATTGCCAAAGGAGCGAACAAAACCGAAGGTGGAAGAGACCCTGCGATGTATTAGTAGAGGCCACACATGGAGGGTTCACAATTCAAGTTCATCCCACAATGATCAGAATGCAACGGAGATGTCACCAGGAGGCGACATGGTGCAGCGGATCGTGGTGGAACAATTCGTGGCAATGCGATACACACGAATCTAGCCCCGTGAGGGACAAGATCATACGGAGGTATGATCGGGAGCTACTGGAAGCTCCACTTCGGTGAACAACACGACGGCAAGAAGGGCTATGGATTCAAGGAGTGAAGGCCATGGTACCGTAGAGGCGGGTCTTCCGTGCATGCATCGAATTTTGCATCAGATGAAAGCCTTGGTCATCAGCATATGGGGGCTGTGTTCCACCAAGGGTGAAGTTCGAATGCAAGGACCAGTGAGTCCCCTGGGAGGGACGTGATCATGCAGAGGTATGATCGAAGCAGCTAGAGAGTTTGACTGCTCCAGAACTATATTCGCTTAAGGGAGCCCGACAAGTCAGAGGACAAGGTCGAGTAAGCGAACGTTGCGACCAAGGAAGCTAAGGAGAACAGAATTGGTGTAAACTCTACAACATGATGGCAGAGGCCATGCATGGGAGTTGCAGTCTGTCTTTCCATCGACCAAAGGGAGCTGCTTGAAGAACACAGAGGTGTTGAAGCAGGCGGTCGAAAGGGGCGAGGAAGCGACGACGAGTCCAGAGGGACTTAGCTACCCAAACTCAAGCATCAGTTAGTATGGAGGTGGACTCGGAGGAGTGCCACAGAGACATATCTACTGATCGGGAAGAAAAGGGATGCAGAGGCGAAGCGACGGATAGTAGGGCCATGGGCATGGCAGCGCCATGGTACCGCAAAGGCGGGACTTCCGTGAAAGTCATTGATCCCTTGCTCTCGTGGAGGGAGAGCGCTTGGTCGTGAAAGGGGCCGAGGAGGTGGAGTATGCAGAGGCAATCTCCAAGTACCAAGACAAGGCTGAAGGGCGGAGGCCAAAGAACTTCATAAGACCGGTGTCAACGAGCTTCTCATCAAGATAGTCGAAAGTGAAGGACTTCGGGTCATGCAAGAGTGCACGATCAAGGAACGAAGCAGGCAGTACGCGGTGCTGTACCTTTGCTACTCAGTGGAGTAGGCGGCATGGCTGATGGAGAAGGCGGTACAATCTCAGAGGCGACCAAATCTATCAGAGAATTACTCCAAGTTGAGGTGAAAACTTCCGGCATTCCAGAAGTTCGATGGCATTGAGGAGGTGAATCACAGTAACTAACTCAATGCAAGGAGTGCAAACACTTCAAGTGCTTCAGAAGTGTGAGCAAAGAGCAGGCGAAGACCAGTAACCAGCTCGATGCATGGAGTACAACCTCGAGGAGGCGGGCGAAGTCAAGTAACCTTTGCCTTCTCAACTACTAAGAGAATGGGTGAAACCGAGTACCCCAATTCTCTTATCTATCCAGTAGAGGAGCTCTGCACAAGTTCAAAGACCCTTCGAAGATAATGGAAGACAATAGTTGTCAAATCCTCACCAACGGTGATCAGTGCTACTGAGAGTAGATTGTCCGCTTCATTTCCCAACGAAATGCCAATCGAAAGCAGAAGTGATGCGAACCTACTTGGATGAGGCAACTAAGCGAAAGAAGAGTCAATGGACAGATTTTGTGGAGGAAGGACCCAAAACTTCAGAAGTTTGCGAGAGGATGCTCGTTAAAGCTCCAACAAGCATCCACCCAGTTCAAGCAGCATGTGGAATTTTGAGAGACTAGCACAGAAAGGATGGTCTTTTCCTTCATCTGGAGGATCCGCAGGAACCAACAAGGATCAACACAACTCAGCCAACCCCATACCATATTTAGAGTCATTGGCGAGTTGAAGCAGGATGGCAGATCAAAGATTCGACTACTCAAAAACAGCAGCGAAGAGCAGCTGGGAGCCAAGAGGCGCGTTGCAGCTGGAGCAGAAGATTGAAGACTCAGCAAAGGCAAGCAGTTGCAGTGTCGACAAAGGCTTCGACGAGGACGTCGAAGGAATAAGTGGGGGAGAATGTCACGGACAAACTTTGAAACAGGATGTTTGATGCAATGCTCATGTATGTCCGTGTCTTGTGGGTTTGTTCATGCTCTGTACAGCAGGTTGAGGGACGGCCGAAGGCTAAGAGTCCCATTTGTGTGGGTTTGATGGCCACTTTAGGCTTGTAAATAAATGTTGTGTCATGTGGACACTTGTGAGAGATTTTCGGTCTGTAATGGACCATTTTCCCCTTTGTTGTGCAACTGTTCGGAGCTTGTTAAGTCTGTCTGTAATTTGCATTGTAAACGAAGTGTTTCCTGGATTGTTTGCTTGTGAATCCCGAGTAAGGCGCTTTCTCTAACCCGTTTTCTCTTTTGTAGGTCCTAAGGGATCATGGGGAGGTTTCGGGGAGGCTGACCTTTGCGGACGGACACGCAAGGGTGTCGCACGACTTAGGCAAAACCAGCTAAGTCCGTGACAGTACGTTACGATGTTTAGACTGATGTCTGATAAGGAGGAATAAATAGAAAATATTTTTTAAATTTTTTTTAAATATTTTCTTATAATTTGTATTTGAATAAAATTTCTTGAATTAGCCAAATATAATTTAAAAATGATTGATAAAAAAGGAAATAATGATGTCATAAGGAACACAAATATGAAAAATAGATGAGAGAGACTATTGGTAAATTGACAAATGAAATTGAAAGTGAAAGATATAGAGAGAGGCATTGGGTCTACTAATTGCAATTAGAAGTCATAGAAAGTGACCGCGTCCCGAAGAAGTAGCTAATTATGTCACTCTCACGCTATAAATTTTCCAGATGATGCGACACGTGGCACCATTCATTATGGTTGCACAAAACATCGACTGACCAATTCCTTGCACGCTTCATGTTTTACGTTGAATCTTTGGGGGCTGTTTGCCTCATTCTCTAGTCGGATGCTGAAGCAGCTTATGTTCATGTGTTTTACGAGCAATTCTAAGAAGAAAAATATAACGAATTAGTATTTATTATAATTCGATCAAAGAATATTAAGATAAACTATCAATATCAATGCTTCTAAATGAATTCTATATTCCAAATCAACGTGTACTCTAACGTTCTAACTTCTGTTAATCGAACTCTTTAGACATCATCTTAAGGTCAGCAAATATTCCTTCTCCGTACTCCGTCGAACCCAATCGTCAATGGTTCCTCATCCAAAAAACGATTAAAAATCCAATTTTTGTTCCCAATTCGCCCCCTTCGCCTCCTATAAACAACCAATTTCACGAGGCAGAGGGGACAAAATCCAAAAGCAAAGCCAAGTATTTGCTGTCGTTCGATCCTTGTTATAGTGGTAGAGTCTTTGTTCTGGTTCTGGAGTCCGGGAAGCAAATCCCTGTTTGCGAATCCAATCTCGGCTTCTCCTTTGGTTCGCGGGCGTCCCTGTTCCAAGATCTCTTCTTTTCGGTGGAGTTACGCGTTCCGCGAGGCATTGTCGGCTCAGATTCGACACTGTCGCTGTTGCGGAGATCCCCTCTCCGGGTTTGTATCCATCTATCCCCTGATTTGCACCGGAGGAGCCTGTTCATGGTATCAATGGTGTCAGATCGAATTCCATTAAAGGCCATGATCTGACCTTTATGAACGCCACCGCTCGTCGCCACCGAGTCTGCTCCCTGCAATCCTTTTCCGTGGTGTTCCTCTACTGGTTTTATGTCTTCTCCTGAACCAAATTCTGATCTTGGTCCGCTCGGTTCGAGATAAAGGAGGCATCTTGGCAGTTGAATCGTCACCGAAGCCGGTTCCTTGTTCGTGGAAGGAGATCGGTGGGATGTCGCCTGCGCGGAGCCTCCAAGGTTCGTGGTCCGACGGAGACGCGAGGCTCACGGCAGAGGAGAGGAAGCAGAGGCGGAAGCTGTCGAACCGGGAGTCGGCGAGGAGGTCGCGGATGAAGAAGCAGCGGCACCTGGAGGATCTGACGAACCAGGTGGCCCAGCTGAGCAAGGAGAAGGGGCGGATCGTGATGCAGGTGGACGAGCTGACCCAGCACCAGCTGCGGCTGGAGACGGAGAACGACATGCTGAGGGTCCAGGTGGCGGAGCTGACGGAGCGGTTGCGGTCATTGAGCTCAGTGCTCCGCCTCGTGGAGGAGCTCAGTGGGGTGGCCATGGACGTGCCGGAGATTCTGGACCCGCTTCTCAAGCCGTGGCAACCTCCCGGCCCCGCCTTCCCCGTCATGGCCGCCGCGGCCATGTTTCAGCCCTGAGCATTACGTTCATTTGTGAAACGTGTCTCCGTTGACTTGAGAACGTTGACATTCTTGACGTGTGTTGATACCAGTTGTAATGAAAGCTTCAGCTGTAGCAGTTACGAAGTGGACATATAACAGTGAAACCGAGCCGACCTCTTAATAAAATAAATAATCTCATTTTCTAATATCGTCGATTGCATTGATAAAAAACGATGCTAGATCGATAAAAAAAAATAATAATAATAATTTTAATATTTTTTATTTTTAATAATTTTATCGATAAAAAAATAATTTTAATATATTTTTTAAAATAAAAAAATATTAAAATTATCTTTTTATTTATCACTCTTATATCGATTCAACACGTGATATCACATATTGGATTTTCCATCACTACAACTGATGATATTAGAATAAATGAGATTTTTTTTTCATGATGAATCGTTATAATGATATTCACCGAGTGGGAGAACACATCATAAGACACAAAACAAGCGATCGGAAAAAGATCGAAACCTGCTTCTTTTCTTCCTTCTTGTCTTGTCCTAATATTTTCCTTATCGCTGCAGCCTATGTAAATTAAAACTTTAATTTACTAATTGAAAGGACCGCCAAACTAGATAACAACATATTAAGAATTTATATACACAAACCTCAGATTCTCTAGTTTGCTTCTCTACTTGCATTTTCCGTCTCTGAGCAGCCTCCGCTTTCTTTGCTTGTATCTCAACTTCTGAGAGCTTTTCCTTTTGTTCTGACAATTACAAATTTTATTAAATTGCAATTAATTCTCTACAACAATGTGATCTAGAGTTTAGAGCTTTACTTCTCGAAGGTGCAGGGGGTAATCCGTTGGGGAACTCTATCAAACTCTCACCGTTGCCAGCTTTTCCAGATTGAAGTGCTCGTTGACGGGTAGTAAGACATTCTGTTCTAACATCGGCAGCTAACTCGAGAGTCGCATTCTGTTTCTTTCGCTTGGCATCAGGTGCAACATCAGAACCAAGTTCTTCCTCAAACCTTCACATAACCACAAATGGAAATACCTTTCATTTCATGAATAAGAGTGTGGTTACATCTACAGCCTCTTGACTCATTGAATGAGAAGTTATATTACAATAAGCATCTGACACATCTGAGTCAGTCAGTGATCAAACGGTCAAAAACGAAAGAGACTTTTCCATGGGTAAAACTACTTCTGAAGTTTCATTTCCTACCTACAGGAGTTGGAGAGATATGATAGTCTTATGCCCTTTCTTGGATAGCTCTGTAACACTGTAGACTGCACAATGGAAGCTTGGTCTTGGAATCTCGGTACTTGTATGCATTTGTACATGATGGACCGGCACATTTCTCTCGTGGAGGAGGGTAACTGATCCAGACCAACCCGAAAAATGTTAGAAACAATCGGGCAAGGAAAGCGTAAGGGCATCAGTTAGAAGTGAAAAGCAGATAACAAGATGAAAATTGAACATGTGAAAAGCAAGCATCAACTGCCACCTACAAGAGATTTGGATGAGAGAATACAATTGCACCTGGATAGCTTAGATCTGAAAAAACTTGGAAGGCCTACGTCGTCAGCAAAAGTAACAATCGTGCCGGTTGGACCCGTCACCCAACGTACGGTGCTGGGTTGCAATGTTATAGATTTGGCAGCCTTTGCCTGCTCAATCCAACATACTCAGTGAGGGAAGTTAAAGGGGTTGAAAGACCTTCCGACAGATCTACAGCATCAACAAAAATGACATCAATACCTTTTCCTCGAGCTCTTTCTGCTTCTTTTCTTCCTTCTTGTCTTGTCCTAATATTTTCCTTATCGCTGCAGCCTATGTAAATTAAAACTTTAATTTACTAATTGAAAGGACCGCCAAACTAGATAACAACATATTAAGAATTTATATACACAAACCTCAGATTCTCTAGTTTGCTTCTCTACTTGCATTTTCCGTCTCTGAGCAGCCTCCGCTTTCTTTGCTTGTATCTCAACTTCTGAGAGCTTTTCCTTTTGTTCTGACAATTACAAATTTTATTAAATTGCAATTAATTCTCTACAACAATGTGATCTAGAGTTTAGAGCTTTACTTCTCGAAGGTGCAGGGGGTAATCCGTTGGGGAACTCTATCAAACTCTCACCGTTGCCAGCTTTTCCAGATTGAAGTGCTCGTTGACGGGTAGTAAGACATTCTGTTCTAACATCGGCAGCTAACTCGAGAGTCGCATTCTGTTTCTTTCGCTTGGCATCAGGTGCAACATCAGAACCAAGTTCTTCCTCTTCAACATAATCCACATCATAAGAGTCCCTTCCCTGTCTCAACTTCTTTCTCTTCTCCTTGCTTGATCGAGACAAAACATATTCATCATCTACTTCATATGCTGCATTTCTACTTCTAGATATTTTGGATATGTTGGGCCGCTTGAAACCATTCTCACCACTATCATCAAGCTCGGCAACATGATCTGCAGCAACCTTAGAAGCCCTAAGTTTCTCAATGTGGCGAATATCATAATCTCCCTCAACATCATCAAAAACCCGCCGCTTGGGTACCCTCTTGCTTTTACGAGTAGGCTCGGAAGAAGGCTCTGCTTTCTTTCCAGTTAAGCCTGCTTGAACTGCTTTATTGCTAAAATCCTCCTTTGTCCCATGAGGAAAGCTTAGCACACCAGAATCCATCCATGGATCTCCTTGAAAGTTATTCCCTTTTTCTATTGGAGAATGATCATCAAAAACATTCTGCAACAAGAACAAAGAAATTAAATATTGAAATTTCTCCAATTTGTTCTTTATGTAAATAGGAAAGGAGAACAAATATACTCAAACCATGATAATTATAATATGCATAGAGGCTTTAAACATCAGAGCAACCAAAAGAAGCTGATTTAACCCATCATTACAAAGATACTTCTGAGCGTCTTAATTATCGACGTGAAACCTCATGGTGTCACAATCTTGTCTGATAAGAATCATGAACTTGATGATAGCTTAGTCAGAAAAAGAAATCCACTACGAGATCATAAATTTTTAAACATGAATTTTTTTTACCTTGAAAACCTGAACTAAAAGTTAAATTGTGGGCAAGGTCAGACTTGGAACTACACATTTCACTTGGTACCATAATTTTGCATTTTCAACTGCATAGTACCTGTGAATTAAGTTTTAGACGGTGCCGAGGGGCCTCTAGAAACTGCAGAGGTTTTGCAAGAGAAGATTTATCACTGCTTGACTGCAGATCAGACTTTGCATGTATTGTGCGTGTGACTCCACCAACTTTGAGCTTCACCTTTCTCAGCTTGCTCTCAGATGTTATGTGATGAGCTTCTCCTAGATGATCCATACCATAGTCCTTCCCGCTCTTTCCCAGACCTGATTGCATCACAATTGCTTCATTAACTTTGTGAGTGCTTTTCCACTTAGCTGGGGCAAGGATACCCTCGCCACAATATTTCAAATCCAAAAGATGGCCACCTCTCGAGGTACCGCCACCAGAGTACCCACCTAATTCCTGGAGTGCCTTGTCATCTTTTGTGACCTTCCTTGAAGGTGCTAAATTTATAGCTAAACTTCTTGGAGAAGGACCATTGAGATAAACTTCTTTCCTTCGGAAGAAGGTCTCACTGCCTCCATCATCATCGGTTGAGAAATTTCTTGAATTGCTTAACGATGGAGCAGAGAGTAGAGGTGATATATTACAAGCGTCAAAAGTCAACTGGGCATTTGGCCGTGGACGCCGTGCACTTCTCCGCTTCTTCACCACAGTATCTAATCCAATGAATCTAGGACCACCAAATCCCTCCATTAGAAAGAACGCACCTTAGAGGATCAAAGTATCTCACACTCCCTTCCTTCTTCCTATCTGGATGTCAGCAGTACATCAAAAAGCAGAGCTATATCAGTTGCGAAAACAATTACTGCATAAAGGAGTAGCTTTGCAAGCGCTAAAGAAGTCATAAGAAGCCAAGGTATCCGCAAGCAACAAAATCGATAATCCACAACACCAATGAAAGGGTTACCACCCAGAGACACGAAAGAAAGGACATGAGCAATGCTCGGAAGCTAAAATTACATGTTGATCAAGATCAAAACCAAGATAAGCAAACCGATTGCATGCAACACAATGGCATATTCATCGAGAAACAGAAACAGGCCCAGAGATCGATGATACCTAGTCGATGAACTTTGATGCCAAGACCGTCAAACCCAGAGATCGAGCAATAGAACAACAGTTCGTGAAGCACATTGCAACACCAAACACGAAGGGAAAGCGCCCGCACGCAAATTTCCCACAGGAACCGAAGGAAACCCCAGACAACACGAATCAAACCCAAGACGAACCATCTTTCAGTAACCCCACCCACACACACGGAATACAACACAAGGACCTCAATCTATAGAAACAGAGAGAGAGAGAGAGAGAGAGTCCCTTGCCTCCGAGGCGACAGCAGAAACTATAAATCCAAATCCGCCGCACCGCAGAGGAAGACGAGCAGGAGGGTACAGGGAAGAAGCAGAGCGAGGATGGGAGCAAGAAGGGACGATTGTGGAGAAGAGATAGGGTTAGGGTTGGGTTCTCCGAAATAGAGGAGACGGCGTCGGACGACGCCTTTGCCCGGGTTCCCCTCTTCCCCAAAACCCGGACTTTTGGGTCGATACAGGCATGATGCTGCTGCTGATGTGTTGTTTCCGCCATATATGCTGTCTTCTTTGCTCCGTCTCTCTCTCTCTCTCTCTCTCTCTCTATGGTAGAGTTTAGTGCTATGTTGGAGCTTGGGATTCTCTCTGTGCAAAGCTCGTAGAGCAGGTGACCTGGAAAGGAGGAGCGGCTTCCTGTCGCATCACATGGCAGCACGAACGGTGGATTTCACGTGAGTAGATAGAAACGGGGAATCTCTGCCTTTCAATTTATATATTAACCCAAAAATAATATTCTTATGCTATTTTTGAATATTTTATCAGAAAACCTATAATATTATCTTTTTACCGAATGAATATTCATTTTTACCTGAGAATTTTTTTCCCAACTGAGACGAAAATATTCTCAGTCTTTTACTAAAATGATTTGATTACATATTTTTTAAAATATATATATATATTAATCATCTTAGAATCATTAGGCTATGATTTGAAGATGACTAGTATTATTTTTTATTTTTAAAAAATTATGATAATTAGTTATCAAAATTAAGATTTTTTAATAACATATATGATCAATTTATTCACTTAATATTAGGGTTTTTTTTGATAAAAATAACCATTATTTTTAATTTTCGATTTTTTATTTAGACAAAAAAAAATTTAATTGATTTGATCCTTTAGCTTAACGTGGCCACCTACCCAGCCTTGTTGTCCTACGTGTCATCCGATGATAGGTTCACATATTTAAATAGAGCGGAAGAGGAGTCTACGTGAACCAAATGGAGTCGCGAAGGAGCCCACGTCACCCTGAAAATTTTCAGGGCGGAAGACAGGTCTACGTATACGAACGCAAACAGTGTAGAGAGAGAGAGACAGAGAGATTGACGATCATTATCACCGATGTATGAGGCATTAGATCTGATGTTTCTGTAACGCAACATGTGGCGTTGAGGAGCCAACCGAGTTCCTCGCTGGAACGAGGAAGCAAGAAACAAGAAGCCAGCAATTTAGCCATGAACACTGTTGGTGAACACAGACTGATGAGAAGAAAAGCTTCATCTTGTTGGTTCAAACTCCGAGGTTTCCCCCATGTCTCCGTATACAAGGAAGCGATAAACAGATTAATCGAGGAGGAGGAAGTAGGTTTGATGAGGTCGACATGTTCAGAGCAAAGAAGAGAAGGCCAGGCAATTGCTGGCCAACTTGGTGAGTAGGTCGTCGACGGTCGCCATCGGTGAGGTTATGGAATCCTCCGTGAACGCGTCCTCGCACGTCGAGAAGTCGGAGATGAGGCCGCTGAGCATGCTGTCCAGCGTGCCCTTGTCGTGAGACGCCATCGCGTCCGCGGCGGTGTCGAGGCTGTCGAGCACATCGTCGTACATGTCGCTGCACACCTGGAGGCTGCTCGCCAACTTGGAGCTCGCCCCGGGGTGGCTGACGAGCGTGGACACCTGGGACTGCGCGATCTGCGCCTTCTCCCGGCACGCCTTCATGTGCAGCTTCAGCATCACGGCGGCGTCGACGAGCCCGACGGAGGGCGGGAAGGACTGGATCGTCGAGCGGCACACGTCGGGGTAGTCGGTCTTGCTGCACAACGCGCTGACGGCGTCGTGGTGCGGCGGCGGGGACGAGGTGGGCGGCTGATAACTGACTGGCGGCGGCGGGGACGAGGTGGGCGGCTGATAACTGACTGGCGGCGGCGGGGACGAGGTGGGCGGCTGATAACTGACTGGCGGCGGCGGGGACGAGGTGGGCGGCTGATAACTGACTGGCGGCGGCGGGGACGAGGTGGGCGGCTGATAACTGACTGGCGGCGGCGGGGACGAGGTGGGCGGCTGATAACTGACTGGCGGCGGCGGGGACGAGGTGGGCGGCTGATAACTGACTGGCGGCGGCGGGGACGAGGTGGGCGGCTGATAACTGACTGGCGGCGGCGGGGACGAGGTGGGCGGCTGATAACTGACTGGCGGCGGCGGGGACGAGGTGGGCGGCTGATAACTGACTGGCGGCGGCGGGGACGAGGTGGGCGGCTGATAACTGACTGGCGGCGGCGGGGACGAGGTGGGCGGCTGATAACTGACTGGCGGCGGCGGGGACGAGGTGGGCGGCTGATAACGGGTCGACGAGCCCGACGGAGGGCGGGAAGGACTGGATCGTCGAGCGGCACACGTCGGGGTAGTCGGTCTTGCTGCACAACGCGCTGACGGCGTCGTGGGTGGGGAGCTGGGTGGACGGCAAGGAGTAGCCCGAGGGGGACGTGGAGCCCAGAGAACTGGCTGGCGTCGGCGGGGATGAGATGCGCTGTGATAACTGACTGGCGGCGGCGGGGACGAGGTGGGCGGCTGATAACTGACTGGCGTCGGCGGTGGCGGGGATGAGGATGGCACATATTTGGCTGGCGAAAGCGGCGATGGCGGTGGGGACGAGGAAGGCTGATAACTAGCTGGCGTCGGCGACGGCCGGGAGGACGAACCGTAACTTACGACGAAGGCCGGTGGCGAGGTTGTGGCATGAAAGATCGAGTTGGAGGAATTGCGAGGGACGCAGACAGCCGTCGCGGGAACGAGCACGCACGAAAAGAGGGCGACGAGGAGGAGATGATGGGTTTCCGGCCTCATGGTGACAGCGGCGAGAACGGAGGCCAGAAGGTGGCGGAGGAAGAACCGGAGAAGGGGTGGTATGGGCTGTAAGGTTGTGGACAGCTTCCGAGAGATGCCTTCTTGCTTGCCATATAAATAGCGTTGGCCCGTCGATTGTAGCCGTAGGTTAAATAACAGAACCTTGAAATGGACTCCTCCCTCCTCTCCTGCTCTTAATTAGGCTTTTCTTTGTTTGGATCAACGAATGGACAGGAAAAATTCACCAAATCACGAGCATCACAAATTAAGAATTTTAGGAACCAATTTTCCATAATTAAATACTCCTATTTTTGTACTTTATATTAATAATAGTAATATACATCAATGTCTGTCGGTATATATGATTCTAATTCTGGATCTAACGATATCGATTCTAAGTTAATCGAACCACATCCGAATGATTTGAGATCCGATTTCGATTCTATATATATATATATATATATATATATATATATATATATATATATATATATATATATATATATATATATATATATATATATATATATATATATATATATATATATAATAAATTTTAAATAATATATAAATATATTTTAATTTAAATATTCGAATAAAATTATATTATGAAAAGTGGATAAATTTTAATGCACGTAACGACATAAAAATCTTGATTAATTTATAATTTATAAAATTTTTGATTATATACATAAGGTTATATGATTCGAAAGCATTCATCTTGTCACAATTACGACTCTGAATATATGACAATTAACTTATGATCGACGAAAAAAGATTACTAGAGAAGTCGAGAAAGCTAAATAAGAAATTGGTAAACTAAATAAGATAGGTTGTAAGATCGAAGTTGCTTTCAAGCCAAGAAGAGCTTGAGGATGAGGATGACACAAAAAAGAGAAAGAGAAGGTAAGATGGTCAAAGATGGAGAGGTAATTAGACATAGGTAGACAAGGTAAAGTTGTGCTGCATTAAAATTCTTCCTTTTAAAGGGGAGACTATAAGGAAGTGAGGATGGAAGTGAGGAGATAACCATCAGAAAACTTGAAAGTAGTCACACACCAACAAGAGAATATAAAGTGGTGATAGATGAATGTACAGCCACCACCAATAGCAACAATGTTTAGCTTCCCAAGACTCATTGTAGATTCTGCCAAGGATTATTAATATATGCAGTTCTTGTAAAAATAGATTGTTTATCACAAAAGATTTTCTTAATAATACATCTTGATGAACAAAAAGAGGAGCTCATAATAGATTTAGGCAATCTAAGAAATACCCAAAACTATTTTGCTCCTCAATTGAGTCATATGAATGGAATACAAAGTAAGATATGACTTTACTTCTGATCATTTAAGGACTTAAGCAATAACAAGTTCAGGGTTAGATTCACACACTCTTAGATTTTTCCTGATAATGTATTCTAGGAAACATTTTTTGTTCATCTCACAACATGCTTTGTTTTCTCTTTAAATATGGAATGACTTCCCAACTTGATCACTGTGTTGAGTGTAACATCAATTACATCACAGTCTTGTCTTGCCTTTGACAGGAAACTTCCCATTATCCAATACCTCAACTTGCAATTTGATGGCCAACCACTGATTTCTTTTATGTGTTTTTGAGGTAGCATGTTACAACTTTTTCTGCACAGTGAATTCCAAAGGCGGCACAAGCAGATGAAGAAGCAGAGAAAGGGGTTGACGAGGCTGGTAATTTGGAGTGAAGAGGAGAGTCAAACATGCAAATGTAAAAAGCTCTTGGTTTTTTTGGGGTTCTTTGAGGGGAAAAATTGTGGCTTTGGAGCTACTCACCCACTCGCGACAGCGGCAAACTCATAGTATATAGGAAGAGTTTTGGTTAAAGAAAGGCAGGGAGAGGCCCACAGGGGGATAGAGATCACAGGGAGAAAGCAGAGGAAAAGGGGGCCAAACAGAGAGAAAAAGGAGGCATCTTTGATCCAAAAAAGGAGCCATCTTTGAGGCAGAGAACCCACTCCCCACCGCTCGAGGATTCAAGAGGCAGCTGACGAACCCTCTCCGCCTCCTCCTCCTCCCATCGCTGCCACCGTTGCTGGTTCTTTTCCCCTTGCGAAGCGAAAAGGAGCCGCCTTCGGGGGAGGGGGCATGGAAACCCCAGCAGAAGAGCTGCTGAAGAAGATCCAGGAGCTGGAGGCGGGGCAAGCCCGCCTGAAGCTGGAGATGTCGAGGCTGATGCCCGCGGATGAGGGCGGCGCGCGTCGATCGGACCGCGGTCGGTCCCACTCGGTGTCGCCGCAGAGGACGGCGCCGCCGCCGCAGAGGAGGAATAGCGGAGGCCTCGATGGGGCTCCGTCGTCCTGGAGAAGGGGCTCAAGCTCCTTCGGACACTCGTCGAGGCTGCAGCGGGAGAGCCGGGGAGCCACCGGCTCTGCCGACCGCGCGGCTGGTATCGGTCTCTCGGAGCGACAGTCCCTGAACATTTTGCAATCTATGGGGCAGTCGGTCCACATATTCGATCTTGAGGGCAGGATTATTTATTGGTCAGTTGCTCGCTCATGCTTGCTTTTCTCTGTTCTTCAAGTACCTTTTCCCTGCTCTTTATTATCAGATGGTTCTGTTTTCTTTTGGGATCCTTTGGTCAATCAGGTCTCGTATTGTTTGTGTTGCTGGCGGTTGATTACTCCGGTTAAGTGTCTTATGATCCATGATATCTTTCCGAGTTGCATGATAACTGTTCGATACATTGACAATGGGCGTGATTTGATGGTTCAGAGCATTCCCTTATTCTGGTTGAGCTTATGTTGAATTTGATGCTTGGTGAATGCTTAAGTAGAACCCTGCAAGCATGTCTTATAGTTGGATAAGGTCGTCTTCATGATCCACAAGTGTTTTGGTTTTGGAATGGTAAAAGCAATGAATGGATATAACAAACTGAAAGCTCTGGTGAGAAGGACCATGCTCGATCTTCAAATGGTATACTGTGCTTAGTTATCAAGAATTAGCATCCATTTTTTCTAAGGGTGTTTGTCAAGTAATCTTCTTTAAGATCACTTGCTTTACTATGATCAAACTTATTGTCTCTGTACAATGATTGTGGTAGCCTGTGTCCTACTTATGACTTACACATTGATTACTGGTCAGCAAACGTCAGCAGCGATATAGTTTTTATGTTTGCCTTTTATGTTTCTTCTTCTCTTAGTTTTCTTTAATTTTTTAACTTGCATTTTCTCTCTGAATGTCAGTCAACTGAACCAATCTTAACAAAGCCTGATCCTAAGATTCATTTCTGGTCTTTGAATCAATTACACTACCCCTGGAATCTTGTTTTCAGGGAATACAATTTTCTCACCCTGGCCTCTTCTCATGAAACCGCCAAACTGAAGAACTTGATGATAGTCCCTCTGCCTTCAATATGTTAATTTTGTATTGCATAAAAGCACTTGAAGGTGCCCATTCTTTAGTGCATCAGTACATTAGTTAAATGGGTTGATTCCGTGGACACAACCTATTTCATCTACATTCCTTGTCGAATTTATGCAATCTGCTCTGGTGAAGCTGCATTTCGTAAAATAAAGGCATGTAGTTAATTTTGTTGAAATGTGTGCAGTAGTTATAACAGTACATTTAAGAGCAGAATGCTTGATTCTTTCCAGGTGAATTAATAGATAGCCAGTTGGTGTTCGTAGAAGAAGTGAGTTTACATGCACTTTAGCAATCAGAAATTCATTACATCTGGGAACCAGAGAAGTTTGTGATTAAAAATTTGGTAAGTTCTTAAACAATTCATTGAGTCCAGACATAACCAAAATTACTTGTTGACTAGCAAATTCACATAGCTGAACTGTGAAGAAGATCTAGATGGAACTTGATCTCAAGATTGCCTTTAGGTAGATAACAAAAGTAAAACAAACCCTTGGTGTCTTGCATTTTCATAATAGTACTAAAATGTCTTGTAGATATTTTTTCATTCATTTAGAATTGGTACTTGTATATGTGACATCCAGACAATGTAGAAAGAAGTATCATCATTAAGCAATACTGCATTGGTTCTTTCTTACTTCCTCTGCTTTTTTCATGATGTCAGATTACTGGTGCATGCCCTGGTGTGTTAATTTGATTTAATCTCTTCCTTCTGTTTTCATATTCCTTGGGGCTATACCTGTTTTGGTCATTCTTTATCATAAAAGGTGCTGCATAAGTCTTCTCCAGGTGGTGTTTGCAACTTACGAGTATGATACTTACATTATTGTTAGTCTTATTGTTTCTGTCAAGTATTTGAATTTTGGTGGACACACAAGGGTGTGATCCTTTTGGCTTATAAATGATAAATTAGGAAGCTTTTGTGGTTAATCCACAAAGAGTCTTCAAGATGATCGTATTTGATTTTGTAGGAACCGATCAGCAGCAAATCTCTATGGTTATACTGCATCAGAAGCTCTTGGTCAGAATTCAATTGAGCTGCTTGTTGATGCCCATGATTTCAACATTGCTAGTAACATAGTTCGACGTGTAACCATGGGGGAGAGCTGGACTGGAAAGCTTCCTATGAAAAACAAGTTAGGAGAATGTTTTGTGGCTATCACCACAAACACCCCCTTTTATGATGATGACGGTAGCTTGGTTGGCATCATTTGTGTCTCTAGTGATTCAAGGTCCTTTCAGGACTTGGCATCTCCCCCAATCCCTACCAAGTCGCAAGCCTCTGTCAGCAGCACTGCAAGTCGCATAAGAAAAGGTTTTACAAGTAATGGTGGTTCCGATTCCCAACAACCCCTCCAAATTGCTATTGCATCCAAAATTACCAACCTTGTAAGTGTAACTTTTGCAATTTGATGAACCAGAAGATTGCAAAAAATTGATATGTCATAGAAGCATTTATGAGCATTCTTCGGTTTAGAGGATTTTCCCCCATCTATTATTCATTTATTTTCTAGTTTGCTATTTTCTGATTTTTAAATCACATAAGCAGGCCACTAAAGTTACAAACAAAGTCCGTTCTCGAATAAAGCCAGGTGAAAACAATACGGAACGTGAAATTGGAACTAGAGATAGCCAGTGTTCTGATCATGATGAAATATCATCAGACCATAAGGAGGATGGTGCTTCCAGTGGAGCTAGCACACCTAGAGGAGAGGCACCACTCTGTGCCTTTGGGAAGCCCTCTGCTGTGCTGGAGGAAAAGTCTCCTGGCAAAGCAACAAAAGTAAATAATGACGAAGATGAAGGAAAATCAGGCATTCACAAGATCATAAGCAAGACAGAGGCATTATTTTCCAGTAAGGGGATATTATGGCCCTGGAAAGGACATGAGCAGGGGGGTAATGATGCAAAGAATCGATTTGTTTGGCCATGGTTGCATGGTGATCATGAAAATGACTACAGTCATCCAAAGGTATCTGAGTCTGGTACAAAAACAGAAAATCAACCAACTGAAAACAATCGGACAGGAAATAATGAGGCTTCAGGCTCCTGGTCATCTCTTAATGTCAATAGCACTAGCAGCGTTAGCAGCTGTGGAAGCACTGGCAGCAGTGCTGTTCACAAAGTGGATGTGGATACTGATTGCTTAGATTATGAGATCTTATGGGAAGACCTTACGATTGGAGAACAAATAGGTCAAGGTAATCATCTTCTTCTTGCAATAACATGATAGTATTTGCTTCAGAATTCCTTCCAATAATGTCAGATGTCTTAATGCAATAATCAGATTTTTTTGCATGTGCATTTGTACGTGGATGTCCACCACCAAGCAACTTCTCTAACACCTTCCATGATTAACATTATTCAGGGACCTACTGCCTAACTGTTGTTTCCTGGATGATCAATCCAATAACACTAAATAGTTAGAGGATACTGCTGTCACCATTTCTGTTTGCTTGTCTCTTACTGTGATTGTCTTCTGCTTCCGCAGGTTCTTGTGGAACTGTATATCATGCTCTATGGTATGGCTCGGTGAGTTTCTCCTGTGCTTTTCATATAGTGTAACAGAGAAAGGAGTTTGCCACGTAGGTTGCTTTTCAATGATTATTCTCTAATTAGCTGTATGCTTGTTCCCTGGTTTTAGCTTCTCGTTGTATTTCTCTTTTCAACCATGTTGATATTTATGGCCTTTGCTGTAGTTCAGTCTTGTTTATGATTTTATTCTCAAGAATGGCAGGTTAAACATGTTCCATGAAATTGTCACCAACTAAAGTCACCATTAATCTGGCTCCAACGGGGTTGACTTCGTACTAGATATGTGAAAGAGAATTCATTCATCTTGAATTTTCTAGCGGTCACTGAATGGCATATTTTGAAATACTAATCCGACGATCCCTCAAGTTAGCCAGTTATGTATACTGGCCCAAAAAAGTGGTAATAGGAGATATATCAAATGCCACCAATTGCTAAAAGATTAAATGCCTGTCTGTTAAAGTTTTAGTTAGGAACCCCGTTGGAGGTTTTAGTGCTAGATGCAATAGAACTTGCAATGGAACTGCTAATTTACTATCGATATAAGGTGAACTAGCACGTATATTCGATTATATACATTATATTTATGTATTCCATGTCCACAGGTCAGTTTTCATCTTTTTATGGTGGAAAGACATGATTCTTATCTGACAGGCTGATTTCAATAGAGTTTTTTATGCTTGAAATAACCTGATGATTTTCTTTCAAGGTGGGTAGTATCTTCAGAATTCATATCAATGTTTTGATACAAGTATCATGCAAATATATTCATGCATTTATATTTTGTTATGCAATTACATGACTGTTCCTGGGAGGAAATAATTTATTCTTGGAATGGAGTTATTCTGTGATAGAGGAGTGTGGTGAATTTGTTTTCTTATGAAACAAATAATAAGTCAAAAGGTCTTCACTGGTTGCCCCCGTTAAGCTGCCAAAGAATGAGTCTTTGGACATTTGATGTTTTCCCTATGCTTGATACTAATGGTTCCTCTTTTTGGCAAATGGTTGGATAATGTTGCAGCATCATATTTCAACAATAGTTGAATCAGCAACGTATGTGCATGTATATCCTTATAGTTTAGAAAGAATCAATAGCGACCAGCAAATTTCACAGAGATGAAAGATCACTTAGCAATTGGCTTAGGGGCCTCTTGCATGTTATATATTATTCTCCTCTCCCTAATAAGGAGACATTGAAAAGTACAGATTAAGTTATCATGATTACTGTCTTGTCTAATCTTAAAGATAGACCTTTCGGTTTCTTACAATAGATATTTCACTAAATGATTATGTGGACTTGTCATGGATAGATTTGATGTTCAAACTGCCATGTGCGTCTTGTTATGGAGTTAAAAATATTTATTATTTTCTTGCAGGATGTGGCGATTAAAGTATTCTCAAAGCAGGAATATTCTGATGACATTATACTTTCATTTAGACAAGAGGTAGTGATTATAGTAACTTTTTATATGTCTTGTAAGAGTGTTCTCTTATGTACTCAAATATGTATGTATCCTAGGTTTTACTTCCCTTCTTCACCTTGTTTGGAGGTTCCATCTTCTTCTTGGTCCCCTTTCATGATTGCATCGCCAATTTAACTGGGTGATAGCTAACAAAATTTGAAAATAAGTGTGTGCTGGGAAGATGCTTGACAAATGATTTATGATTTTCTTATTTAGTTTTACAGCTTATCTATTCCTATAGATCTAAGTGGTTTCCCTCTTGCCCCACTTGTAAAGATAATCTAAATTCCCTCTATAATCCCCTGCAATATACTTAATAACTTTGTTGACTTTCAGAAATTCATGGGCTTATTTAACCTACCAACTTTCTAGGATCTTTTGGCAAATTATCATGCTTGCCAACCTCATATTGTCTTTTGGCAAGCTATCTTTGCATCACAGATTCTGAAACTAAAGTGTGCTGTTGAAATTCCTCAGAGATATGCAAATGCAGTGCGATACTAGCTTAGTTAAATTTGCTATAGATTACCAATCAGATTATACTTGTGAATGCTTAGTTAAATTTGCAAATGTAATGCATAGATTACCAAGTGGAGCTTATGCTTTAGCCTGCCTTTGAACATTGGCTTCTATATACTTTTTATACTTTTTTCAGGTTTCAATAAAATCTCTGCCTGCATTGCTCTTTGTGAATTTAGAATGCTAGAGGGTTTGATATATTTGTTTCTCTAAATTGATAGCTTGCAATTTATATATGTTTTTCATTGATGTAAGGGGAACGGGTCTCCCTTTTCCAGATTGTATCGTCAACTTCGTTGGCATGCTTTTCTATGAATTTGTAATTGAATGTTTTACATTGCATACTATCTAAACATTGCTTTATCTTACAAGGTGCTACTGATGAAGAGGCTACGGCATCCAAATATACTACTTTTTATGGGTGCAGTCACTTCTCCTCATCGTCTTTGCATTGTGACAGAATTTCTTCCACGGTTGGTTCTTGATTTTTTTTTGTAAAGTTAGATAAAAACAATATAAACATCATTTTCATCTGGATATTGGCTTTTCTATTTTCTTAAACCTGTTGATGTGGTCTGAAAGTTAGCAAGGTATTGTGGCTTATTAATAACAACAATCTCCTTGCATTCACTGCTTTAGGGAATGCAATCAAGTAGTCAATTGAGTTGCTGTTCAAGCATGGAATATGAAAATTGACATGTTTTCGAAGGAGCAGTTTCCTGCAGATCTTACGTCCACTTTTTGTTATGACCTTAATAGGTCTTTACTTTTGAAAAGCTAATATAGTTTTCATTTTTCCTGGAAAAAAAAGGAACAACAATCTTCTAGGTTTGCTACTCACAGAAACAAATGGTGACTAGACAAGATTTTAACATTACCTTGCTCAGTAGACCACACGTATAACTTGGACAGGACAAGTCTTGGTCATGTAGACCAGAATTCTCAGGTCGAAGTTGCCAATGGTAGGACCATCAAGCCTTTTATATTTATTGGAACCAGCATCGATTTGGAACCAATCAGTGCATACAATCTTGGGATCTAATTTGAGGAGTCCATATATTAAGACATGTTGGCCAACGAGAGAGACCTGTAAAAGTTCCTCTGGTACCAATTGCCACAACTAATCTCATTAGACCCACTAGCCTAGTAATTTGGATGACAAACTTTTAACCATGTGTTTTAAGTTATTAGTGGCAGGACATCGACCTTTGTGCTCATATAAGACTTAACATCTCATTCCAAAGGAAGACTAATGAGGGCATTATAGATTATTTCCCTTATAATTAGGAATGCGAATAACCTTAAGTAGAAATTTAATTGGCAAGTTAGTGAATATTCGAGGAATTCTCCGATTAATCCTGAGGATTTAGTCAAACCTAGAATGTAAACGAGCACAATTAAGGTTGTGAAGTGCCCAGTCAAAACAAGACAGACATTTTGGCATTTAAAGGTCCAAATAATATTCATTTGTTAATGCCAAGTATTTGACAAGGATACTTCTGCACCACTTGAAGTCTGTCAATCCACAGCAAAATCACCCCACATGTCAGTTGTCACATTATGTGATAATCTTCTAGCTGACTTTCACTGAAATTTCATCTTAAATGCATGTGGGAAAACAACTTAACTCGCATTTAGGATTCACAATGAGTTCTTTTTTTCTATTATCCTTTTAAGAAATGGTTTATAAGAAGAGTGTCCTAGCACAACGTTTGTGACAATACAAAGTTTGAGGGTTAGTGTACACAGCCTTAGTCTTGTAAGCAGATGTACTATTTCTGTGATTTGAACCCTGGACATCTGGGTAGCAAGGGAGAAACATCACCATGGCACTATGACACAGTCTTTTGTTCCACTTGTTTCCTTGTGTGATTGTAGTTACAAAGATTGAAGTTTCAGCTGGTGTAAGGTTCTTGTTGAGCCATCTGGGTGTCTATTATTTTATGGCATGGCTAGGCCAATTTTTTGACCTATTTTGACTGGCAATGGCTTGTGTCGATCATGGAGACATCCCGAAAAGTTAATATTTAAATATTTGATTGTAAGTAATAATGACGCAGCTGATGTATTTCTAGTTCCTTTTCCTTTCCCTGAACTATGCATTGGTTGTATGGTTATGTAGATGGCAGTTACATCTCATCTCACACTGCACTTCTTTTGGGATGTACTAAGAGAAAAAAAGGATTTGTTTATTATTTTTGTATCGGTGGAAGATTGAAGTGAAACACACCTTATAATGCAAACTTTAGGTGACAGTAGTAAATGCTCTACCAGTTTTGTTTAAATTGCACTTAGATTGATGACTAGGATGTCATCAATTTATCTTTTAACTACATATAGGGAAATGTTTAGTATATATTGTAAAAATCCTTCGACTTATGTAGTCCTATTTTTTAGATAGGTTTTTTGGGTCTTTTGAGATATCCATTTACTTTAGATGGAGAGATATATAATTTTGAAAGAAACAGATTAATCAGTATTCAATTTTCTTAGTTCAATAACTAGTTTTACATTTTCATCCTATCTCAATTGCAGTGGAAGTCTGTTCCGTTTGCTGCAAAGAAACACAACAAAGTTAGACTGGAGAAGGCGAATTCACATGGCTCTAGATATTGTAAGTATAGTTCCTCAATCCAAAATATACAGGTTTAGTATTTCTATCTCCATGTAAATCTAATTGGATCCACATAAAACCTCACAAGATATTGCAGGCATTATGCTAGTAATACACATTCATATGGACATTAAAAGGGTGGAATGTTGATTCTACATGAATCAGATTATGGGAAGATACCGTATAGGCAACACGCAGATAGTGTTAGCAATGCATCATTAAAATCCATATAACTATTTTCATTTGTTCCGGAAAATAGATTAAGACGAGAGAGAGAATTTGGTGAAGGTAAATCACCTTGAGTTGAATGTCTCAAGATAGTGTAAGAGTTAAGTAATTTAGGCCAAATGTTTTGGAGGACTCTGTAGACTGAAGGTGGATAGTGGTGAATAGGATGTACCAAATGTACCAAAAGGAGCCAAAGTTGGCAGACTACAAGTTTTGAAAGGGTAAGAGAAAGTCTTAAAAGAGTGTATTGATTGGAGGATGGCTTATCCTTCAGTTGCCTGGAGACACCAAATGTTGCTGGGATATCGATTGGTGTCATTTGGGTGGTGTTTTGCTAATGAGCTGGAGAAGGTGTTGTTGATATCATAAATTGGTTAAGCAAGGTTCAGAATGGTGGGTTGCAGCAAAAGCCGTCACAGAGGAAGAGTTGGTGGTCAAGAATGAGTCTTAGAGATTGGTGTTTCTAAGTGTCTGTTTAAGGCAAGCGACAATGTTTTGTGGATCTGTGTGGCTCAAATAGCTATAGGGTAGAAAAAGAGGATCTCAGCTTGCTGCAGCACATAAGCAAATTTACACAACATACATACTCCTTTTTGTGTTTTGTTTTACTTGTAGATGTGAACTATCATTAATACTGTTGAGGCTTGTCGATGAAAGAGGCAACGTTAATTTTCTTTAGCAACAGCCTGTATCAAGTGTCAGCAGCATATTTCTTATTCTTGGTGTAACATGGGCTGTCCTATTGGTTTATATTAACATCATTCTGGTCTGGTATTTTAGACAATATAACGTCAAAATTGAATTGTTGAAGTCATTCATCATCCCTCATTACTGTTTTGAGATGAGCCCTTTTGTTTCTACCAAAGTATTTCAAGCTGGAGGTTCTGTAAATCTCTTTTATCATGATGGAGGATTAGAAGAAAATTGTTCTAACCAAATAGGCAGATATTAAATTACCAGACTTCTTCTTAGCCCTTGTTACTGTCAATTATATATCACTTTTTAACTAAAATTTATTAAAAGGGATTGCCCTAGCAGAGTTAAAGAGGTGCATCAATTTTCACATGCATAACCACCATTATTTGTCACCAGGAAACCTTGAAGTCATTCATCTCCTCATTACGGTTTTGAGATGATCCCTTTTGTTTCTACCAAAGTATTTCAAGCTGGAGGTTCTGTAAATCTCTTTTATCATGATGGAGGATTAGAAGAAAATTGTTCTAACCAAATAGGCAGATATTAAATTACCAGACTTCTTCTTAGCCCTTTTACTGTCAATTATATATCCTTTTTAACTAAACATTATTTTGTCACAGGAAACGTCAAATAGAGTTGAAGAGTTGCATTGATTTGTAGATTCAAAACCTCCCTCACATGTTCCTTTTCTATATTTTTTTACTAGATTCTCCAAATTAAGTTTTTCTGTCTGTTAGAAAAATATTTAAAACTCCTGTAGAAAATTTTCATGTCGTAATTGTTTCAGATGAGCTTAGTTGATTGCAACAGTTCTCACTTTCTGACAGGCAAGGGGGATGAATTATCTACATCATTGTAGCCCTCCTATCATCCATCGTGATTTGAAGTCATCAAATTTGTTGGTTGATAGGAATTGGACCGTCAAGGTGGCACTCTATTTCTAAATATCGGTTTCCTACGTCACCTGAACAGAAACCAATTTATCCTTCACTAATTTTCTTTATGGGAAAACAGGTTGGAGATTTTGGTCTTTCCGTTTGAAGCACGAAACTTATTTGACCACCAAATCTGGGAAGGGAACGGTACTAATATCCTGATATTCTCTTGTTAACCCATAGTGGTTAATGGTGGCTTCTGAGATTTTGATTATTCATGATGCTGAGAACGTTGTGTTTCCTGGTTTTTAGCCGCAATGGATGGCTCCCGAAGTTCTGCGAAATGAACGATCAGATGAGAAGTATGTTTCAGATGCTAATTTTATTTTAGCACATAATTTACATTGGTATTTTATTTGATTCTTTAAAGAAATAAAAGCACTTCTTCTTGGTCTATGGAAAAATAGGTCAGATGTGTATAGCTATGGGGTGATACTGTGGGAACTTGTCACTGAGAAAATCCCTTGGGATAATTTCAATTCAATGCAGGTAATTACCACTTTGTAGAAGTATACATTATAGTGGTTTTCATTTGTTGATTCTCGATAATGCTTTAGGTTTTGTATATTTGAAAGTGGTGTATGATCATGGTTTCTAGTGGATCTATATCAAGATGGTTTATCGGCCTCTCTAAATGTTTGATGAGATATATCTCCATTATCTCTGAGCCACTTTGCCAGCAAAATGAATTTGACATTATATTAGTTTCATCATTTTCTTATTGTAAATAATTATTCTTATGAAAGTCGGGGGTTATGGTGACATTCAAATAAATATTCCTGGTTGATAGTGGAAAACTGGGAATGTAGCATGGATAAAAGATTAATCTTGGTCTCACAAATTGTGTTGTGTTGTCCAACTTCTCCTGTCGCATCTGCCAACTTTACTAATAGTTGTTCCTATCATTCACATCATGGCATCAAAAGGCACATTCACCTATGTTGTCTCGGAAAATGACATCGGTTGACAATTTTGCTGTTTTTAACAAGTTTATCCTTCAGTCCTGTGTTGAGTCACTACTGCCTTTCAGAAATACCTCAATAATTTTTGTACCCAGGTCATCGCAGCTGTGGGATTCATGAATCAGAGGTTGGATCTCCCAAAAGATTTGAACCCACAATGGGTATCCATAATCGAAAGTTGTTGGCATAGGTTTTTTCCTTGTCCGTTTATATCTTGATATGATTACTGCCATACTTTCCTTAATCATCCCTCATGACGTTGTCTCTTTTTTTTTTTTTTTTTGTCTTGTACAGTGAACCAAAATGTCGACCAACATTCCAAGAACTTATAGAAAGATTTAAAGATTTGCAGAGACAACACGCCGTCCAGTCTCACATGCAGCGTGTCGGTGAAACCACACAGAGTACTGCAAAAGCTAGCTTTCAGGATAGGAATGAGCCTGACTAGATTATGTGCCATTATTTTTGAACCAACCTCAAATGGGGAATGAAGCTTTTGTCACTTTAGGAGCACATTCTGTTCGGTCAAGGGATTAGCAATCGGCTTCAGGTCCTTCAGCAAGAATGTAGCTAGCTGCATGATGTTCGGATCAAGCCCTGCACGGTGTCCGTGATTTCAGATTCTTCTGCATAAAAGAAGATTGCTCCAGCAAGGCTTGCATGAATTCGGCCATAAGATCAGGAAACGTTTCAAGGCATCGAGGCAGTAAACCTAAATGACAGTATATCTAATGAGTTGAGAGCCTTGGGCTAGAAGGTCTGTGGGGGAGTGTTTACCTTGTCTGCAACTGCTGCTAGCACCATGTTTCAGCTTTACAGAGAGAAAAAACACTGCCATGAACCTTTTCAAAATGTTGTACTATCAAGAGACAACTCCACTGTGTAATTGTTATGTTCTTTGCACAACAAATGGAACCACTGGTTGTATTGTACATGGTACAGAATGCATCGCTTTGTGCTATTGTATATCTTTGATTGCAGCAGTATTCCTGGATTGAGCTCCAGGTTTGGATTTGAATGAACTTTTTTAGTTCTAGATTGCTAATATCAAGAGGATCAATGTATGTGAGTTGAAAAAATGAGAGTTGTGAAATCTGACGGATAATTTCATATTACCTCTTATAATTAGTTATATTTAATATTTTAATTTTTATATTTTTAAAAATTATATTGACATATGTATATTTATAAAAGTGAAGTATTTAAATTTATTTTTTCTCACGATGATTTTGTTGATGAAAATATCGTACGTGCTCAGTGGTAAATCAAAGTGAGACAGAGTCAGTGATATTTTTATCAGTAAAGTATATGTTTAATGATAAATCTTACGATATTTTTATTAATAAAGTAAAAAGAAGTGATACTAAAGATAATTAATTATAGAAGATAATATATAATTAGCTTGGAATTTAAATAGGATTGTGGCATTACTTAGTGGGTGGAGTCTAAAAATTAAAATAGTTAATTCTTAAAAAGATTAATTTACGTAGTTAGAGAGTAGAATAAAAAAGACTAGTGAAGAATGTCAATATAAACAGTCTTACTTAGTGAGAGAGAGCATGATTTATGCCTTCACTTATCTCATATTTGTATGCCAGTTGGTCTATTAGGACAGCCCAAAGGCATGAAGTGAATACACTGTAACATAAGATTTAGCTCCCGTAGCTTCCCACCGTCATTGGAACTACTACATTGCAGTTGCATGCCCATCACCTTAGCTTGCCAGCTGCCTGCGCCGCCAACACGCCCACTCTGCCTCTCCCTCCTGCAGTCATGCACCACCGTGCCCCATTTCCTCCAAATCCACGCCCAGATGCTCCGCAACCGCCTCTTCGACGATCCCTTCGCCGCCGCCTAGCTCCTTCGTGTCTCGCTTGCCTTCCCGCTCGGCGGCACTCATTACGCCCGCAAGCTGTTCTCTCAAATCCCCCACCCGACCACCTTTGCCTGGAACTGCATCCTTGGCGGCTTGGCCGACTCCCCTTCCCCCGCCTCGTCCCTCGCTCTCTTTCGCCGCATGCTATCGTCTGGCGCTAGGCCGAGCGCCTGCACCTTCCCTTCCCTCCTCAAGGCCTGCGCCCGCGTCGCCGCGCGCGAGGCCGGCGAACTGCTGCATGGCCTCATGATCAAGTGGGCGGTCGACCGTGACAGCTTCTCGACCAATGGATTGATCTACATGTACTGCGCTTGCCAAAGGGACGACCTGGGGCGCCGGGTGTTTGATTTGAGCCAGGAGCGGGATGTCGCCTCGTGGACTTGTATGCTCTCGGGTTACGTGAGCTGCGGTCTTCTGTATCGTGCAAGATGCCTATTTGATGAAATGCCCGAAAGGGGAATAATTACATGGAATGCAATGATTAATGGGTACATGAAGTCAGGTTATACGGATGCTGCCAGGGAGCTCTTCGACAAGATGCCCAACCAGAATATGGAGTCTTGGACACTATGATCTCCGGTTATGCAAATTGTGCTATCGGTTTGCTCCCAGATGGGAGCTCTTGAGCAAGGGAGACAAGTTCACTCTTACATAGAGACGAATAAGATGAACATGGACCCAACGATTGGGACAGCGCTTATAGATATGTATGCCAAATGTGGCTGCATAGATAGAGCCGTCAAAGTTTTCGATGCCTTGGTGCCAAAAGGGACGACCTGGGGCGCCGGGTGTTTGATTTGAGCCAGGAGCGGGATGTCGCCTCGTGGACTTGTATGCTCTCGGGTTACGTGAGCTGCGGTCTTCTGTATCGTGCAAGATGCCTATTTGATGAAATGCCCGAAAGGGGAATAATTACATGGAATGCAATGATTAATGGGTACATGAAGTCAGGTTATACGGATGCTGCCAGGGAGCTCTTCGACAAGATGCCCAACCAGAATATGGAGTCTTGGAACACTATGATCTCCGGTTATGCAAAATGTCAGCAACTGGACATGGCTCGAGAGCTGTTCGATGATATGCCTGCAAAAAATGTCGTATCATGGAGTGCGATGATCACGGCTTATGCCCAAGGAGACTGTCCATTCGAGGCATTGTCTCTGTTTGAAGAGATGCGGAGATTAGATGTGACACCCAACTGTGCTGCAGTTGGGAGTGTGCTATCGGTTTGCTCCCAGATGGGAGCTCTTGAGCAAGGGAGACAAGTTCACTCTTACATAGAGACGAATAAGATGAACATGGACCCAACGATTGGGACAGCGCTTATAGATATGTATGCCAAATGTGGCTGCATAGATAGAGCCGTCAAAGTTTTCGATGCCTTGGTGCCAAAAGGGACGACCTGGGGCGCCGGGTGTTTGATTTGAGCCAGGAGCGGGATGTCGCCTCGTGGACTTGTATGCTCTCGGGTTACGTGAGCTGCGGTCTTCTGTATCGTGCAAGATGCCTATTTGATGAAATGCCCGAAAGGGGAATAATTACATGGAATGCAATGATTAATGGGTACATGAAGTCAGGTTATACGGATGCTGCCAGGGAGCTCTTCGACAAGATGCCCAACCAGAATATGGAGTCTTGGAACACTATGATCTCCGGTTATGCAAAATGTCAGCAACTGGACATGGCTCGAGAGCTGTTCGATGATATGCCTGCAAAAAATGTCGTATCATGGAGTGCGATGATCACGGCTTATGCCCAAGGAGACTGTCCATTCGAGGCATTGTCTCTGTTTGAAGAGATGCGGAGATTAGATGTGACACCCAACTGTGCTGCAGTT
Organism: Musa balbisiana; assembly: GCA_004837865.1. Lineage (NCBI taxonomy): Eukaryota > Viridiplantae > Streptophyta > Magnoliopsida > Zingiberales > Musaceae > Musa > Musa balbisiana. Next base: position 40,757,378 of record CM017192.1, read on the forward strand.
GGGAGTGTGCTATCGGTTTGCTCCCAGATGGGAGCTCTTGAGCAAGGGAGACAAGTTCACTCTTACATAGAGACGAATAAGATGAACATGGACCCAACGATTGGGACAGCGCTTATAGATATGTATGCCAAATGTGGCTGCATAGATAGAGCCGTCAAAGTTTTCGATGCCTTGGTGCCAAAGGACGTTTTCTCTTGGACAGCGATGATAGGAGGGCTAGCAATAAATGGACATGCAGCGGAGGCCTTGGAGCTATCTGGCCAGATGGAGAGGGACGCCGTGAAGCCTAATGAGGTCACTTTCATTGGTGTCCTGTGGCGCTTGCAGCCATGGTGGTCTGGTGGATCAAGCAAGGCAGTGCTTTGATTCAATGAGGCGGTTTATGGCTCGAGCCACAAATCGAGCACTATGGTTGTATAGTTGATGTGCTGGGGCGAGCTGGACTCTTGGAGGAGGCTGTTTTGCCGGTGCAGTCCGTGTGTGAACGACAATGCTGTGCGAGAATGCAACAGAAATATATGACATGTCAGAAGAGACAACGCTGTGCTGTGGGGGAGTCTGCTCGGTGCATGCTTGATCCACAGGAATGCCAAGCTAGGGGAATACGTGGTGGATCGCCTTGTTGAGCTTAGGCCCGATGATGGTGGTGTCTATGTGCTGTTGTCGAACATCTATGCTGCTAGAGGGAGACGGGATGATGCTAGAAAGACACGAATGCTTATGAAGTTAAGGGGTCTCAAGAAGATTTTAGGTTGCAGCATCACTGGGGTGTTCATGGGATTGTTCATGAATTCTACATTGGAGAATGCAACAGAAATATATGACATGTCAGAAGAGACAACGCTGTGCTGTGGGGGAGTCTGCTCGGTGCATGCTTGATCCACAGGAATGCCAAGCTAGGGGAATACGTGGTGGATCGCCTTGTTGAGCTTAGGCCCGATGATGGTGGTGTCTATGTGCTGTTGTCGAACATCTATGCTGCTAGAGGGAGACGGGATGATGCTAGAAAGACACGAATGCTTATGAAGTTAAGGGGTCTCAAGAAGATTTTAGGTTGCAGCATCACTGGGGTGTTCATGGGATTGTTCATGAATTCTACATTGGAGAATGCAACAGAAATATATGACATGTCAGAAGAGACAACGCTGTGCTGTGGGGGAGTCTGCTCGGTGCATGCTTGATCCACAGGAATGCCAAGCTAGGGGAATACGTGGTGGATCGCCTTGTTGAGCTTAGGCCCGATGATGGTGGTGTCTATGTGCTGTTGTCGAACATCTATGCTGCTAGAGGGAGACGGGATGATGCTAGAAAGACACGAATGCTTATGAAGTTAAGGGGTCTCAAGAAGATTTTAGGTTGCAGCATCACTGGGGTGTTCATGGGATTGTTCATGAATTCTACATTGGAGAATGCAACAGAAATATATGACATGTCAGAAGAGACAACGCTGTGCTGTGGGGGAGTCTGCTCGGTGCATGCTTGATCCACAGGAATGCCAAGCGCTTAAGAAGTTACAGGGTCTCAAGAAGATTTTATGTTGCAGCTCCATTGGGGTGTTCATGGGATTGTTCACGAATTCTACGTTGGAGAATGCAACAGAAATATATGACATGTCAGAAGAGATCAGCTCAGTTTGGCACCAAGGAAGAAGAGGAGCAAAACCTGGGTCATCACAGTGAGAAGTTGTGGCAATTAATTGCTTTCAGGCTCATTGCCACTTGGAATTGTCAAGAACCTACAGGTATGCATCATTACCATACTGTCTTTAAGCTAATTTCTGGATCTTATGATAGAAATCATTGTGACAGACAGGTTTGTTTCCTGGACAGATTAAGTCACACACATCCTACAGATATTATTTCTTCATTATTAATTATATAAAATCCACAACATTTTTTTAATAGGATAATTGTTTCCTTATTATTTTCATCAAACTAGTATAACATGCAAGTGTATTTCCTAGACTGTTTTGTCTACAACGTTTTGGTAAATGAACATGTCTTGTGTCTCGAGTAAGTGAATATTGGAAAAGAGTACAAAGGAAAAACCTTTTTTTCATTTCATACACATCCTCCTTCAAGAAAAATATATTAAATTCATGTTATAAAAAATAGAGAAACTAATTTTGTAGTTTGACCTATGTCACAAAAGAACAAACGTATTTTATCACAAGACCCAGCTTTATAGTATGTAAACGTGGACTAAGGTAAAAACACACATGAATCAAGCATTGCAAATTTAGAAGGAAAAAAATCATAAATTAGTAAACGTAAAATTTTGTCTTAATGCACAATTACTAGTAGGTTTGTATAAAATTAGCTTTCAGTTGTGCAATGCGAAGAAATCATGTGTTGAACACAGTTACACTGAGCCATGTGTATCAACAAAATCTGTTGCATCAGTTTACAATTAATCAAGTACAATAGACAATCGTTTGCTGGCATAAAGAAGGTTGTCTGTGATTTTTAGGTGATGCTTTATATTATGATTTGATGAAACTTTAAATTTTAAAGGATACAGGTTAGTGAATGAAGCTGATGAGGTGTGATGAACATTCTCCTCTCAAAACAGACTAGAAAAAGATGGTGAGATAAGCATTGCTTTCAACATAATTATGACTCCATTACAGGTACCTTGTATCTTTAACACTTCAGCCTCAATCTCATAGCCACATTGATGGCTTATAGTTAACTGGATTAATCCTAATACAAAAAACCATATACTCAAACACACGAAAAGGTTTCAAGACCAATTTTTAGAATATAGATGATCACAAACACTTAGCCAAGCCTAGAAGTTGTAGGTGAAGGAAATAATCAATTTCTTCTTTGCACAACAGTGATTTTATGTAGGTATACAGTAAGGGTCATCACAATCACAAAGGAAAGACACTGATCAGACAGCAAAGCATTTGGTAATTCATAGGTGGACTGTCTGCATGTCATTTTACAACAAATAATTTAATTTGCATATAACTAAGCCACCTATATAGTATGTAAATGCAACTAGACCTTTTTTATGTTGCAAGTGAATTTGCACTATAAAAGGCTGCATATTGCACTTGTGGATTAGCTTGTAAGTTAAAATTGGATTTATGTATCCTCTCTATCTTAAATATAATTGTGATTAGCAAATATATATATATATATATATAAACAATTATATGAAGTGCTATTTGTCATTTGTTGTTGCTGCAGGCAACCAAATGCCCCAAAATGAATTATACATGTAGGTGTGGGTTGTGCTTTGTGCTTGCCCCAGTCAATGTTGGCTCCTTATTTTTCAACAACTGCAACTGCTTGACTTCCATTTTTGAAAATTTCCTGCAGCCATTTTAATGGGGATTGCCATGACATTGACTGCATGCTTGCAGTGCCATGAATACATATATTAGGGACTAATGCATGTGATACACATTCATTTGTTGCCAATGTAGATAATCCTTCTGTATCAACCCATGTGGACTAACATTTCTGTACAAACTTGATAGCTGAAATCTTCAACCTTCAGATGCCAGTTCCACATCAAAGTTCTCCATTGAATTGATCTCAGCATGTCTACATCAGCTTAATTTCTACAACAGTATTGCTTACTTTCTTCTTTCTTTGGTTTTCCACTAGCTCCTTCAAGTTCAGAAAGCCAACCACTCTTTCACAACCATATATATTTGACCTAAAACACCACAGTCTGACCTGCTCCAGTCAACCTTTCACAAGATAAAAGCTTCTGAGGAGGTAGAGTAATGGTTTTATGTTCATCTATTGTGATTTGTACAGTAGGAAACTTAATGCTAATTTATTCTGTTTACACTTGATAGTGAACATCACATTGCAGCCCTTGAAATGTGACTGACAGCTGTGTACTTGATGTCTTCATGGACTATATGGCTTCAATTTTAATGTCTTTTTCCTGCTAATTAAATACCGAGAAGTTTTGATGTTCTTTGACTTTTAATTTTAATATGGTAGATGGTAGATGGTTGTAGTCTTCAGACTAGCCCAAAGTCCATCTGTAGCTTTTCCACTTGTAATTAGAAGAAAAATCAGAGTGAGAGGAAAATTTTGTTTTGGGATAGAAGGAAACAACTATTAATGATGATGAGATTTGTATACATAGTCCTTCAATTGTTATAGTGAGAGGAAAAAGTCCATCTGTATACATAGTCCTTCAATTGTTATACAAGTCAAGATTCAATAGATGACATCCAACATCTCTGCTAGCTGGATTACATATTGTAGCCTGCTTCAATATATTATGACAGTTGTGTCCCCAAAAACACTTTATCATTGATCTAGGAAAATTTACATGAAGCTGCAAGGTATTAAAGTTTCATATCTGATGCCAAGGCCCAACCTATGTCCTCTGTTCTTCTACAGTAATACAGGTAGCTTTGATTGAGCCCAGTAGAACATTGCTTCTTGGAAATGGAAACTTGCCAGTTACACCAAGAACTTTGAGTACTAGAGCTCTCTATGGAGTGTACTTCTTTTTAGTGTAGCTATAGTTAGATATTATAAGACAATAAGAGTCAGCACGCAATGAATGGAAGAAAAAGATAGAAGTGACGGAAGACAAACGACATGAATGAAGTTTGTGTTCATCTGTAATGGTACATTTCAGTGACTGAAACCACCTGCAGCACATGAATGCACAGTGTGTGGTGATTAGTCATCGCCAAATCTTGGCTTCGTTTACACGGAACTCGATGTATTAGGCATCAATGGCTTCCGTGGCCATTGATGAGACTCGTAATTCACAGATCTCAACAGTTCTTCTGTCACCGGTCGCCTGCTGCTCCAGCTTAATTAAGATGTGGGGCATAAGATGGAGCTTCTCGTCACCTTCGATCGACATCGTCTGTGGGTTAGGTTATCGTAACCTTTTCGATCTTTGGATCTGTTCGAAGTACATGAATTAATGGTTCCACACGTACTCAAAGCGTGTGCATGTATAGACTTGATGACTTCGTACGTGCTCGCTTACGAGGCTTGGATGTGTCTTGCAGGTGTCGCATAACCAATGGGCACGCTCATCGGAGTCGCTTCATCCACCAAATGTGTGGTGGCCATGGGGCCAACATATGTGTTTCTGCTGCCCCTCGAGCATCCACGGCTGTGACCAAAGATCAAACAGGTGAAGGATGGGCTGAAACCTTGGAGCAAGACCAATCAAAACTCTATATATATCCAAACCATCGTACCCATTTAGCGTAAAGAGTATGAGCTTGAAGGACTTCTTCAAATCCTTCCTCTTGTTGTGTAGGTTCCTTCTGCGAAGGAGGCCAAGTACCTGTCACACACACCATGGGAGATCGCAGAGGTACCCTTCTCTAGAGAGCCTCCCCAGCCAAACCATAGTTTGTGATGTGGAGGGAGCGCTTCTTAGGACTTCCTCCACCTTCCCATACTTCATGCTCGTGGCATTGGAGGCAGGAGGGTTCCTAAGAGGTCTACTTCTCCTGCTTCTGCACCCTCTCATCTCTTGCCTGAGCCATGAGGTGGGGATACGGATCGTGGTGATGGTCTGCTTCTTTGGACTGAGGAAGGAGGACTTCAGGGTGGGGAGAGCTATGCTGCCTAAGTTCTTCCTGGAGCAGGTTGGGTTGGAAGGCTTCGAGGTGCTGAGGAGAGGAGGGACGAGGGTCTGTGTCACCTCCATGCCAACCGTCATGGTGGAAGGCTTCCTGAAGGAGTATTTGGATGTGGAGGTGGTGTTGGGAAGGGAACTGAAAGTGTTTGGTGGATACTACACTGGGTTGATGGAGGATGAAGTTATTGGGTTTGGCCATGTCGATTTTGCTCGTCATCAGCTCTGTACCCATTGTAAGGTCAGTCATCACATAGCCACTCAATATGAAGTATACGTGCATATTAATTGTAAGGTGTAACGATTCATTACGTGCATATGGTTCTTCTTCGTACAGGAAGTATGCTTGGTGGGAGAAGCTGAGAAGAGAAGATGGCATCCCCTGCCAAGATCACAGTACCCCAAGCCCTTGGTCTTCCATGATGGCAGGATAGCGTTTAGGCCGGACGCCATCTCCACCCTCTGCATGTTCCTGTGGTTACCCCTCGGCTTCGCCCTCGCCTTTGCCCGAGCCCTCGTCTTCCTCTTCCTCCCCTACGCCCTCTCCATCCCGCTACTCGCCTCCCTGGGCATGCACTCCAGGCTGATCACCTCCTCCGACAAGGAGGAGAGGCGAGGCGACGGCAGCCAGCTCTACATCTGCAACCACCGCACCCTCCTTGATGCCCTCTACATCTCCGCGGCGCTCCGTCGCCACGTCACGGCCACCACCTACAGTGTCAGCCGCATCAGCGAGTGGTTCTCCCCGATAAGGACCGTCAGGCTGACGAGGAACAGGGAGGAGGACGCTGCGAGGATGAAGAAGCTGGTGCAGGAAGGGGACCTCATGGTGTGCCCCGAGGGGACGACCTGCCGCGAGCCGTATCTGCTCCGCTTCAGCCCGCTGGCCGCGGAGATCAGCCGGGAGGTCGTGCCGGTGGCGTTGGAGTCGTGGGTGACCATGTTCTACGGCACGAGCACCGGCAAGCTCAAGTTCTTGGATCCCTTGTACTTCCTCATGAACCCGTTCCCGTGCTACGAGGCGGAGTTCATGGCGACGGTGGCCACCGGTGCCATTGGTGGAAAGGAGTGCAGTAGCTACGAGATGGCCAACCATCTGCAAGGGGAGATCGGTAGGCGCTTGGGGTTTCAGTGCACCAGCTTGACCAGAAAACATAAGTACGTGCTGCTTGCCGGCAACGAAGGGACCATAGAGAGAGAGAGAGAGAGAGAACAAGGGAAGGTGACGTGAGAATGGAGAGACGATGAGAGACTTGTCTCCCTCTCTCCTTATGATATAATGGTTATTTTCCTACGGTTTGAGATGAAAAGGGAGAGTTTGTCATGGTTATTTTCTCTCTGGTTGTGTCAGAAACCATCAGTAAGAGAAGCGTGTAGCTGCGTCTGCCAACCGGCCACGTCAGCGATGAGATACGTTGGGCTCGAGACTCGGTCGGCCGAAGTCCGAATAGTTTACTTGATCGGCTGCTTTCCTCTCGGGCCCACGAGCCCACGAGAAACACGATGGGTCCGCGAGTGAGCGTACCGCCGCGGATGGATGGATCAGCTGTAGCGTATCTTATCCCCAACCCGATCAATTCTATTCGTGTTTCGATGACGTCAGCCCTGGGAGGTGAGCACGTGAGTGGGGGGAGACCCGAGAGGTGAGGACGTCAGCAGCGAAGCACAACCCCGGGTTCGTGCTCTTCAGCGGTCGGATCGGTGCCCACGTCATCGATCCGCGTAGAGGTGCCGAGCGCGGACGGTAGAGATCGTTCCTGGAGCCGGTTGCCGGTTGTCCCCGAAACCCAACCCCTTCCTCCCACTGTTTTCTTCTTCCCCTGATTTCTGATTTTGATCCCCTTTTTCCTTTGATTTTTGGGGATAATTTTTGGTCTGCATCAGAGGGAGGAAGGGGACGAGATGAAGGGAGGAGCGGCTGCCCCAAAGGAGGAGAGGGAGATGGAGGTGGGAAAGAAGAGTAAGGAGGAAGAGATCAAGGCCATCAACGGCAAAGTTGACGTGTATGATGTGGATGAAGATGGTGCGGAGGAGGAAAGGGAGGACGACGAGGAACCGGAGGAGATCGTGGAGCTGGATGATGATGATGATGATGACGACGGCGAGGACGACGACGGTGATGATGATGGGGACGACGACGACGACGATGATGCGGAGGAGGTCGCGCCGAAGGGGTATCGCCCCCAAGCGCAGGCCGCGGACGATGACGCTGAAGAAGGGGTAGAAGAGGAGGACGAGGAGGAAGGCGGCGATGGAGATGATGATAGCGACGACGACGACGACGACGACGATGAGGAAGAGGAGGTATATCTCTATTTCCCTTAGTAACTGATCTACTTGATACTTGTGTTTTTTTCTATTATTTGACAGTAATTGATTACCTGATCTGGATACTGTGCTTGGCAACTGCATTTAGTTCAATTCTTCGTTTATTTCTTCTAGATCTGTAGGTTTTTTTTCTTTAATTTAGTGAAGTTATTTTTCTTTTGATGCAAAATTTGCTGCAGCTGGATGGAAATCATCATGGAGTGTGCCTACCCTAGTTTATGTTTCAGGATAGGTTTGATATCGTAACATGTCACTTCTTGCTCATGTTTGATTCTTGTGTTCATATATGTTATTATCCAGAATGAGTTCTTGTTTGATGCAGTTAGTATGATCATTCTTCTGTTTCTTATTTCCTAGCAAGAAGTTCTTCACTTCTTTATGATCATTCTCTGGGTTTTCTGTCTCTAATTGTATATCTATGTGCCTATCTTGTTATAGAAAACCTTTCTCGGAGTTATTTAACAGATGAAAAATGCTCGCCTTTCAAGAAAGAAATAGGGGTGTTTCATAGTAAGTTTGATCATTGATGTTGATTGCTCATAGTTTTCGTTATCCGCCTCAGAATTATTCCTAGTGCAATTAACAGTCGATCTTAAGCAGCAATCAAAAAGAGTCGAGCATCTGTTGATGCGTGAAGAACTGGTCTCTTCCAACATATTATCTTGTTGGAATCATGTTTTTCTGTTCGCTAGTTAGTAGAATGAACCAACAATCGCACTGGAAAGTTTTATTTGCATCTCGTTTTCCTTTTTTGCCCATTCTTTGCACAATTACTATTATCCTGTTGACATGGAAAACTATCGATTTGATGATCACATCTCCGTCTCGCTCCCCTTCTCGGATCTTAATTTTATATCTTCTGTCGAAGTATGCACAATATCTTTTTTTTTTCCTAATTGCATGTTCATATCATCCTCTTTTGTTCCGATGAATTACACTTTCGAAAGAACAAAGTTAGGGTTTACGGGTGAACGGGCGTGAACATCAAGGTTCTCAAGGTTTTTTCTGTAAAATGGCCTGCATTAAATCTGTGTCTCATATTCCTTATTCTTTTTTCCATATTCTGAATTGGCTGGCACTATTGTCATGGGTCCTGATCTTTACTTTTCTGTTCACATTTTCTACTTGCATAAGAATCAGTTCTAAAGAGAAAAGGGCAAACGATTCCTTGTGAAGTATTCAGCTAATCACCATCTTTATGTGGATGCTCCATGGTACATATTAATCTACTATTTCTCTTCATCAATATCTTTCTAAAGAAGCTCCAATTTGTTCCTTAGCTGATTGTATATGATCCTTGAAAAGTCCATGACCTCATTATTATATGCTTACTGCCGTCTTTGATTATTTCTGCTTTTTCTTACTCTAAAATCGGGAATCAGGAACTTGGAATCCCTCTCTTTTTCTTCTTTTGTGAAATAAAAGCAAGTTTGATGGTCGTCACAGGGAACAACACATGAACCAAAGCAAGATAATTCTATCGCTATAAATAATGTTCTTGTTTTTCTTTTTTAGAGGCAATGTAGATATTTTGCTTGTTATAGACAGAGTTTGCAAAGACAATAATAAGTTCAGGATTTCTGATCGTGGCATTTTTCTTAATATATCTCATGGTGCAAATTGTGATTGTTATTTGTGCACCTTGCTCTCCTTTTGTTCATGTATGATGTCATTGGATACTGTCAGGAGGAACTGGGAACCGAGTACCTTGTGAAACCGGTGGGCCGTGCAGAAGATGAAGAAGATGCGAGCGACTTCGAGCCAGGCGATGAAACAGATGAGGATGAGGACATCGATGAAGATAATAATCAGGGTTTCGGTGGCGGTGGGGTTCTGTCAAGGATGGTACGTCGTCCAAGAGAAAAAGATCATCCAAGGATGATTCAGATGATGACGATGACGATGACGAGAGGCCACCGAAGCGATAGTGGGGGTATCAACCTGTTCCCTAGTTGACTTGTTTGGACTTTTAGAAGCACATTTTCGGTAATTTACATGGTATGTATTCTGGATTTAGTCTGATGGGGGATGGATTTATGAAGTGATTGCAAAGGGTGTTAGGAGCTTTCATGTGATGGTGATATGTGGCAATCCCCTTCACAAAAAAAACCCACATCTTAGACTTTCTCTGCTTTCTTGAATCGTTAATTTTGCATGTTAATTGGTTAAGTCGTGTTCTTCAAATTTTACCCGTGATTTCTGGATGCTTTTTGCAGATATATATATATATATATATATATATATATATATATATATATATATATATATATATATATATATATATATATATATATATATATATATATATATATATATATATATATATATATATATATATATATATATATATATATATATATATATATATATATATATATATATATATATATATATATATATATATATATATATATATATATATATATATATATATATATATATATATATATATATATATATATATATATATATATATATATATATATATATATATATATATATATATATATATATATATATATATATATATATATATATATATATATATATATATATATATATATATATATATATATATATATATATATATATATATATATATATATATATATATATATATATATATATATATATATATATATATATATATATATATATATATATATATATATATATATATATATATATATATATATATATATATATATATATATATAGATGCGAGCGACTTCGAGCCAGGCGATGAAACAGATGAGGATGAGGACATCGATGAAGATAATAATCAGGGTTTCGGTGGCGGTGGTTCTGTCAAGGATGGTACGTCGTCCAAGAGAAAAAGATCATCCAAGGATGATTCAGATGATGACGATGACGATGACGAGAGGCCACCGAAGCGATAGTGGGGGTATCAACCTGTTCCCTAGTTGACTTGTTTGGACTTTTAGAAGCACATTTTCGGTAATTTACATGGTATGTATTCTGGATTTAGTCTGATGGGGGATGGATTTATGAAGTGATTGCAAAGGGTGTTAGGAGCTTTCATGTGATGGTGATATGTGGCAATCCCCTTCACAAAAAACCCACATCTTAGACTTTCTCTGCTTTCTTGAATCGTTAATATATATATATATGTATATATATAATAAATAATGAGGATGAGATTTGAGTCTTGAATATTGTGATGAATTATTAACTTATGATTTTACGAAGATATCACAAAACATCAGATGAGATGCCATCAACAAATAAATCATCCCTAATTGCCCGGCCTTAAGGGGTCCAGAGGCACTATGGACGTTTCTTCCCTCAAAATGGATAGTTGCCATGCTGATCAAAGAAACAATATTCGGTATCTACATAGTTATCCGGATGAGTGAAATATCCATCACTTTTACGTGATGTTTTATTGGTGAAATTTTCAAAAAAAAAATCTTAACTTTAGGGGTTTTCTAAGTTTCAAAATTTTCATGCAGCGTCTTGTATGAAAAAACAAGTTTGTACTTGTAATTTTAAAAATGTTTAGTCACGTTCTTTAGTTTTAATCGTGTCTCTACTCGTACTAGGCCACTTGGTTGGTTAGCTCTTATCATGATTGGTCGTAGCCCTCCCACAGAGATGTAGACAGTTAAGAAAAGGGAGGGGACGATCGATGTTGCCAGCCCACACATGAAAATACAAGCGATTAAAGGAGAGGAGAGTAAATCAACCAATGTATAGAGGCTTGAGTAATTAGGGAAGAAGAGGAGATGAGCAATGTTATCAAGAGAGAGAAGACATGCGACGGCATAGGTGATCAAGAGAGAGAAGGTAGTTAGCGTTGCTTGTCGACTAGTGCATAGAAGCGTAAGCAATCAAGGGGAGCTGGAGGACAACTAGTGTTGCTTGTTGGCTCGCATGAGAAGACATACGCAATTAGAGAATGTGAGATGGGCAATCGACAAAAGTTGCAATCAACCACGGAAGCGGGTAAGGCTACCAAACCTGTAGACCGAAGGGAGGTGACCGATAAAAGTAAAATGATTATTATTTTTTTTTAAAAAAATATTAAGTAAATATTTTTTAAATTGGGTCGTTATGCAAGAAAATTTTAAAGTTTAATAAAAGACGGCATTAAAGTATTTTCCTAACGGTTTGTTAAAAGAATATAATTTATTTCATTTATTGACACTCCATTGTGGGCATCGTACCGACGAAATCGGCCGAACGACTCCGACGACTCACGGCGCACCCTGTTGTGATCGGACGGTTCGCAGCTCACATCCGGCTTGTACAGACTGCCAAGCACGGGCCTTTCTTGTGACGCCTCCTTTTCGAGCTTTGGACGCCCGAGAAGGCGGCGGCGATGGCGGAGGAAGCGAATCTCGCGACGGGATCGCCATTCTCGGGACGGCACCGCAAGCTTCTGGAGCGGCGATCGTGGCGGCGCCGACGCGGTCCGGCAAGTCCACCCAGGTGAACTGCTGCTCTCACTATTGCTGTCTTGCTTCCCCTATCCCTTTCCTTCTTTATCGGCATCTTTTGGATCATCTTATTAGATTGGATCCCCTCCGATCTACCATCATCTATTTGTGTGCTTCAAAAGATTTGTTGTCGACATGATCCTAATCCCGTCTACCTGATTGTGATGGACGGTTGAGATGTGAGGTGAGGATGCGAGGACGGTTGAGATGGCGAATTGGAGGATTGCAGTTCTCCGTTCGGGTCGGAGAGCGAGTTTTTGCCCGCGCTCCGTCCCCCTACAAAACGCAGAACACGACACCCTCTCTCTCCAAGAGTGTCTCAGATCAGAAGAACTCTCTCTCTCTCTCTCTCTCGCTCTCTGGAAATCTTAAATTAAAACCTATCTCTCTCCGCGTCTTCTGCCCTTAATTCATTGGAGCAGGCAGAGGCGATGTCCCTCCGTCCGACGACGCGGGCGGAGGCCCGCAGAAAGTCGTATAAGGTGGCCGTGGACGCGGAGGAGGCCCGATGGAGGAGGGAGGATGTCCTGGTGGAGATCCGGAAGAGCAAACGGGAGGAAAACCTCACCAAGAAACGATGCGAGGCCGGGCCGCACCATCTCGGCCCCCCTCCTACCGACGCATGCGGGATGAAGGTTCTTGCTCTTGCCGCCTTATCTTTCGTTCATCTTTTATATTACTGTTTTGCTCTGGATGATCATACGCTTTCTACAATGCTCTCTCGATCTTGATTTGATCTCTATTGAACCCCACGCTCTTCATTTTGAGTGGTTTTGAACTTTTCGGTTTGTTGCTTCTGTTTGTGCACTGGTCCATTAAAACACCGTGGGTGTCCATATATCTCTGACTTCCTCTACCGATGGAACCTTGTAGTTGGTGAATGTTGAGGCTTGCCATACGCTGTTGAGGGAACCAAACTTGGGTATATCCTGCATTAAAATCTTTCTTTTTGCATTCATGTATACATTACATACTTATATGCATGGGTTTGAAGACAATAACCAGTATCCGAATAAAAAACCTCAAGAATTGGTACATGCTAGAATTCAAAAGGTATGTATTTTTGCTGTCATGTGTATATGGACAATTAGGTATACTCTTCTCAAGCAGATGGATGGGATATGCATTGTTTTTTTTTTTCTCTCTCTTTTAAGTGCCTAAAACTGTTGAGAATGTTGACACGTTATTATTTTCTATGTCCTAACTTCATAAAAAAAATATATATATATTCTTTAATTATTTACTGTATAATATTTTTTATAATTTGATTATTATGATTATATATACATATAATAATTATTTTAAAAAATCCTATATTAGGCTTATGACATCCTGGTTTAGGCCTAGATGAGCAAAGATTTGTTAGTTTATAACCTATATTATATAAATTAACTTGTTAGTTTAGACTCAATAAAGTTACAAGGTCAGCTATCCCATCCATAATTATCTGGACTGAACCGAAAAGTAACCTATCCAAGCCTTGGATCACTAGGTCACTGTAGGCAGGCCCATTGGTCGGATCGCAAGTTTCATTAAAAATATCTAAAAATATATAAACTTATTTTAAAGTTATTTTATGAGATTAAAATTAATAAAAATGAACACATATTAAAATTAATAAATAAAATAAGACAAAACAAATTACGTTAATCTAACACAAAATAAATTATTTAATGATACCGAAAACAGAATAGTTTATCCAACATAATGAATATCTTCTTAGATATCAAAATGAATTGAATAGTATATTCATATGAATTTCTCATATATCTAGATGTATATGTTTTTAGTCATCTCAAATGCAATTTGATAATTCTACCTCCCGGGAGTCTATTTTCATATCATATTCTGAATTTTTAAAATTATTTTTGTTTGTTGTAATATTTGTTTCATTCTCCTCATATTCACTTCGATGACTAAAGAGAAGAGATCAGATGTGAGAGGAGGGGTGGAGAGAGAATGGAGATCAAAGAGAGATAAGGAGGCAGATGAAAATAGCGCAACCAAAAGAGATAAGTGATTGAGTGAGAGAGGCCACTTGGTTTCTCACATTATCCCTAATTTCAAAATTTAAAATAAATACCCTCTTAAACATAGTCAAGGGTATTTAAGTGATCTTATATATATTTACAAAACAGAATCAGTTTTATTTGATCTGATTGATTCATGCAGGTTATCCTATTAACAAAGTTAATAGCTCATTAAGTTGGATCATGACAAGTTCTCATTGCTATATTTATATTTTTATGAAGGAAAGATATTTTAATAGAAGCAAAGATTAAAATACCGTCCATACTACACGATATGAACCATGCTTATCAGTCCAATAGTTAACCAAGCAAATCGAGCAATTGTATTATTTCATTGATGGGTGCCCCATGCACCAGCTCCTTCCTTTGTTTAACTACCCCTTAATGAAGTTGTTATGAAGTACATCAGCTAAACTATACATATAAGTTCAAATGGGAAACATTGTTTATGTCTATTGCAAGTTTTATTATTTAGTTCCAGATTCCAAGAAATTCCTTATTAATAAACATATCTTCCCCTCAAGATCCTCTTACAACCTAGTTCTAATTTTTCTGATTTTATTTCTAACTACCATCTCCAGAGAAGAAGCTTTTTCCCCTTGAAAACTGTTATTTTGTTCCATTTGCAAATAATATACAGTAGCAGCTAACAATTAATAGCATAAAATTTTCACCATTCCTTTTTCTGTATAATAATTATGGGGCCATAAAACTTTCTACTCCAATGCATTTTATCCCCCCTTGATCTTGCTATCGGGTGACCTGTTGAACTCTAAAATTATAAGCTGAAGGATATCTATATACTAATGCAATAAAGTAATTGGAAAAACAAATTGTGGGTCGAGATCAGTTATTGACTTGCTGTATAGAATGAATCTTTTTGTCTACTATCACATACGGCAAAGCAACTTATTTCAATGTTATTTACTTTGCTGTAGCCGACATATTTTAGCTATAGAAAAATGCTTTAGCTTAAAAACTTTAAATTTAATGAAGTTACATCAGAACTTTATGTTGAGGAAGTTTGTTGGAATTTTTTAAATGATTCAGAATCATATACGTAGTTCGCCATGGCATGGTTTCTCCAATATTGATTGGAGTGATATTAATTATCCTATATTTACTAGTCCGACAAGGGGTCAATGATGACCATCTGTATCAGTTAGTATTCCTTAATTCTTTTTTTCGGGTGACTGGAGCCTGTTTTACCTGTGGGAAGTTGGATCATAAAGTAAAATATTGCCCTCTAAATAAGAAGAAAGAACCACTGCCTCCTAGATCATCAGCTCATGACAGAGTGTATGTCATCACTGAACTAGATTCCAGACTTTCTAAGTCAGTAGTCGAAGATATCATTTGTGTTTCTAATATAAATGCAAAAATTTTATTTGACCCTGCTTCTATTCTATCTTTCGTTTCATAATATTTTACTTGTCACTTGGGCATTCAACCGTATCAAAAAATACAAGATGGTACGAGTTGATATACTGCTTGTTAAATAGATTGTTGTTGTCAAATTTGTCGAAGTTAATAACAGGGCTGTTTGGTTGGAAATTAGTTGACTCTTATCGAAGAGAATCTATAGCAACTTACAGTACTAATTAATTGATTTATCATCTTTGCTAACCTAAATTGTGTTTCTTTTTTTGAGGAAAGAAATTATAAGAGAATTAATTCTTTAGTTATTCTATAGATTGATAATCTTTCTGAAATGGCTGAAGGAGCATATTCTGAGGATCCAGCTGTTCACTCATCAGTAATAACACAGTTCAGGAGACTCTTGTCAGATGGTATTATATATGGCTACACTCTTCTTTATAATTTCTGAGAGTACTTAGCATTTCTGATTGTAACTAAGAATGCAATATACTTGTTGAGCAAGGTGCACCTATTGAGGAGGTCATCAAGGCAGGAATTGTCCCTCGAGTGGTGGAATTTATTTTAAGACATGAGGCACCACTGCCGCAGGTATTTTTGTTTTATCATTTCTGTGATTCCTGGTTTCTTTCTATTATGTAGCTGAAATGGTCAGTGCATATATCTTTTTACAGCATGAGGCAGCATGGGTGTTTTGCCAATATAGCTTCTGGGATGTTAGAAAATACCCAAGTTGTCATTGATAATGGTGCTGTACCAAAGTTTGTTCAGCATTTGAGTTCACCAAGTGATGATATTTAAAAACAAGTTAATCTCCATTAAACTGTACATGGCTTTTTTAAAGAACCAAAGCATAAGTACCACTTTTCAATATGATGTAGAATAACTATCATTACTTTCTACTATTGGACAGGCTGCTTTGGCCCTTGCTAATGTAGCTAGTGACTCACTAACTTGTAGAGATTTTGTTCTTAGTCTTGGGGTTCTCGTCCCCCTCCTTAATTTAATGGATATTAAGAATATCAAAGCTAAGGAATGCTACATGGGCCCTATCAAACTTTCGCCATGGGGAACCATCAGCACTATTTGAATATGTTTGAGACTCATTTGAATTGCCTAATTGCTGCAAAAAAAAAAAAAAAAACTTCATTGAGCGATTTCCTTATAAGATGTTTGTTCATTAAATTTATCAGATAAAGACTGCTCTTCCAGTTCTTCAGCAACTTATTCACTTGAATGATGAAGAGGTCCTTGTGGATGCCTGTTGGGCTATATCAGAACTTTCTCGTGGAAGTAAGGATAGAATTCAAGCAGTGATAGAGGCTGGTGTCTGTCCAAAACTTGTTGAGCTTTTGAGGTATGGATGAATTTGACATCTTTGGTTTTTCATTTAGATTGATAATCGTCTGTGGCCTCTGATGAAGAACTTCTTTCAGTCATCCATCACAGAAAGTTCTTGTACCTGCACTTAGGACATTGGGAAATATTGTCACTGGAAATGATGTCCAAACCCAGGTATATATGATTTTTTGGTTTGTGCAACAGAATTTTGTGACACTAATCAGTAACCTTTTTTTCTTTTGTTAATGGAAAGAATCTTCTTTCATATTCTGGATGCCCATTGGAGGCAGGATTGTTTTTGGGGGTTGGCGTGGCTAGAGTAATTTGCTGGCACAAGTTCTTCCCCTTTTCCTCTTTAGGATTTTTTTTCTTTTTCTTTTTTTTCTAAATTACAGATTTTAGTAGCAACTGTAACTGTTATTGATAACAGTATCATGAAAGCATGCCTATGCTGTGCTGAAGCCCATCAAGGCTCTAATATCACACCTGGCCTCATATGCGGCTCAGTAGCATACCTTAAAAACAAAAAGGTTCACAAGAAACATGCCTTATGATTCCTATCATTAAATTTTCTTTGTAAAAGTTAATAATCAGATGCAACATTTTATTCTTCTTCTTGGGGCGTGTTCTCCTCTCTGAGATTTATGTTTGTTAATAATCAGAATTGTTCTTAAATTTACATTGTTTATTATGGAGAAAAACTAACACCTAAATTATAATCACAGATCATGATAAAAAATTTAGCACTTCCTCGCCTTCTGCAAATTCTTACATCAAATTATGACAACTGTATCAAACAGGAGGTTTGTGGGGTTATCTCAAACATTGCTGCTGGAAATAGCAATCAGATTCAGGTACTTCAACTAATTGTAGTCTAAAATCATGTTTTTTTCTAACCTACCCACGAGTACTTCTAATTGGAAGTATGCTTGTTGTAAATCAGAGGTTCCTTTTTACTGAAAATGAGTTGCCAACTTCATGATTTAAACAGCCAGAGTTAATTACAGTGTTCTTTTACATTAGCAACACTCATTTTGTTTTTCTTCCATTTTTTGCTAAACTATAGGCTGTCATAGATGCAAACATTGTCAGTCCATTGGTGCAGCTACTGCAGCATGCAGAATTTTCTGTCAAGAAAGAGGCTTTCTGGGCTATATCAAATGCCATCCATGGTGGTTCTAACTGCCAAATCCAGTATGCTTTGCTTTCTCTTCGTGTCAATTTTAGTGCTTTTGGGTCTTCTGAGACAACAAAAGTTGATCATATCTTTGTGAAAACAATTCTTGAACTTAAACAATTGATCTCTTACTATTTCAGTTGTGGTGCATTGTCTGTCAAACACATTAGGTAGGTAAATAAAAATTACAGAAGGTAAATCTGACAAGTTGATGAATTTCCACCATAACTGTACTATTATAGGTGCTTATTAGTTGATTGTGTGGCATATGTTCCTTATGTTCATGATTGCATTCATTCTTAGTCAGAAAACATGCTCTTTATTTTGGTTTTTTGTGTGACACATACATAAACTAATGTTGCCGGTAGATCAACGATTTTTTTTATATAGAAATCTAATAAAACCCTGACCTTGCAGTTGAAATAAAATGTCTATGCAACAAATGACTAGAATTGTTTTCATCTTGTCATTTATACAGATTTTTGGTCAGCCAAGGATGCGTTGAGCCACTATGTGATCTTCTTGCCTACCCTGCCCCATCAATTAACGCAGTTTGCATGGAGTGTCTTGATAAAATTTTGGAGGTGGGTGAGGCCAACAAGCATCTGGGTGTAAACGCAGGTCGAAACCTCTATGCACAGATGATTTGTGATTGTGATGGGTTCAACAAAATTGAGTCGCTTGTGGCACATGACAACGTTGTCATCTATAAGATGGCAGTAAATATACTTAAAAGGTTTTGGGTGGACGACGAAGAAGACATGCAGGATTTTGATTAGGGTGCCAAGCATGGGCTTCAACAAAAATCTGTTGCCGCCCCCTCTGTGATGACTCTTTTTTCTTCCATTTTAGAGCACGTCCAGAGTGCGTGCAGGTTGATAGCATTCTACTGTGTGCATCTAAAACTTAAAAAATATCTTTCCTGTGTTCTTATGTTGATGCTTTAACTGTTTTTCGTTGCATGACTTATCCAACAAGATTTGTATATTCATTGCATAGTTTGTTCGGGGCAGGCGTATGCACACAAGTAGGTGGATATGAATCACTACTAAAACTCTTTTCGGTTGATAAGCATTCTTTGATGCTTCGAGCCAATGTACTTGGGGGATAAGGAATCCTATTTTCATAGAAAGGATTCTTTCTTGAAAGTAAAAATTCTTACCAACTGAGATCTGATTATTTTTGTAAGCATCC
Source organism: Musa balbisiana (assembly GCA_004837865.1). Taxonomy (NCBI): domain Eukaryota; kingdom Viridiplantae; phylum Streptophyta; class Magnoliopsida; order Zingiberales; family Musaceae; genus Musa; species Musa balbisiana. Next base: position 40,776,871 of record CM017192.1, read on the forward strand.
ATATGGTTTTAAGTCTTGGTTTCGAACAATACGATGAAAATACTTTCTGAGTTTCTCTCTAGTTCTTCCTGGATGTGAGTAATTCTTTGAAGTTTTTATGATAGAGTATAGAAGATGATTTATGTTTGGATTGATGTTAACTCGTATACTTCTTATGATCATAAAATTCAGTTTCTCTAGGCTTAGATAAGGTTTCTAGATTTTTTTTGTTTGTCGTTTGATCCTAAATTATTATTGTTGTTGTAGTTGTTGTTGTTGTTGAAGGGGAATGAAGAGTGTTTTTTTATTACCCACCCAAATATGGGGTTAGTGATGAATATAAGAGTTCTCACTCGTCTCTCGATACCCATTCTGGCCTGATGCTAAGCCCCGATGGCTAGCCTGTCATTGCTCGCCCCGATTCAAATCAAAGTGGATTGAGCTTTTCTTCGAGTTGATTGCAAGTCAATCATGAGTTATTTGATTTGATCGAACCATATAAAACAATATTAATAATCAACAATAACACCCCTCTCCACCAACAGCTTATGTCCGAGGAATGAATTCCATATTCAATCGATTTTCTAATATTATTTAATTATTTTAAATTAATTATGAGAACATGAAAAATATGCAGATTATCTATCCCTAACAAGGATTTCTTATCCCCACCGCTGCCCCATCTAAATCCTTTGTTTCATCTATCTTTCAATTATCTCACGAGTGTTGACACAAGAATAGTAGTTGTGTTGCTTGTCATTCGAAGTTACTTGCCACTCAACGAAGAGGAATATATCGCTTGCCTCTTGATGAAGAGGAAGACACCCCTCGTCACTTGATGTATTTAGTTACTTAGTCGCTCATAATTACTCGATTACTCAATATCGCTCATCGGTGCTACGTGGCGCATCGCTTGATCTTTGAGACCACTTGTCACTTGACATTGCTTAATTCTTTGTTACTCGCTTTATGCCATTAAGTATATTTATGTGCATTTATAGAATATGTATATATATTTTAGAATGAAATTGTAAATGGTAAAAGGGTAGTCAAAATGCAATGTACATACGTGATAAAGGGCCCTATATAATATCATGTGCCATCGATCCCAAGTCCTTCTCCCCGATTGACTCGCTTTTCCGTCACCGCCTGTAAGGCCGCCTCGACTCCTTTCTCGCTCACTCCCTCTCTCCATCTTTCCCCCCATCTTCTCTCGTTCTCTTCCTCCTTTCTTTTCGCCCTAGTTCCAGCGGCGGACGCCAAGAATCTCAATCTCTGGGTCCCTTCTCCAGGCGCAGGCTGCGACAACCCTAGGTGTGATCTATTGGAGGTAACCCAATCGAGTCGCCCCTGTCTTGAAATGGGTCTCGCCTTTTTTTTTTTTTTTTTTCTCTTCATTTCTCGGTCCGGAATCGTTGCGGAAACGCCTAAATCTTTGATTTCTGTTCTTTTTTGGATCTGAATCTCTCGCTGGCCTCAGATTTGCTACAGTCCTACGTTTGACCCCTTCTCCGAGGTATAATTCTATCTGATCGTCCCTTTCTCGGAATGCTTATCGCGTATCTTCTCGAAGGAATATGTTGCGGGATCGCCTAACTCTGTTATTTCTGGTTTCTTGGAATCTAGGGAGGGATGTTCTTCATGGGGGATGCCTCCACCCGCAAACGAGTGGATTTGGGTGGCCGGAGCTCGAAGGAGAGTGACCGGCAGGTGTTATTGGAACAGGCACGGCTTGATAGGAAGCGGCGGTTAGTGCATCGACAGCAAACGTCAGCAGCGATAAAGATCCAGGTAGGGTTTCATTTATCTTGCTTTGGTTCTGATTGCTGGCAACTAGCAGATGGAATGCCCTAAATTGGGAATTGTTTGATAATGATGTAAGCTTGGAGATGTCGATCAACATTTTTTGTAATATAATGTACTGTGATGTTTGGATGCCTTTATGGACTTCGCCTTGAGCCTACATAGTTGCTGTTTACTGGTTCTTTTTGGCTTATTATGAAACTTGACAAATTACTGGCTGCAGAAATGCTTCAGAGGGATGAAGGATGTCAAGATGGCACGAACAGAAGTGCGGCAGCAGTTCCATGTTACCTATGGGGACCGTGGTGAAAAGGCAGATTGGTAGGATCAATGTTATGCTTATAATATGCATTTATTGAGGTCCTTAGCACTTCTTTTTGCCAAATTTTCCTGTTCATGCAAACTTTACATAAATCACTGTCTGTTTAAAGCAGGCATTGCTTTGGTCCTGACTCAGAGTTTCTTCGCCAGCTGCTTTTCTTCTTTACTGCAAATAACATTAGCGATGTTACACTTCTTGTTGAAGCTTGTCGACTGCTTCTGCAGTATCTTCAGCAGAGTGGTAAGCCTAAAAGGTGCTGTTTAGTTAAGTTAGTCATGCTTCATTTTTTTCCCCTCTTGCAACAAGACGCTATGTGATATCAGTTCACTCTATGTTGCTATAGAATGTGTATATTTTCTACAATTAAATTACTCAGACTTGGAATATCCCATGATTGCACACAATAGAATAGAATTGGATCTTGTGCTAACGACTTAGATGCTCTGTGCGACCATTGGTTGTTCTCGTTGTGAATGCATTCATCCTGAATCCTGATCATGCTAAAGGCATGCCGTGATATGCCTGACAAAAGAATTTCTGCTTGTCCGTGCATGTTGTGCTTGCCATGAAGATAATGTTCTGACGTATGAAATATAGTGCTATACACAGTATTTTATGCAGCAACTTGATTTATGGCTCTTCTTCTCTTCTTGTAAGATAGGTAGGAGATCCTCATCTCGTGGTCTTACATGTCTTTGAATAAACTATGAAGCCGCCATCTGTTTTATTTAATTTATTTGTAAATTTTGAATGATCAGTACATGGTTGTGTCATTATGTACTTGAATTATTAAATTATGCATAAACAGAAAAACACTTGTTTTTTTCTTTTCTATAATTGAAGCTTGCAAGAGATAGACGAGTGAAGCTTGGGGATACTTGAGGTGGGGTGGTTCTCCATTGCTTGTTTAATCACATGTGATTCTGTTTGCTATTGGCCTTTATTTGCAGTTGCAAATGCTGCAGCTAATATATTCATATTCTTCTAATTAAGTTGGCCTCTATTTGCAATTGTAAATGTTGCTGTTGAGACATGCAAAGGCATTCCAACTCTTATAAATACTAGTGACTATATTTCGGAGGCAGTGCATGTTGGAATTGTTAGGCTTCTGGAAATAAAAAATGCTAGGCTGATTCTATTGGTTTTGGATTTACATCTCTTTGTAAAGTATTTGGTGTTTGTGTGCCTGATTTGGAGCTTGGTTGTCAAAATTGTTTCAAAAAGAGGTTTTTCTAATCAAGGTTGATTTTTCATTTCACTAATCGTGTCTTTCATCTTCAGTAACATCTCTGGTATTCGAGAGTGGTCTTCTTTGTTTCATGTTTATGGAAATGTAAGAAGGAAATTAATAAGAACCGTATGTCGAACTTTATGAGTAGGCAAAGGCTGAACATGCAAGTAACACATTGCATCGGGCATCTAGATGGAATACCGTGGGTAACTGGAGCCTGTAAAACCATACGATAGATCAGTGTTATGTGGTGAGTAGGTGGCTAGGTAAGTAGGTAATTTTGAATCTAAACATTTAAGGGAAATGTTTAGATTAAGAACTTGGCAGACTTATAACTGCTACAAGCTGTTGTATCAGAGAAAAGGAACCAGTGGAGGGTCAACATAACAAGTTGAGGGAAATGGATATATCTAGTTTACCAGGAAAAGAAAACTCACCGTTGAAAAGTAATTTAAACTAGATTGACATCATTTTTACATTTTCTATTTATGTCTTTCACAGGTTTACTCTGACTTAATACTGTCGCTGAATGAGAAACAAACATCAGTTAGCAACTTCATCTTCTAGATAAGCTTGCAACTAAAACATGTGTCATAACCCATTGTTAGTCAACTGGATTGTCCTGAAGTGTGCACTGTTAGATACTTGGATGTATCCTTCATGTGTTACTGTAGCCCATTTGTTGAAGTTAAGGATTTTTGAGAAACCATGTCGTGGAGGTCTTTAGGTTTTTTCTTTAAAGGTCGAGAGATATATTATTTTCGATTCCTTAGTGCTGTTAGCTGCTTAATATTCCAATTAAAAGAATCCTGGATTTTTTGCTTAATGTAGTTGCATATTGAGATATTCAATCTTCTGGATAATATCCTTCTTACTGAGGAGGATCTGTAAAATTTTGAGAAGATGAACAAGTTTGTTTACTTTGTCTTGTGGACGATCATCTATGGTTGTTTGATTATTTTTTTCTTCTTGGCACATTTTTCTTAACCATTTCTTTGATATTCTGAGTAGGGGACCGTTGTGCTTACTTGGTTGTATGGTCACTGATTATGGTTGTAGGATGGTGCTCGGTTTTTAGGTAGTACAAATTTCTTTTCCTCTTTATTGCTTTAGTGTTTTCACTGATTGCTATTTAGGTAAGAGAAGGTATGTGGGCGTTTGCTGAATCGCATATTTACGATTACTATGTAAATGACTTGATGCCTTTTCCATCAGGACATCTCATCATGTGGTCCTGTTGCCAACCGTCGCATTTTATTATATCTTGAGTATTTTACCAATTGTGATCTCTGTGCTTACTTCAAAATCCTTACTGTTGCTAACTTCTTTATTTGATTGCAGGCAATATTGTAACCCTTTTTGCTGGTTTGGACTATCCTCTAAAGCGTTCACTAGTGGATCTTAGAGTCAAAAAACTTGCATATTCTTGTCTTCAAGCAATCTTCCATAATAGGTGAGTCAAATGCATACCACTATTAGATTGAATAACCACTTTGAACAGTGCTTTGGTTAGCCTTTTCTAGTTCTCATGGTGCGTGCAACATGTTGTGTTGCTTGATGAATTATGTCTTCTATTTGATGTAGAAAAAATATATGGAAACTTGATTGGTTCAGCACCCATCCCAGTTCTGACATTGCATAAAAAATAAATGTAATTCGTGACCTAGCAGTTTCTAGTCAAAATTTGTGCTCTTCAATTTGGTTATGCATACAATATAACAACCATGTCTATCGTGAACTCTTATGGCATGACATTGATCCTTTCAGGATATTCCGATCTGTATATGTATTATGCAACATGTGGCTTTTTTATGTTCTGCTGGATTTTGGAAAAAAAAGAGTGTTGGTGAATTCGTCCAAGTTCCCGCTGTCATCATTTAATTATTTTTTTCAGGATCATTGGATTTGTATATATATTTTTCAATGTGTGGATTCTCCAGATTCTGGTAGATTAAAAGAAAAGCCTTTTTAGTAAATTGGAAGGAATCGAACCACATAATCGATTTTTAGTGCTGGCTCTGGATTAGTTATGGTACCCAAGGTTGCATGGTGGTCGATAATGGAGGCGCAAGGATTTATCAGGGAACGACAAATTATGAGTTGGTTCTCAGTTGAGGGAGAGGAAGCAAATGCTTTTTAGAAGCATAAGTACATTAGTGAAGAGAATTACCATGTTAAGGAAGTTTCATGAATTCGATTACTACTGCAATATGCAAGGAAACAAAAGAGGTGATTCAAAGTCCTTTTGGATAGTGAAGTATGGTTTTAGTTGTCTGCTTGTGTTAGTTCTTGCATGATTGGACTGGCATGACAGTACTTTTGGTAGTTTTGTTCGCAAATATTCTTTCAGTTTAATCTTGGAAGACAAGTTTTCATCTTCTGTTTTTTATATTAATATCAATGTTCGCTTAGTTATAGTTTGGCTGAGGTTTATAGCCCCAAAGCATTGTTATTATATTCAGCATATTGGATTTATTTATTTATACTCTTTTTCTGCTTTTTTGTCCCTCAAGTTCAGCAAAGAAGATGACTTGTGGCAAGGATATCATAAACTTCATTTCTTATGCTGCTTTTCTAGTAAATCAATATATGTTTGCCATAACCTTGAAATTTTTGGATGGTAATTTTCTGTTACAATGTTGGAAATTGAAAACATTTCTTGGCAAACCATCTAAGTTCTTTGATTTCCCTTTTCTCTTCTTGTTTTAGAAATTTATATTGAATAATATCGAGGTTAAAGATTTCTCCTCTTCTTTATTGCATTTCTTCATGCACTTTCTTATGCATTTTTCTGTTTGCACATCAAAAACATTCGCAAAACTGTAGCTGTTGTGGCTATAGCAATTGTTGATTTTTTTTGTTTCTTCTCCTTCAAACAGGAATAATTATAAGGACAAACTACTGATGCCATCCACGAGCTCTTATTGGCCAACAGTTGCCTTATTTGAAACAGTAGCTTGTTTAACAAATCCTGAACTTCCATGGAACTGTAGTGTTATTGATTATCTGTTGGAGAGAAAAGTTTTTTTGCTGTTGCGTTGCATCATTCTAGCTGGCGTGGTAAGCAACTTTTTTAAATCATTCAAGCTTGGCATTATTTTTTTGCTCTTACTGAGTGCTACCTCTGTTAGTTTGTTCTGACTACTTTATTGTGAATATAGACAGATTGTCTTGCTGTAGCCAGACACTGTCACTGAAAATTAGAAGAAAAAAGAAAGGGAGAGAGGAAGAACTGAAGAATCACTGACTCTTTAACATTGAGCTTAGTTGTAGTCATTTGTAGTGGCCAAACTAGCCTTTTAAATTGAAAAACCCATTCTTCTGTTGGTATAAAGGCCTATTAATTGGTTAACTACGGGAACTTGTGCGCTTTACTGAAAAAATATTTATAGGGTGCCTGTAAAAAAAGACATTGCCCTGCTCCTTGACCAAACTTAGTGGTATATTGTGCCTGGTTCGGTGAAAATTGCTTTACTTGGTTTAGAGAAGTTCATTATAGTTTCGACATTTTAGCTTTTACTAATGAGACTGAATTAGAGATGAAATGACATATTACCTGATGCAGAGAGTAACTGGAGGTTTCAGTGGTTAATATTCATCCAGATTAGAGTGATTTTTAATGCTCAATTATAACAAAAAAGGAAAAACAGAAGATAGAATGGTTTATAACCTATAAAGTAGGATTTATACCTATATGGAATCTATCACTCACAAATTTTTCTTTGATTTGATGACTGATTTGTCTGTTTATCATTTTGTTGAACTGTGCAATAATGATGTACCTGGGGTCTGATTGAATTTTGCATTATTTATATCAGGTCAAATTTTAATTATGGTTTAGTCAAGTTCAAAACTTCAAATTTGTTTTCATGTATTTTTGATGATTTTCGTCCTCATTCATATTCACATTATTAGGAAGCTTTTGCAGTCTCAATCTATCATGCTTACTTTTGCCTTTTATATTTTGTTTCTTTCTTTTATTTTAAGCAAGTTGTTTGGGTATTAGGACAAGCGTCCACGGAGTTGTTATAGGTCTCATAGTGTAGGATTTTTGGGCTTCCAAGATTTCCAAAACAAAACTCTTTCTCTACAATAATTGGCTATATCCTGGAGGTAAGTTACTTTGGTTGATTATATGCTGGTGGTCTTGATGGTGTGTCATGAATTATGTCTTGATTAAAATGTGGTTTAGTTTATTTTTTCTCATCCCTTATATTTCTTCTTTTTCTGTTTGCTCTCATGCTCTTGCTCATCTCTTCTTCATGACACGTGGCTGGGATGTGCATTGCTTCTACAAAGATCTTTTGCGGCTTTTGTTTATCAAATGTGTTCCTCTGTAATTTCTTTTTTGTTCTGAGTGCCAATACATTTCTCATATGACAAATTAACTAGCTTTTAAGTTCAACAAGTGATATATTTTCTAGTCAAGATTATCGTTCAAAATTTATTTGGAATGGTTTTATCGATGAGGGATCTAAATTTTATCTTTGATTTTTTAGATTTTCTTTTGCTGTAAGATACTATAATGATACCTAGATTTTTTAAAAAACTTTTTGTCCTTGGATTGGTTGTTATGCTCAATTTCATCTTAGAATCAAGTTTATCAACATTTTGATCTTTACTTGAGTTTGCATGTTGTACCTCTTTATACATAAACTTTTTTCATCTTGGTAAGAAAAAAGATTCTGTTGATGTTCTTTCAGTTTTTTACACAGTTTGTTAGAAGAGTTGCGCTAACACTAGAAAGATTAGATGTCCATATTTTAAGAAACTTGATTTTGATGAGATATAATACTTTGATTGTTTTGCTTTATGTTGCTTTTTGTACTTGCCAGTAGATACAGAAGTAATGGTAAACATGAGAGGGTACGTGCATTAAGTTGTGGTATCTTAAAATTGAGAAGATCGTAATCAATTCATAACAAGAAATGGAATAGCAGAAGATGTTGGATGAACCTCTTTCGATGTTGCTTGCATATGCTACTTTCGTTTCTGGTTTTTTTGTGCAGTTTGGTTGATTTCCGTCTTACAATATCAACATCTCCTGACCTTAGTTTTTCACCTTGGCAAAGGTCAAGTGTTAGGGTGAACAACTAGGACCTCAGAAAATAGGCAATTTCTTGCCCTTCTACTTTTTTTTTCTTCAAAATTTATTTTCCAATGTCTGCATGTTGTATATGGAGTTCTGATGTTGCTTGCCAATGGTGGATTTTAGCAAACTGATTTTCCATAAACCGCTTGGCATTTGTGTATGATTACTGAAAGATGATTAGAATGATATGGTTATTGTTTACCTGTGATTACACCATTATTCATCATAATTTTTCGATGTGTTTATTGCATTTCATTGCGTTCTTGTTTCAATAATTGTACTACCTTTAGCCTCTTGTCTCGTGTCCTTGGTAAGGTGTTCCAGGTGTTATTCTCACATTGCATCATAGCATGTCATGTTGCTACTACTTATTGACCATTCTTTTTTTCTAATGTTGTTTTTGTTTCACACAATTTCTTGTATATGTGCTTCTCTGTAATGAATATTGTGGTTCTAGAATAAGTTCATGGAAAAGGTGGTCTATCCACTAGTTTATTCCTTTTAAATGTCAATCTCTTCGAACTTTCTTGATAGTGGAGCATGAAAATTTTCATGTGGTTCCTTTAAGGCTTTTGTGGTGAATGATCCTGCAATAATTAGATCTTTGAATTGCATAATATTTGCCACTAGACTGTTGCATTTTATGGTTTACATAGGATTGCAGTTCTGTGTATATGTGATCCTTAAAAGATCCATGCCATTTCACGAGGAAAAGAATTGCATAATACTTAAAGTGATCTCTGCTTAATTCAACTAAGAGAGTGATATTTCATTTATGCAGCACGACGTGAAATCTCCTGAGCTTCGTGTTAGTGCATCTGCGTTGGAGCATGTTCTTATCAGTCTTGTTTCGCATGTTGGTCAGCAACCATGCCATTGTTCAAATGCAGATCCAAGATGGAATTTTTCGTTGCAAATTCTTTCCATTCCCTTTCTGTGGCATCATTTGCCGTTTTTCAAAGAGGTAGTTCTTCAAAGTGCCTTAGGAAGGTCATAGAAAGGTGCTTTGACTATCAAAGCTGGACGAAGATATTGTTGAATTAGTTTACAATGAAATTGAATCACTTCTTATTTTTGTTATTTTTAATTTGGTGTTAGGTTAAGTATGTGACTATGTGCTAATGTGCATTAAAAAAACCTACAAAGCTCTTTAATTGCCAGTATGTGACTATAATGTGTATCTTTTTTGAATATTTAGATACCTATAAAGCTCTTTTATTGCTAGAATGATCGGTATTGGTTCCTCTAGCTTTGTGGTGCTAGTGATTACTTTTATCTCATGTTCTTCACTAGTTCTTATTGGCTCTTGGTTTTCAGGTTTTTTGGTCCAAGGGTTTAGGCAGGCATTATATTCATCAAATGGCCAATTTTTTGCCTAGTCATGCTGGTGTCCTTCCAGATTATATAGTACAAGAGTATCCTGGTCATGCCTGCTTGCTTGGGAATTTACTTGAAGTTGCTGGAGTTGTTTTATCTGATCCAAGTGCTACTTATCATACAGTAAGTACTTGTCAAATTTGTACCTTTTAAAACCTTGAACCGTTCTTTCGTAGGTAAGGTCAATTGTCTTGATTTGTATATTTGTGAACTGTTTTTTAACAAATTCTTTGAAGCAAAAACTTTAGATATCTTGGATCTATTATCCAACATGACGAAGGTGTGCCATGGTACAACATCTGGGTGACCAGGGTTCCAATCACATGAACATCTCTATTTGTAGGGATAAGGTTGCATATGTTAACCATCACCATATTCATCATTGGTGGGAGCATCATCTAAAGATTGATGAAATTGTATTTGTAGAGTAAAAAGCTTGGCAACCATGTTGAATCATTTGGTGCCTTCTGCATTAAAAGAAAATTTTCATGGGACAATTGGTAAGGCAATCATGCTTTATGAATTCAGGTGTTGGATGGTTAAATAACAATATGCACAAAAAGTTGGTGCAGTTAATATGAAAATTTGAAGGTGAATATGTAGAGTTACATTAAAAAATGAAAATGTTGGTATTCATGAACAATTTGCTATAGGTCCTATAGAGGATAAAATGAGAAAGAATCATGTAACATGGTATAAATATATTCAAAGGAGACTTATAGATGTTATGTTGGACAAGTGAGTCAATTAAAGATAGAAAAAGTCACCCGTAGAGTATAAAATGTGAGAGAATCATGCAAGATGGTATAAATACATCTGAAGGATTCTTGGCTATGTTTGTATTAGCGTATGAAGAGAAAGAGAAGGAGATGTAATTGGACTTTAATATAGCTTGTACTTGAAACTGTAGTATTTTTTAATATAGCTTTGTATTTTTTATACAAGGCTCAATTGTGGGGGTGGACCCCAAATGGTTGGGACATGATGGCTTGTTGTTGTACAAATTTAATTTGACATCAGTCTAGTTTGTCCACGAATTTTGTCATTATGAATTTATGATGAATCCTTTTTGGATAAATTTTCTGATCCAGTTTCTGAATTTGTATTGCCATGTGCATTTGTTCTTCTGCATCTTTTGCTGTCCCTTTGTATTGTATCAAGTTCTGTGTTAGACTGTTAGTATGCTCTGCTTTAAAACTTTTACTCCATGAAAATGTATGTCATCCTTGTTGGTTTGCATAGTATATCAACTGTCCTTTCAGTTCTATATTCATAATGTGATTGATTTTGAGAATATGATAATTTTTATCTTGGTATTGAGTTATTATATTGAAAATTTCTTTTTTTTATTTTCTGAATCAGGCAATTGATTTTCTGACTGTTTCGACATTTTTATTGGAAGTATTGCCTTCCGTGGACTCGTCACCTGTACAAAGTAAGTGATTTTTGTATTTCCATCGGTGAAGATTAATAATTGTACGTGCTGCTGTTGGCTTTTCTTTTTTTAAAGATGGGATGATTTTGTTGTAATTCTTCTCATGTTCAAAGTGTCAAATTATGCTAAGCATCTCATCATAATTCCATGAATCATATTTTGCACTTCACAATTTATTTCATGAATAATTATGGTTCTCTTACAGTCATTAGATAGTCTTTTGATTTACTCTCTAGGCAAATAATTTTTTGTGTTTCCAAGTGGCCTGAGCTAAATCTTGACTGAGCCAAGCAAGTGCGACCGAAAAGCTGTGAAGCCGACCATGCCCACTGACTTCCACTGAACATTCTGCATTTTGAGGATTCTATGGATTGCATAGTGCAAGCACGTTTATCAAAGTTGGTGATATAAAACATAATTGATTTATCTTGTGGAAATTTTTCTTTGCAAATAGAATATTGTTATTGTGATATGTAGTTGTCTTGGATGTGTTATTATTTTAACAGCATAAAGGAAACAGCCCGTACTAGAAAGGTTATTCTGTTTAAATTTAAAACAACCGATTAATCTGGAATGAAGGGCTTCTTTAGATAACTTGGAGATGTTTAGTGAATAATCTAAATCATCTATGTTTTGTTGTTTGCTGAATTCTTTTTTTAAGATGGGATGATTTTGTTGTAATTCTTTCTCATGTTCAAAGTGTCAAATTATGCTAAGCATCTCATCATAATTCCATGAATCATATTTTGCCTTCACATTTAGTTCATGAATATTATGGTTCTCCTTACAGTCATTAGATAGTCTTTTGATTTACTCTCTAGGCAAATAAATTTTTTGTGTTTCCAAGTGGCCTGAGCTAAATCTTGACTGAGCCAAGCAAGTGCGACCGAAAAGCTGTGAAGCCGACCATGCCCACTGACTTCCACTGAACATTCTGCATTTTGAGGATTCTATGGATTGCATAGTGCAAGCACGTTTATCAAAGTTGGTGATATAAAACATAATTGATTTATCTTGTGGAAATTTTTCTTTGCAAATAGAATATTGTTATTGTGATATGTAGTTGTCTTGGATGTGTTATTATTTTAACAGCATAAAGGAAACAGCCCGTACTAGAAAGGTTATTCTGTTTAAATTTAAAACAAACGATTAATCTGGAATGAAGGGCTTCTTTAGATAACTTGGAGATGTTTAGTGAATAATCTAAATCATCTATGTTTTGTTGTTTGCTGATGCCATTTTAATACAATATTAGGAATCCTATGTCTGTTGATGCATAGATGTCAAATACGATAATTTTTGGGTCTATTTGTTTTGGACTTGAAAGCAAGCATTAGAGTGATATTTGCGTGGAAATCCAAATAAAAACACAAGCAAAGGCTACCATGTCATTCCACTGGTACATGCCATGCACTATGTACTGTAATGGCTACGTGGGTTGTCTCTTTTGCTGATTAATTTGTTACTTTTGAAGCACGTTGTAGATGTGTGTCCTGCATATGACATACTTGCATCTAAAGCTTCCATGTTATTTAGAGGATCAAGACTCATGATCTTCATGGAAAGGCTAATCAGTGTACTTATAATGCTTTTTAATGGCTCATTCTGATACATTTAATGTTGCTGTCAAACTTTGTTGTGGAATTTACTGCTTTATTGTTTCTTATCACCTTCTTTTTACTTCTTTTTGCTTGCAACGACTGATATCTGCAAGGAATATTCAGAACCAGTTGATGATGAATTAACAATGGATGACGAAGTTCTAAGTCCAGATTTACAGAAGCAGATATCCAGTTCAATAGATTCACGCCTTTTACAGCATTTGGTAGGCAAATATTGTGATCATATGTCTAGTGAAAGCACCCAATCTGAACCCATTCTTCTAGGCATCTATGGCTAATTATATCTTTCTGAAGCTGAGACTGATGTGTTATACAGGTGAATGCTTTGTTAAAGGCTACATGTCCAACTGGTTATTCTGATAAGACTTGGCCATCTAATGTAGAAGTGGAAGCAATAAGTGCTGTTTGCACTTTCCTTCATGTTACATTCTGTACGCTGCCTCATGAACTCATCATGACCCTACTAGCCTACAGAACTGAGCTTCTTCCTGCTCTTTGGAATTATATAAAGCGATGCCATGACAATCAAAGATGGCCATTCTATTCTACGCTCACAGCGCATATACCTGGAGATACTCCAGGTTGGCTGTTGCCTCTGGCAGTTTTTTGCCCTTTGTACAAGTAAGGCTGTTGATTGTCTTTATGGTGACACGTTTGATTACATTTTTTTAAAGTTCAATTGTGTTTATGCTATTTCTTTATCATCATAACTAGCAAGTTATTTTTGTTACTAACTCTTGTGTTCTTTAGGCACATGCTAAAGTTTGTTGATACCGAAGAATTCTATGAGCAGGAAACACCAGTTAAAATAAAGGATATTCCATCTTTGGTTATCATTATAAAGCAGGTGTTTTCTGCAGTCAATTTAACACACCACTTCTATTTTTGCCTTATTGTTTGCTGGGAACTAGATAACACATTATTTTTTATGTTTAAAATTACCATTTATGTTGTACCGCTGCACTTGATCCCTGTGAGACCGTGACACTTTGGTGTTAATGTGGGCATGATTTATTTCGACAGGCCTTATGGCAGCTCCTATGGACATTACATGGGCATGTGTCGTCTCAAAAATCATCAAGATCTCTTCTGGATGATAAGAAGCTGTCTGTGGAACTAATTAACCGTAAAGCCAGGGTTGCAATGTCTGAGCTTCTGAGCCAGGTTTTTTTGTTTTCTTTTGAATTTTTGTACAATAATAATCTTTATTTCATGATGGAAGATTTGTGTTCGTTGTCTAAACAGAGATTATTTTGTAATCTATTATTTCTTTTAATTTTAAATGTAATGCAGTTGCAAGACTGGAACAATAGAAGGAAGTTCATGTCTGCTGACGATTTCCATCTTCAAGAAGCAAGGAGTGAAACTTTTGTTTCTCAGGTGAGTTTTTTTGTCTCTTTTCCTAGTTTCCTTTTCCCTTTTCTCTTTGGGAGTTTGTTTCACACTGTTCTTTCTTTCACCAGGCCTTACTTGGAAATACTCGAGCTTCTGATATATTAAAACAAGCTCCATTCTTAGTGCCATTTACAAGCAGGGTCGAAATTTTCACTGTATGTCTATAAATGCTTCTGTTTTACCTATTAAATTTGGAAGTTGCTAAGGATTTTTCATTGATAACTTATTCACTGGATTGCATGAAATCGCAACTTAATAGAGTTGCATACAAACTGTTGATGTTGATGTCCTGAATTTTACGACTTTGATTTGATAAATTTTTTATTTCTAATTCAAATTCATCTTGTGCCTCAGTCAGAGTTAGTGGCTTCTAGACAAAGAAGTGGAGCTCATCCTGCTTTAGTTAGATGCAGATTCAAAATAAGAAGAAATCGAATACTTGAAGATGCTTTCAATCAACTGCATGCATTATCAGAGGATGATCTGAAAGGACCCGTATGTTGCTTACAACTGAGATAATGGAATGTCAATGCAGTAGTTGAATAATTCAATGAATTTGAGTCTCTTTAAATTTGTTGATGCCTGCAGATTCGGATATCTTTTGTTAATGAATTTGGAGTTGAGGAGGCTGGGATTGATGGTGGTGGAATTTTTAAAGATTTTATGGAGAACATAATCCAGGCTGCTTTTGATGTCCAGTATGGGCTATTTAAGGTTTGTGGACTTGTTTTGCACCTCTTTGTTGTCAGTAGTATTTCTTTTAGTCTTTCTTCTTTACAAAGGTATAATGCATGACAATAGTATCAGAACATGCTAATAACTGAATTGCCACTGCTTGATCAAGAATAGCTTGATATTAAAATGGTGAAGCTGGTAGTTGAGCTAGATTACATAGATAAATTTGGACTACAGGAGTATGGTGATCTTGAGTGATTCTTATGTGAACTCTGAAATGTTCAGAATATGCCAACAATGTTGCTTTTAGATAACTTTTGACCATACAGTGATTAGCAATGAAAGAAACTAAAAGTATTATGTGCAATATGTTTATTGGAGTTAGGAAGAGAATCAATAAATTGATATCTAAATGAGGAGTAGGACTTGCTCTTCTAGAACTTTTGCATCATGTTAACATTTCTTGATGGATTAAAGCTTCAACTGAAATACACATCTTATTGTGAGAGTGGAGGCACAACAGATTTGTTTTCTTTGTCTTTGTGCTTTTCTCATTTTGTGTTTTCCATTTCTCTTGTAATCTGTTTCAGGAAACACCCAATCATCTTCTTTATCCGAATCCTGGATCAGCATTAGTTCACGAACAACATCTTCAGTTTTTCCATTTTCTTGGGACTCTTCTTGGGAAGGTACTTTCATGATGTTTTCCTGCCCCTCTTTAGCATCTTGTAGAAGTTCGTTCAGCATTTGTGCCTTAACTGTGTTTTGCTTTTTGCTGCATCTGTTATCTTGCATTTTCTGAAATTAAATAGTGGCTTAGTTTT
Organism: Musa balbisiana; assembly: GCA_004837865.1. Classification (NCBI taxonomy): domain Eukaryota; kingdom Viridiplantae; phylum Streptophyta; class Magnoliopsida; order Zingiberales; family Musaceae; genus Musa; species Musa balbisiana. The sequence goes on from CM017192.1 coordinate 40,792,626, forward strand.
TTTTTACTTTTAGTACTTCTCTCGTGGCAGCATTTAACTCTGACAGATGGAGTGTTGCCTGCTTGCCATCTGTCCATATCTTTTCTAGCACTTCAGCATTCTGTTTTTTGTTAATGGGTAAACTGTGAGATGCAGGTTCTAGAACATCAATAAACCATATTCAACTTGTCCTGGAGAAGTACTTACATTTTGTGTAATACATAAATATGTTGAAATGTTTAGCCTTTGTTGTAATCAGGCCTGTACCATGGTATGCCTGTGTATTGGACTTGGACCTATCTCTGAATACTCTACGTATCGAGCATACTGCCATCTATACTTTTGCATCCTAGACCATGGTTTTTAATTGTTGGAGAAGATGAGGGGATACTTGAAAAACAAACCTGAATTATATTTCTGGTTTATCTTTTGGCATTTCTTAAAATCTTGTTTACCTTTGGGTTATAAATTTGCTATTTATGGTATTTTTTATCGATAAAAAAATTAATGATCAAATTGGATCAATTGGGTAGGACCATAAGTATTGGATGATCAAATTTCTGAAGAAAATTTTAATTATTATGCTTAATTTTTCAAATGATTGGTTCCTTTATACTTTAAAAAGTTAAAATTTGTGTTTGAACTTAGCTTTTTTGATTTTTTACTATTTTGACTTGTGATAATATTACGACAACAGCAACAAATCACAACGTTGCAATTATGGATCAAATTCTCGATCTAATATTGATATTGCTATTGATTGGTGGTTGGAGCAGTATGGTACTGATACGTGGTGACATACTGACTCTTGGTATGAGTTGGTACCATCAATACCAAACCCTCACCTAAGGGAAACAGATAATAGGGAAGGAGGTGATGAAGGAGATGGTCACATACTGATGGGAGAATGTGAGATGGAGAGAGACTCTTAATGGAGAGAGGAAATAGAGAAGCAGAAGAAGAAATAACACAAACAAAGATGTGGCAACTGTAAGAAATTAGAAAAAAATGATACTTGTGCATGTCTACTTACTGGCCAATGTGTTTGATACGGTGATTTTACTGAACGGTACAGCACTTATCAAATTGAACCAGGCAAAATGTCATGTTTGTGGCTCAGTTGGTTGTCGGTCGTGTAAGTTCCGGTCTGTATCTATCAGTATGGGTTACATTTTGATTCATGGTCCCTGTAGTTGAGGGCCAGCTACATAGATCCTTTTCTGCAATTGTGCTGTGTGTTGGGAGAAATTTTGATGGTATGACTACAATAAAAATTTTCAATTTGATATACATTCTAGTTCATGATTTGATTGTTGCTCCAACTTTTTTGATAATTGATCATATTGAATACTTTGGGGCATTTCGGGTTATCTATGATTGATCTTGGGTGCCATTGGCTGATTGGGTTGGCAGCGACAAATTCTTAAAACCATGTATAACCTTTTTTTTCGTTTACAACCTTTTATTTAAGGCGAATTTGGCTCGTTGTTTACTGACCTGCTTAACCACTAGTAATTCATGGTCATGCCACTTACCCATTGTCAGCTCGTTGCCAGTGACAGTGACCTTACCAGGGCCTCCCAGTTGGTTGGGGTGGCCAACAGATAGTCAACTTTGCCAGGAGAGGAGTGTCCACAGCCACAGGCCACATTCTGTTGTCTATTTAAGCGACCACATGCAACCAGTTGCAGTTGTCCCCTGCTGGTTGGTGTTGCAGCCTCCTGGCTGGAATCTGCATCACCAGGGAACAGGTGGTGGCTGCAGGTTGCAACGGGCAAAGCCATTGACACCATGGCTTGTTAGCAGTGGCCATTGCTGTGAGCCGACACCTCCACCTGCTGGTGGTAGCTGACAACTCTGGTAGATTGGTGCCGCCAACCTCACAGAGTGTTGTTGCTGATCAACTTGAGTGACCAGGGACTGTATGTGACTAACCTTGTAAACTGTGAAACACTTTTTGTGTGTAGTGAAGATTTTTTAAGGAATTTATTTCCTGGAAAGTGATTTTTTTATTTAAAAAAAAGATCCAACAATATCAATTGGGTGTTGGACCCATTGGCCCATGAATGGAAGGTCTAGTCTGTGCCGGCATACCAATGTGCAACATTGGCATGTACCGCGGTGCCAAGAGAGGAGGAAAGGGGGAAAGTAGGAGAAGATAAGGAGGCAGACAAGAAGAGGAGGGCAGGAAGCAGTGATGACGGAGGAGGAAGGAGATAGGAGTACCAAACGGAGGTGGATGTCTGTGTGACACGCACAGTGTGCAGGTGTTGGCGTATGGCGTTTGGATTGGATGGTCTGTGTTCCAGTCCACTGGCGAACTGGTATGTACCGAGCAATGCATACTGGTTCAGCTGGTTTGTTTATCAATTGGAACATTGTGCTGATTTTCCAGTTGCTGATGGCATGGTTTTAAAGTTCCACCACGATAGATATGTACATTTAACAACTTTGTGAGGGTATTGATGAAATTTTCAACTTTAGAAGGTTTCTATAAAATTAGGGGTTCTCTTGCTCTACTACTAGTTTTTAATCATGTTATTGGATATTCTTATCTAAGAATTTAAGCTTTAATTGGTATTTGTTTCGGCTATTTATCAGTATATTTGGTGGTATGCTGATCTGTACCATCTGGTATTATTTGAAAAAAAAATAAATGCCAATTGGTAGTGGTAATATCGCCCGATACTGCTCCATACTGACTGTTATTTGAACCCATAAATCTTTTTTTTTTTTTTGCATGTCAGTTTACAAAATTCGTTACAGTGATCATATTTTATAAAATTTGTATATGCCTGCTCTGTAAACCTCGTGAACTTATTTTTCTGTAGGCTATGTATGAGGGCATCCTCGTGGACATACCATTTGCAACATTCTTCCTTAGCAAATTGAAAGAGAAGTAAGGTTTCGAAACCCTTATTTTACTAGTTCATCTTCTGTTTTCCTGGGGAAATTGTGGTTTTGCAAGAATGAGTTGAATTTTGTTTTATTCATAATTTGTTTTAGAAATTTCCTTCATTGTGGGGTATTTTGAGGTATAATCCTATATTGAATCAATAATAGTACTGAAAATATACGATACATAAAGTAGAATCTTAACAATCTTATTCAAATATTACTCTGAAAATTGCACTTTTGAAATCACACATCTAGTGATTTTACATCATTTTACATCATCAGGGGCTGTTCTTAATCCATTGGTATGGTGGGACCTCCATTATTATACATACATTCACTTTGTATACTTACCCAATTGTTATTTACTGAAAAACCCTTGGTTTCTGAATCTGGCATAAATTTTTCTCAACTAATTTATAAGTGCAGTGTTTCTAAATTTTACATGTCATCAATAGATAGCACAATTTATGCTAATTTTAGTCCTGCTTCATTCATTGAGAGTGTAAACAAGTAACAGCTCTGGCTAACTCTTTGTGTAGACCTATTGTGATTGTAACCCACTGGTCATATGCTTTTCATAGAAAAATAGATCATCTTTAACCTCTCTTTATGTTTTTTATATAAAAATGGTTTTAGAGAGTGAAAATGTTTTTCTGAATTGATTGTCATCTTGATTCAATCATTCTTTAATATGAGATTAGTTGCACGTGCTCCAAATCTCTTGTTTGTTCTTTTTTCTATGGGTTCGGAAGTGCATTTCATTTATTTATGGGGAGTCAGTCAAGTTAATCTTTATGTACAAGTGTTTTCATACTCCGATAGTCATACCATTCGGGTATGACGAGCCTACCATCTTCCATCTGTGCAGCTGCAGTCTTATACTTTGTTTACTTTAGAGAGTGATATGATTGCTTATGATACTTGTGTTCACTTCGTGTTCACCTCGTGTTCACCTGATGTAGTCTCCCATGTTGGTTGTCTATTATTTTTGTCAAGATTTCTTGCATTTGATTATTACTTCGTACATGACTAATGCTAATCTCCTGGCAATTAGGAGCAACTTTTTGCATGACTTGCCTTCACTAGATCCAGAGTTGTATCGGCACCTTCTCTTTTTAAAGGTGAAGGTTTTACTATTATTTCCTTTTACTTTTGTTAAGTATGTAACTATTACCTCTACGATTCATCATTTTAAATTCTGTTAAGTATGCAACTATTACCTCTAAGATTCATCATTCTAAATTGTAGTGTTCATATAATTAACGATGCTAAATGTTCATCTTTTGAACTGAGATCTGATCAAGGTAGGTTATGAAGAAAGTGAGAATATTGGTTACAAATAATTTCGGTGTGATGCCTTAGAAATCCAATATATTGTTGTGTAACTTCAAACCATGGTTTTGACATTCAAGTAGAGCTATAAATGGATAGGATGTTAATCATATCAAATCATATTAATCTCGATATATATCTAATTCTACTATAAACAGGACCATGTAATCTTAATGCAATCCAGGTCACCCATATGAAAATTTGTTCAGCTCTAAATTTAGTAGGATCCAGAGCTTTGATTCAATGCTTTTATCCATGGACATTGTTGAGGGACAGGATAGGGATCCCAATCTGGTCCAATGGTCTACTCCTCGAGAATAGAGGGGGAACAAGAGAGAGTGGAGATTACCGGGGAACTCTTTTTCGTACTGACAGGGGCGTGAACTAGTACACACCTATCCCATTTCTGGCTGCCTGCACCACCGACCAGGGATACTTCTCTCCTCCTCTTCCCACCATCATTTCTTCTTCCTTCTTCCTCATCCTCCTCCCTCCTTCCACTTCCTGTTCCTGTTCGTGTTCCTGTTCCGCTCCCTTTACCACCGTCTCTTCTTTCTTCCTCATCCTCCTCCCTCATTTCTCCTTCCTTCCTTCCTCTTCCTCATCCATCCTTCCTATTCTTCCTACCTCTTCCTCCTCCTTTTCCTCCACCATCACCTCTTCCTTCCTTGGTCCTTCCTCGTCGAGTACTGGACGGATTGATTGGTCTTGTATGGGACCATATAGCTTAGTTTTAATTTTCACAGATCTATATGGGACCATGTAGCTTAGAACTGGTTGTTTCTCTTTTTTGATATTATATTTTTAGTTATATCAGGCAGTACTAGTTGATACCGGTATCAACTTGGTCTGACAAGGTGTTGAATCCGATATCAGACTGAGATTTAAACTTTCATCAAATCTTTCTACAGCCTTGCTGTTTTTGATATACCATCTATTCAATAGATTTCAAGGAATTTAAATTTATGAAAACATCTTAAAATATATTGAAACTCATTCATGAATCAGGTCCTTTTTGAGATGAGTTCATGTAGAACTTTTGGAAAGTTGTGTGCTATATGTTATCTTCTGAAGATTAAGCTCTTTTTGTTATATTTAGCATGGTTTGCACTCCAGATATTGTATGGTCATGCTGCAAAAGGACTTTAGGCAGTATCCTAAATTGAAGCTATTCAGCTTGTTCCTTGCCAACACATAGCAGTTGTTAATTATATAGGCTAACCTTTTTCTGCTTTAGTTTTTGCTGATGCTTCACTCATATTTGCAAATTTGTGTTTATGTGTGCAGCATTATAAAGGTGATGTTTCAGAGTTGGAACTGTATTTTGTTGCTGTAAACAATGAATATGGTGAACAAACAGAAGAGGAGCTAATCCCTGGTGGAAAAAATCTTCGTGTTACCAAGGACAACGTTATTGCCTTCATTCATCTTGTTGCAAATTATCGCCTAAATTTTCAGGTTCTACTTATTCCATTCCTTGATTGATTTAGAGGATTTTGGTATGGAACTTTATCTTTTTAATGTGCAGATTCGCACTCAAAGCTTGCATTTTTTACGAGGATTCCAACAACTTGTACAAAAGGAATGGATTGAAATGTTCAATGAACATGAAATTCAGGTATTCTAAAAATATTTTTTGATTGTCATATTCGCTTAGCTATCTTCAGTATCTGGTCTCATTCTAGAAATATTCTGGCTGGTGTTAAGTTACTAGCATTTATATTTTGCACCTTGTAAAAGATAATAGCTCTTTTTACCATGTTGTTCCCACATCATTGACCTAAAGCATTTCTATCATGTTCCGAGATGAAAATGTGGTTGCTGTTTACATTACATTATTGTTGATATATTTTTGTTTGATTTATTTAATATGGTTTGTTTTGAGCACAAGCTTAGTTAAAATCATGATGAGTAGCTATTCTACTTGAGAGGCTTTTCTAGTTGGGGGGGGCTATATTTTGTTCTCTTGTTTTCTTCTGAATCACGTTTGACAAGCTACATTGGTAAAATCAAGCTAGTGAATTCAATCTGAAAAGGAATCTTAGTCATCGACTTGGTGTTCTTTCAGCTTCTTATATCAGGGTCGCTTGAAAGCATGAATGTGGATGATCTGCGCTCAAATACCCGTTATACCGGTGGATATCATCATGTAAGATTTTAGTTTATCCAAGATGATGTGATTTTTTATCGGCAAAAGAAAATTGCAATTATAGTACACTGTTGAATTATCAAAGACACACCTAAGATCCATTTGGCATGTGATCTGCTGCTGCTGACCTATAACATTCATGTTGGGCATCTTTGCAGGAACATCAAGTCATTGAGATGTTCTGGGAAGTTCTCAAAAGCTTTTCTCTGGAGTATCAGAAGAAATTTCTTAAGTGAGTTTTCCCTTGTATTATGCAATTATATATATATTATTTCTAAAACATATGTTCTGTAGGTCATTGCATACCTGTCAAATAATGTAGATGGAAGGATGGATAAAAAATAAATAAAAAATTCACAAATAATTTTTTATATTTCATCATTAATGCTTCTGGAAACCATAGTTTTCAAATGAATATCATTGAGACAAAGAACATGCTACTGAACCAGTGTAATTTTCAGGTTTGTAACCGGATGTTCTAGAGGTCCACTTCTCGGTTTCAAGTATCTTGAACCGAAATTCTGCATACTGAGGTTTGTTCCAGTTCTTTCATAATATATTTTTCCTTTTTCAACTGTTCATATTCATTTGTAAGTGGTGGTGCTTTGCTGATTTGTAGGGCTGCTCCTTTGGATGTGTCCGAAGAGGATCTTGATCGTCTACCAACATCAGCCACTTGCATGAATCTGCTTAAGTTACCACCATATCAAAGGTAAACTTACGAGGGAAGGTTTTATAACTTTGCCTATGCAGTTCCATCTGACATGATGTTTCGTACCAAGAAAATCTATTTTTTAATCATGTGGGCTTATGCTTGTTTTTCTCTTTTTTTTTGTCTTGTGGCATCGTGTGATTATAAGTAACAAATTAGCTTTTCCTTCTGTTCATATTAGAAACTGTTTGCTTAGATAGTGTTTGATAATATCAATTTCGTTAACATTCTCTTTTGCTCACGTGTCTGATGGTGTGCAGTAAAGCACAAATGCGAACCAAATTGATCTACGCAATAAGTGCAGATGCTGGTTTTGATTTGAGTTGATGATCGATCCCTGCTGCCTGTACACATGATTTCGCAGCGTAGATGATTCGTTATGACGTTGGAGCTCCTAACATGGTCTGATTTGTGTGCTTGTGGTTGCCACACTAAGGCAGGCGCAGGATTTACTTCTGAAGCTCCGAGAACCTGTAAATATATGGTTGTGAGTAGAATACGCACTAGTATAGACGATACAGAATTTGTAACATAACAAAGTGGAAATGGCAAACATGTGTCTGTTACGAGTCCAACATGTAAAGTAAGTTTGATGTCACCGTATCAAATGCTCAACAAGCATGCCTCCGCCCACCTTTCTAAATAGATAGATCCGTTAAGAAAGCAGTTTGGCCTCTTACACTTTTATGGACGATGACAAAAGTCGAGTGCGTGTAGTCGTTTCAGGTGGACCTCAACCATAGATTACCATGTAATGGATGCCTAATATAGTTTTAAGTTGCATGCATGCTAACAAAACCTAGTTATACATCACATAAATTCAAGTCTAGACTAATTATGAATCCATGATTCTTGTTGTAGAACCCAATTCTATGATCCGTTTGATGTGAACTTCTGACCACTTTATTAGTCCACTCTAAACTTATCTAAAATCTTTATTTGGAGAATAACCAACAGCCTCTTGGTAGAATAGCATTAAAAGTACATTTTAACAGGGCGATCTAACTTGAAGAATAGCAAATTTCTTGATGTAAATATTACATCCTAGAAGCGATCTTTGATCCTAATAAATTAAAGCTACGCTGATGAAGAAAATAGCCGAAAATTTTGAACATCTACGACTTGTGATACCCGGAAAGGTTTCCCCTTAAAACACCAAGCGGTATAAATGTTCACAAGAAAATGCAAAACCAAGAAGGGCAAGAGGTGCAAGAAAATGCAAAATCAAGAAGGATCTTCTTCTTGATGGCTCAAATATAGGATCAAGAAACCCAAGAAACGAACCAGATGATCCACTCGTCACGCACAAGAAATGCCCTGCCCTATGCCCTAAAATTGTGTGGTACAAGAAAAAGAAACGGTTAGAAGAGAGGGAGAAAAGGGCGGAAACCTTTCCCAGTCGATGTTGGTCTCGGAGCCGACGCCTCTGCTTCCACCGCCATCGCCAGCCAGAACGGGGCCGAACCCCAAACCCGCGGTGGTGTTTCTCGGAGATCGCTTCTTCGTTCGGAGCCGGAATCGCACCCTCGGAGAATGAGAGAAATACGAAGAAGAGGAGGCGACGCGCCTCTTTCTCTGCCTTTATTGGTAACGGAAACCGTTTTACATGTTGAAACCACGAGAGGAGGATCGTGAAGCTTCCAGTAACCGGGAAATTTGCATGGCCGACGTAAAGCCGAATTAGGGGCCCGCACACCAGAGTCTGAATTCCCGTGATTGCTTTCATGGGTGATTGTTGACAACGTCACCGGTCTCCACGGTTGATTACCAATGGGAGATGCTCCTATCGTGCGCGGTCGCTCTACAGACGCAGTGGTTCCCACTTAGCTTCTCCGGCGTGCGTCGTCGGAAACAGCGAACATAGTTAGCCTCGAAGGGCACCACAGTACTATGACGGGGACCCCTGCAAGATGTACAGGGATCTCCGTATCCAGTAGCCACTTGATGTATCGAGTTGCTAGTTGCTTGGTTGCTAATCGCTCGATGTCACTCAGCGATTGATGTTTGATATCACTCAGCAAGAAATGTCATTCACTCAGCGAATGACATTGTAAATAGAAAAAGGGTAGTCAAAATGCAATGTACATACGTGATAGAGGGTCCCATATACTATCATAACCTGGTTGGTACTATCGAGCTTGAGTCCTTCCCCCGAAGTGACTCGCTTTTCCGTCACTGCGTTTTAGGCCGCCTCGTCTCCTTTCTCGATCATTCTCTCTCTCTCTCTCTCGTCTCTTCTTCCTTTCTTTTCGTCCAAGTTCCCGCGGCGGCCGCCAAGAATCTCAATCTCTCGGTCCCTTCTCCAGGCACAGGGCCGCGACAACCCTAGGTGTGATCTCGCGGAGGTAATCCGATCGACTCGCTTCTTTCTTGAAATGGGTCTCGCCTTTTTTTTTTTTTTTTTCTCTCTTCATTTATTGGTCCGGAATCGTTGCGAAATCGCCTAATTCTTTGATTTCTGTTCTTTTTTGGACCTGAATCCCTCGCCGGACGCAGATTTGCTACAGTCCTACGTTTGATCCCTTCTCCGAGGTATAATTCTATCTGATCGTCCCTTTCTTGGAATGCTTATCGCGTATCTTCTTGAAGGAATATGTTGCGGAATCGCCTAATTATGTTATTTCTGGTTTCTTGGAATCTAGGGAGGGATGTTCTTCACGGGGGACGCCTCCACCCGCAAACGAGTGGATTTGGGTGGACGGAGCTCGAAGGAGAGTGACCGACAGGTGTTATTGGAACAGGCACGGCTTGATAGGAAGCGGCGGTTAGTGCTTCGACAGAAAACGTCAGCAGCGATCAAGATCCAGGTAGGGTTTCATTTATCTTGCTTTGGTTCTCATTGCTGGCAACTAGCTGATGGAATGCCCTAAATTGGGAATTGTTTGATAATGATGTAAGCTTGGAGATGTTGATCAACATTTTTCGTAATATAATGTACTATGATGTTTGGATGCCTTAATGGACTTCGCCTTGAGGCTACATAGTTGCTATTTACTGGTTCTTTTGGGCTTATTATGAAACTTGACAAATTACTGGCTGCAGAAATGCTTCAGAGGGATGAAGGATCTCAAGATTGCACGAACAGAGGTGCGGGAGGAGTTCCATGTTACCTATGGGGACCGTGGTGAAAAGGCAGATTGGTAGGATCAATGTTATGCCTATAATATGCATTTATTGAGGTCCTTAGCACTTCTTTTTGCCAAATTTTCCTGTTCATGCAAACTTTACATAAATCACTGTCTGTTTAAAGCAGGCATTGCTTTGGCCCTGACTCAGAGTTTCTTCGCCAGCTGCTTTTCTTCTTTACTGCAAATAACATTAGCGATGTTACACTTCTTGTGGAAGCTTGTCGACTGCTTCTGCAGTATCTTCAGCAGAGTGGTAAGCCTAAAAGATGCTGTTTAGTTAAGTTAGTTGTGCTTCTTTTTTTACCCCTCTTGCAACAAGACGCTATGTGATATCAGTTCACTCTATGTTTCTGTAGAATGTGTATATTTTCTACAATTAAATTACTCAGACTTGGAATATCCCATGATTGCACACAATAGAATAGAATTGGATCTTGTGCTAACGACTTAGATGCTCTGTGCGACCATTGGTTGTTCTCATTGTGAATGCATTCATCCTGAACCCTGATCATGCTAAAAGCATGCCTTGATATGCCTGACAAAAGAATTTCTGCATGTCGGTGCATGTTGTGCTTGCCATGAAGATAATGTTCTGACGTATGAAATATAGTGCTATACACGGTATTTTATGCAGCAACTTGATTTATGGCTCTTCTTCTCTTCTTGTAAGATAGGTAGGAGATCCTCATCTCGTGGTCTTACATGTTTTTGAATAAACTATGAAGCCGCCATCTGTTTTGTTTAATTTATTTGTAAATTTTGAATGATCAGTACATGGTTGTGTCATTATGTACTTGAATTATTAAATTATGCATAAACAGAAAAACACTTGTTTTTTTCTTTTCTATAATTGAAGCTTGCAAGAGATAGACGAGTGAAGCTGGGGGATACTTGAGGTGGGGTGGTTCTCCATTGCTTGTTTAATCACATGTGATTCTGTTTGCTATTGGCCTTTATTTGCAGTTGCAAATGCTGCAGCTAATATATTCATATTCTTCTAATTAAGTTGGCCTCTATTTGCAATTGTAAATGTTGCTGTTGAGACATGCAAAGGCATTCCAACTCTTATAAATACTAGCCACTATATTTCGGAGGCAGTGCATGTTGGAATTGTAGGCTTCTGAAAATAAAAATGCTAGGCTGATTCTATTGGTTTTGGATTAGGCAGAGGCTGAACATGCAAGAAGGAAAGTAATAAGAACCGTATGTCGAACTTTATGATTAGGCAGAGGCTGAACATGCAAGTGACACATTGCATCGGGCATCTTGATGGAATACCGTGGGTAATCGGAGCCTCTAAAACCATACGATAGATCAGTGTTATGCGGGGAGTGGTTGGCTTGGTAAGTAGGTAATTTTGAATCTATACATTTAAGGGAAATGTTTAGATTAAAAACTTAGCAGACTTATAACTGCTACAAGCTGTTGTAGCGGAGAAAAGGAACCAGTGGGGTGTCAACAAAACAAGTTGAGGGAAAAGGATATATCTAGTTTACCACGAAAAGAAAACTCACTTTTAAAAAGTAGTTTAAACTAGCTTGACTTCATTTTTACATTTTCTATTTATGTCTTTCACAGGTTTACTCTCGCTTAATACTGTCGCTGAATGAGAAACAAACATCAGTTAGCAATTGCATCTTCTAGATAAGCCTGCAACTTTAACATGTGTCGTAACCCATTGTTACTCAACTGGATTGTCCTAAAGTGTGCACAATTTGATACTTGGATGTATTCTTCATTTGTTACTGTAGCCCATTTGTTGAAGCTAAAGATTTTTGAGAAACCATGTCGTGGAGGTCTTTAGGTTTTTGTTTTAGGTCAAGAGATATATTATTTTCTATTCCTTAGTGCTGTTCGTTAACTGCTTAATATTTCAAATAAAAGAATCCTGGATTTTTTGCTTAATGTAGTGGCATATTGAGATAGTCAATTTTCTGGATAATATCCTTCTCACTGAGGAAGATCTGTAAAATTTTGAGAAGATGAACATGTTTGTTTACTTTGTCTTGTGGATGATGATCTATGGTTATTTGATTATTTTTTTCTTCTTGGCACATTTTTCTTAACCATTTTCTTTAATATTTTGAGTAGGGGACTTTTATGCTTACTTGGTTGTATGGAGTATGGACACCAATTATGGTTGTAGGATGGTACTCATTCTTTAGGTAGCACAATTTTCTTTTCCACTTTACTTCTTTAGTTCACTAATTGCTATTTTGGAAAAGAGAAGGTATACGGGTGTTTGCTGAATTGCATGTTTATGTTTACTATGGTAAATGACTTGATGCCTTCTCCATCAGGACATCTCATCATGTGGTCCTGTTGCCAACCATTGCATTTTATTATATCTTGAGTATTTTACCAATTGTGATCTCTGTACTTACTTCAAAATCCTTACTGTTGGTCACTTCTTTATTTGATTGCAGGCAATGTTGTAACCCTTTTTGCTGGTTTGGACTATCCTCTAAAGCGTTCACTAGTGGATCTTAGAGTAAAAAAACTTGCATATGCTTGTCTGCAAGCAATCTTCCATAATAGGTGAGTCAAATGCATAAAGCTATTAGATTGAATAACCACTTTGAACATTGCTTTGGTTAGCCTTTTCCAGTTCTCATCGTGCGTGCAACTTGTTCTGTTGCTTGCTGGATTATGTCTTCTATTTGATGTAGAAAAAATATATGGAAAGTTGGAAACTAGGTTGGTTCTGCATCTATCCGAGTTCCGACATTGCATAAAAAATAAATGTAATTCGGTGACATAGCTGTTTTCTTGTTAATTTTTTGAGCTCTTCAATTTGGTTATGCATGCAATATAACAACCATGTCTATCATTAACTCGTATGGCATGACATTGATCCTTTCACAATATTCTGATATGTATATGTATTATGCAACATGTGGTTTTTTTTCATTCTGCCGTATTTTGAAAAAAAAAAAAAAAACGAGTGTTGGGGAATTCTTCCAAGTTCCAGCTGTCATCAGTTGATTTTTTTTCTCAGGATAATTGGATTTGTATATATATTTTTCAATGTGTGGCTTCTCCAGATTCTAGTAGATTAAAAGAAAAGCCTTTTGTAGTAAATTGGAAGGAATCGAACCACAATCGATTTTTAGTGCTGGCTCTGAATTAGTTATGGAACTCAAGGTTGCTTGGTGGTAGATAATGGAGGTGCAGGGATTTATCAGGGAACTAGACAAATTATGAAGGTGGTTCTCAGTTGAGGGAGAGGAATCAAATGATTTTGAGAAGCATAGGTACATTAGTAAAGAGAATTACCATGTTAGAGAAGTTTCGTGAATTCGATTACTACTGCAATATGCAAGGAAACAAAAGAGATGATTCAAAGTCTTTTTGGATAGTGAAGTATGGTTTTAGTTGTCTGCTTGTGTGCGTTCTTGCATGATTGTACTGGCATGACAGTACTTTTGGTAGTTTTGTTCATTAGTATTCTTTTAGTTTAATCTTGGTAGTCTAGTTTTCATCTTCTGCTTTGTATATTAATATCAATGTTTACTTAGTTATAGTTTGGCAGAGGTTTATAGCCCAAAAGCATTGTTATTATATTCGGCATATTGGATTTATTTTTTTGACTTTCTTTCTGTTTTTTTGTCCCTCAAGTTCAGCAAAGAAGATGACTTGTGGCAAGGATATCATAAACTTCATTTCTTATGCTGCTTTTCTAGTTATGTTTGCCATAACCTTGAAATTTTTGGATGGTAATTTTCTGTTACAATGTTGGAAATTGAAAACATTTCTTGGCAAACCATCTAAGTTCTTTGATTTCCCTTTTTTCTTCTTGTTTTAGAAATTTATATTGAATAATATCGAGGTTAAAGATTTCTCCTCTTCTTTATTGCATTTCTTCATGCACTTTCTTATACATTTTTCTGTTTGCACATCAAAAACATTCGCAAAACTGTAGCTGTTGTGGCTATAGCAATTGTTGATTTTTTTTGTTTCTTCTCCTTTAAACAGGAATAATTATAAGGACAAACTACTGATGCCATCCACGAGCTCTTATTGGCCAACAGTTGCCTTATTTGAAACAGTAGCTTGTTTAACAAATCCTGAACTTCCATGGAACTGTAGTGTTATTGATTATCTGTTGGAGAGAAAAGTTTTTTTGCTGTTGCGTTGCATCATTCTAGCTGGTGTGGTAAGCAACTTTTTTAAATCATTCAAGCTTAGCATTATTTTTTTGCTCTTACTGAGTGCTACCTCTGTTAGTTTGTTCTGACTACTTTATTGTGAATATAGACAGATTGTCTTGCTGTAGCCAGACACTGTCACTGAAAATTAGAAGAAAAAAGACAGGGAGAGAGGAAGAACTGAGGAATCACTGACTCTCTTTAACATCAAGCTTAGTTGTAGTCGTTTATAGTGGCCAAACTAGCATGCTAAATTGAAAAACCTATTCTTCTTTTGGCATAAAGGCCTATTAATTGGTTAACTATGGGAACTTGTATACTTAAGTGAAAAAATATTTATAGGGTGCCTGTAAAAAAAGCCATTGCCCTACTCCTTGACCATACTTTTATGGTATATTGTAAGGTTTTTAATTTCAATATGGACCGCTCGGTACGGGTGGTATGTACTGGTTTGGGAGCTTCTTGGCACGCGGATCGACCTCTCTTGGGCGATACCAATGTTTTGACCTCGCAATCAGGCGATACAGGGCTTTATCAAGTGGAAGTGGAAAGCTCGACCTTCCAGCTTGCAAACGTAGGGAACATCGATGCAAGCAGAGTCCTGTCGTCAAATTCCTGACCCAAATCGTAGCTGTGGAGAATATTAGTTGCAAGAAGAAGAAGGGGATCGAATCCAAGGTAGAGAAAGAAGATCGTGATCGAGGAGAGATCGTTGTGGCATGCCAGAATGAGCCCCATCAATCGACCATATGGCGTGGAGATGTTGCCGCATGGTGATGATGAGAAGTGGCTATCGGAGGGCATCATCGACATTCAACACAATGTCTTCTACATGCACCCCGCCTTGGTTGGAACCCAATCCCGTTATGATGCCCTAATTGCCAAACCCAACCTTCACCATTCGCTTGTCGTTGTTCTGCTTCTCATTTAACCCCTATCTCCTATCCTGTGTTAGGATTCCAATGACTTGAAGGATGCACTCAGGTACTCGGTGCAGATGCTATTAGAGTTGCGTACCTCTCTGCTGTCCCTGTATAAAACCTACAAGCTTTGTGAATTGGGATATCTATTTGATCTCGCTTATAGTGAATGTTGCCCGTGTAGAAGCTAGATCTTAATGTGTTTTTTTTCTGAGGACTAGGAAGATATGTGGGCCTTTCAAGTATTTTTAAAAGAGTTTTCAGCTATTTTAGGCATACCGCTTGTTATGCCTTGGTGTACCATCGATATGACTTCGTACATTGGTACGGATCGAAATTACGAACCTTGGTATATTGTTTTTGTTGTAGGCAAAAATTGCTTTATTTGGTTTAGAAAAGTTCATTATAGTTTTGACCAGTGATTTAAATAGGAGCTCGGGCACTTGCCTAAGCGCTTGGGTGAGGCGAGGCGAGGCCCGAGCGCCTCGTGGGTGCACCAGGTGGTGCGCTTCAATGAGGCATCGCCTGGGCGCGCGCCTAAACACAAGCGCTGGGCGCTTCGGGCGAGCGCCCGACTCTATTAGGCGAACTGAACTAGTTTAATACTGGTTCGGTTCGTAGTTTCTTAACTCAAAACCACGCTTCACACCTGCACGACCCTGAGGAACCCTAGCACTCCTTTTGCCTCTGTCGTCGACGCTTCCTGTCGTTGCCTTCGCTGCAGACGCAGCAGACCAAGCCTTCCTCTATTGTCGATGGATGAGTTCGACGACCCCCGTAGCTTCCTTCTACTGTTGCATCCTTACACTGTTGAGGGAGAGGACCGCAGGTTCCTCTGCCACCAACAGACACCCTCTGGAGCTTCCGTCGCTGTTGCTGCTGCTGTCCGCAGTTTTCGCTACTATCGTCGTTGCTATCTTTAGCTTTCGTTGTTGTTAGCCACAGCTTCTGCCGTTGCAGCTGCTGCTGTCTGCAGCTTTCACCGCTGTCACTTCTTCTGTCCGAAGCTTCCATCGCTGTTGCTATCTCTATTACTGTTAACATTTTTTTCTCTCCCCTTTAACTTTAAGTAATATATCGTTAACAGCAAGGTATGCAATTTCGTATCGTACTGGAGTTTCGACGTTCGCTCGGTACAGTACGAAACTGTATACCGAGCGATATATATATATATATTTCGGCGACGTTGCCTCTCTCTTCTCCAGGCGGGGCGACGTCACCTCATATATATATATATATATATATATATATATATATATATATATATATATATATATATATATATATATATATATATATATATATATATATAAATTAATAAATATATATTTATATATAAAAGATTATATATATATATATTTATAAAAGATGACGTCGTATCGTTTATATATATATATATATATATTTCGTTCTGTCCGGTAAGGGGCGGTCCGTGTACCGGTAAGCTGACGGACCTGTATGTACTGCCCGAAATTGCATACCTTGGTTAACAGTATATTAAATCACTGTCGTTGTTGTCGTTTACAGCACTGCTGCTATATCCCTCCGTTACTATTAACAATTTTTTCTCCTCTTTCTAACTTTAAGTAATATACTGTAAACAATATAATTTTTAATTTAATATTATATTTTTAATTATATTATTTATATTTTATATTTTAATATTTCAGAGAATATTTTTTCTCCTCTTCTAACTTAAGTAATATATTGTTAACAGTATATTTTTAATTTAATATTATATTTTTGTTTAAATAATTATATTTGTAATTATATTATATATTTTAATATTTTAATATTTTAAAGCGTTTCGCTTCGCTCGAGCGAGCGCCTAGCGCCTCGGGCGTTTTGAGACCTTGGCGTTTAGCGCTTTTTAAATCACTTGTTTTGACATTTTAGCTTTTCCTAATGAGACTGAATTAGAGATGGAATGACATAGTAGCTGATGCAGAGAGTAATTGGAGGTTTCAATGGTTAATGTTCATCCAGATTAGAGTGATTTTTTAATGCTCAATTATAACAAAAAATAAAAACAGAAGATAGAATGGTTTATAACCAAGAAAGTAGGATTTATACATATGGAATCTATCGCTTACAAATTTTTCTTTGTTTTGATGACTGATTGAATTTTGCCTTATTTATATCAGGTCAAATCTTACTTTTGCCTTTTTTATTTTATGTTTCTTTCTTTTATTTTAAGGGAGTTGTTTGGGTATTAGGACTCAGTGTTGGATTTTTGGGCTTCCAAGATTTCCACACAAAAAAACTCTTCTCCTACAAGTTTCCTTGATTGGCTATATGCTGGAGGTAGGTCTCTTTAGTTGATTATATGCTGGTGGTCTTGATGGTGTGTCATGAATTGTCTTGATAAAAATGTGGATTAGTTTTTTTTTCTTCTTATCCCTTATATTTCTTATATTTCTGTTTGCTCTCATGCTCTTGCTCATCTCTTCTTCATGACATGTTGCTGGGATGTGCATTGCTTCTATAAAGACCTTTTGCAGCTTTTGTTTATCAAATGTGTTCCTCTGTAATTTCTTTTTTGTCCTGAGTGCCGATACATTTCTCATATGACAAATTACTAGCTTTTAAGTTCAACAGGTGATATATTTTCAAGTTGAGATTATCGTGCAAAATTTATTTGCAATGGTTTTATTGATGAGGGATCTAAATTTTATCTTTGATTTTTTAGATTTTCTTTTGCTGTAAGATACTGTAGTGATTCCTAGATTTTTTAAAAACTTTTTCTCCTTGGTTTGGTGGTTATGCTCAATGTCATCATAGAATCAAGTTTATCATCATTTTGATCTTTACTTGAGTTTGCACGTAGTACCTATTTATACATGAACTATTTATACGTTGATGTTCTCTCCGTTTTTTTACACAGTTTGTTAGAAGAGTTGCACTAACACTAGAAAGATAAGATGTCTATTTTTTAAGAAACATGATTTTCATGAGATAAAACACTTAATCAGTTATTTTGATTGTTTGCTTTATATTGTTTTTTGTACTTGCCAGTAGATACAGAAGTATTGGTAAACATGAGAGGGTACGTGCATTAATTATGGTATCTTAAAATTGAGAAGATAGTCATCAATTCATAACAAGAAATGGAATGTCAGAAGATGTTGGATGAACCTCTTTTGGTGTTGCTTGCATATGTTAGTTTCATTCCTGGATTTTTTGTGCAATTTGGTTGATTTCTGTCTTTCAATGTCAGTAGCTTCTGACCATAGTTTTTCACTTTGGCAAAGGTCAGGTGTTAGGGTGAACAACTAGGACCTCAGAAAATAGGCAATTTCTAGCACTTCTTCTACCTTTTTTTGTAGAAATTCATAACATGCCCCTGTCCGCATGTTGTATATGGAGTTCTGATGTTGCTTGCCAATAGTGGATTTTAGCAAACTGATTTTCCATAAACTGCTTGGCATATGTGTATGATTACTGAAAGATGATTAGAATGATATGGTTATTGTTTACCTGTGATTACACCATTGTTCATCATAACTTTTCTGTGTTTATTGCATTTCATTGCATTCTTGTTTCAATAATTGTACTACCTTTAGCCTCTTGTCTCGTGTCCTTGGTAAGGTGTTCCAGGTGTTATTCTCATTTTTCTTCAGAGCATGTCATGTTGCCACTTATTGACCATTCTTTTTTTCTAATGTTGTTTTTGTTTCACACAATTTCTTGTATATGTGCTTCTCTGTAATGAATATTGTTGTTCCAGAATAAATTCATGGAAAAGGTGGTCTATCCACTAGCTTATTCCTTTTAAATGTCAATCTCTTCAAACTTTCTTGACAGTGGAGCATGAAAATTTTCATGAGGTTCCTTTAAGGCTTTTGTGGTGAATGATTCTGAAATAATTAGATCTTTGAATTGCATAATATTTGCCACTAGACTGTTGCATTTTATGGTTTACATAGGATTGCAGTGCTGTGTATATGTGATCCTTAAAAGATTCAAGCCATTTCACGAGGAAAAAAATTTGCATAATACTTATAAGTGATCTCTGCTTAATTCAACTAAGAGAGTGATATTTCATTTATGCAGCAAGACGTGAAATCTCCTGAGCTTCGTGTTAGTGCATCTGCGTTGGAGCATGTTCTTATCAGTCTTGTTTCGCATGTTGGTCAGCAACCATGCCATTGTTCAAATGCAGATCCGAGATGGAGTTTTTCATTGCAAATTCTTTCCATTCCCTTTCTGTGGCATCATTTGCCGTTTTTCAAAGAGGTAGTTCTTCAAAGTGCCTTTGGAAGGTCATAGAAAGGTGCTTTGACTATCAAAGCTGGATGAAGATATTGTTGAAATAGTTTAGGGTGAAATTGAATAACTTCTTATTTTTGTTAATTTTAATTTGGTTTTAGTTTAAGTATGTGACTATGTGCTGATGTACATTAAAAAAACCTACATAGCTCTTTAATTGCCAGTATGTGATTATAATGTGTATCTTTTTAGAATATTTAGATACCTATAAAGCTCTTTTATTGCTTGAATGATCAGTATTTGTTCCTCTAGCTTTCTAGTGAATACTTTTATCTCATGTTCTTCAGTAGTTCTTATTGGCTCTTGGTTTTTCCCCTTTTTTGGTCCAAGGGCTTAGGCAGGTATTATATTCATCAAATGGCCAATTTTTTGCCTAGTCATGCTGGTGTCCTTCCGGATGATATATTACAAGAATATCCTGGTCATGCCTGCTTGCTTGGGAATTTACTTGAAGTTGCTGGAGTTGTTTTATCTGATTCAAGCTCTACTTATCATACGGTAAGTACTTGTCAAATTTGTACCTTTTAAAACCTTGAACCGTTCTTTCATAGTTAAGGTCAATTGTCTTGATTTGTATATTTGTGAACTGTTTTTTATAAAATTCTTGTAAGCAAAAGTTGTGGATATCCAACATGATGAAGGTGAGCCTTGGTACAACATCTGGGCGACCAGGGTTCCAATCACATGAACATCTCTATTTGTAAGGATAAGGTTGCATATGTTAACCATCACCATATTCATCGATGGTGGGAGCATCATCTAAAGATTGTTGGGACATGATGGCTTGTTGTTGTACAAATAGCTTGTTGTAGTATTTTTTATGCTTTTGATTTAACTAGAGGCACTACGTATGCAAAGCTCAATAGTGGGAAATGATCCATGTGTGGACCCCAAATGGTTGGGACATGATGGCTTGTTGTTGTACAAATAGCTTGTTGTAGTATTTTTTATGCTTTTGATTTAACTAGAGGCACTACGTATGCAAAGCTCAATAGTGGGAAATGATCCATGTGTGGACCCCAAATGGTTGGGACATGATGGCTTGTTGTTGTACAAATAGCTTGTTGTAGTATTTTTTATGCTTTTGATTTAACTAGAGGCACTACGTATGCAAAGCTCAATAGTGGGAAATGATCCATGTGTGGACCCCAAATGGTTGGGACATGATGGCTTGTTGTTGTACAAATAGCTTGTTGTAGTATTTTTTATGCTTTTGATTTAACTAGAGGCACTACGTATGCAAAGCTCAATAGTGGGAAATGATCCATGTAGATTATAAAATGTGAGAGAATCATGCAAGATGGTATAAAATTATAAATACATCTGAAGGAGACTTGTAGATGCTATGTTTGTCTTAGCGTACGAAGAGAAAGAGAAGGCGATGTAATTGAACTTTAATATAGTTTGTGCATAAATACTAGAATCTGTAATATTTATGCTTTTGATTTAACTAGAGGCACTACGTATGCAAAGCTCAATAGTGGGAAATGATCCATGTGTGGACCCCAAATGGTTGGGACATGATGGCTTGTTGTTGTACAAATAGCTTGTTGTAGTATTTTTTATGCTTTTGATTTAACTAGAGGCACTACGTATGCAAAGCTCAATAGTGGGAAATGATCCATATGGCGGACCCCCAATGCTTGGGACATGATGGCTTGTTGTTGTACAAATAGCTTGTTGTAGTATTTTTTATGCTTTTGTGTTAACTAGTGGGATTACCTATACAAAGCTCAGTAGTGGGAAATGATCCATATGGCGGACCCCCAATGCTTGGGACATGATGGCTTGTTGTTGTACAAATAGCTTGTTGTAGTATTTTTTATGCTTTTGTGTTAACTAGTGGGATTACCTATACAAAGCTCAGTAGTGGGAAATGATCCATATGGCGGACCCCCAATGCTTGGGACATGATGGCTTGTTGTTGTACAAATTTAATTTTACATTAATATAGTTTGTCCATGAATTTTGTCATTATGATCAATCCTTTTTGGACAAGTTTCCTGATCCAGTTTCTAAATTTGTATTGCCATGTGCATTTGTTCTTCTGCATCTTTTGCTGTCCCCTTGTATTGTATCAAGTTCTGTGTTAGACTGTTAGTATGCTTTGCTTTAAAACTTTTACTCCATGAAAATATGTTTTGCTTTAAAACTTTTACTCCATGAAAATGTATGTCATCCTTGTTGGTTTGCATAGTATATCGACTGTCCTTTTGGTTCTATATTGATAGCGTGATTGATTTTGAGAATACAATAATTTTTGGTATCGAGTTGTTATATTGATTTTTTTTTATTTCCTTAATCAGGCAATTGATTTTCTGACTGTTTCGACATTTTTATTGGAAGTATTGCCTTCAGTGGACTCGTCACCTGTACAAAGTAAGTGGTTTTTGTATTTCCATCGGTGAAGATTTATAATTGTACTTGCTGCTGTTGGCTTTTCGTTGATTAAAGTTGGGATGATTTTGTTCTCATGTTCAAAGTAATTCTTCTCATGTTCAAAGTATTAAATTATGCTAAGCATCTCATCATAATATCATAATTCCATGAATCATATTTTGCACTTCACAATTTATTTCATGAATAATTATGGTTCTCTTACAGTCATTAGATAGACTTCTGATTTATTCTTAAGGCAAATAATTTTTTTGTGTTTCCAAGTGGCCTGAGCTAAATCCTGACTGAACCAAGCCCGTGAGACCGAATATCTGTGAAGCTGACCATGCCCACTGACATCTACTGAACATTCTACATTTTGAGGATTCTATGGATTGCATAGTGAAAGTCACGTATATCTTGTGGAAATATTTCTTTGCAAATAGAATATAGTTATTGTGATATGTAGTTGTCTAGGACGTGCTATTATTTCAACAGCATAAAGGAAACAACCTGTACTAGAAAGTTTCTTCTATCTAAATTAAAAATGAATGATTAATCTGGAATGTAGGGCTTTTTTAAATGACTTGGAGATGTTTAGTGAATGATCTAAATCATCTATATTTTGTTGTTTGCTGATGCCATTTTAATACAATATTAGGAATCATATTTCTGTTGCTGCATAGATGTCAAATATGATAATTTTTGGGTCTATTGGTTTTGGACTTGAAAGCAAGCATTTGATAGCTTTAGAGAGTGATATTTGCACGGAGATCCAAATAAAAACACTAGCAAAGGCTACCATGTCGTTCCACTGGTACATGCCATGCTCTAAGTACTGTACTGGCTACGTGGTCTCTCTTTTTCTGATTAATTTGTCGTCCATGTTATTTAGAGGATCAAGACTCATGATCTTCAAGGAAAGGCTAATCAGTGTACTTGTAATGCTTTTTAATGGCTCATTTTGATACATTAACGTTGCTGTCAAGCTTTGTTATGGCATTTACTGCTTTATTGTTTCTTATCACCTTCTTTTTACTTCTTTTTGCTTGCAACAACTGATATCTGCAAGGAATATTCAGAACCAGTTGATGATGAATTAACAATGGATGATGAAGTTCTAAGTCCAGATTTACAGAAGCAGATATCCAGTTCAATAGATTCACGCCTTTTACAGCATTTGGTAGGCAAATCTTGTGATCATATGTCTAGTGAAAGCACCCTCTCTGAACCCATTCTTCTAGGCATCTATGGCTAATTATATCTTTCTGAAGCTGAGACTGATGTGTTATTCAGGTGAATGCTTTGTTAAAAGCTACATGTCCAACTGGTTATTCTGATAAGACTTGGCCATCTAATATAGAAGTGGAAGCAATAAGTGCTGTTTGCACTTTTCTTCATGTTACATTCTGTACGCTGCCTCATGAACTCATCATGACCCTACTAGCCTACAGAACTGAGCTTCTTCCTGCTCTTTGGAATTATATAAAGCGATGCCATGAGAATCAAAGATGGCCATTCTATTCTAAGCTCACAGCGCATATTCCTGGAGATACTCCAGGTTGGCTGTTGCCTCTGGCAGTTTTTTGCCCTTTGTACAAGTAAGGCTGTTGAATGTATTTATGGTGACATGTTCGATAAATATTTTTTAAGTTCATTTGTGTTTATACTATTTCTTTATCATCATAACTAGCAAGTTCTTTTTGTTACTAACTCTTGTGTTCTATAGGCACATGCTAAAGTTTGTTGATACCGAAGAATTCTATGAGCAGGAAACACCAGTCAAAATAAAGGATATTCCATCTTTGGTTATCATTATAAAGCAGGTGTTTTTTGCCGTTAATTTAACACACCACTTCTTTTTTTGCCGTATTGTTTGTTGGGAACTAGATAACACATTACATTTTATGCTTAAAATTACCATTTATGTTGTACCACTGCACTTGATCCCTGTGAGACCATAACACTTGGTATTAAAGTAGGCATGATTTATTTCGACAGGCCTTATGGCAGCTCCTATGGACAATAAATGGGCATGTGTCGTCTCAAAAGTCATCAAGATCTCTTCCAGATGATAAGAAGCTGTCTGTGGAACTAATTAACCGTAAAGCCAGGGTTGCAATGTCTGAGCTTCTGAGCCAGGTTTTTTTGTTTTCTTTTGAATTTTTTTGTACAATAATAATCTTTATTTCATGATGGAAGATTTGTGTTGGTTGTCTAAACAGAGATTATTTTGTAATCTATTATTTTCTTTTAATTTTAAATGTAATGCAGTTGCAAGACTGGAACAGTAGAAGGCAGTTCATGTCTGCTGATGATTTCCATCTTCAAGAAGCAAGGAGTGAAACTTTTGTTTCTCAGGTGAGTTTTTTTTGTCTCTTTTCCTAGTTTCCTTTTCCCTTTTCTCTTTGGAAGCTTGATTCACACAGTTCTTTCTTTCACCAGGCCTTACTTGGAAATACTCGAGCTTCTGATTTATTAAAACAAGCTCCATTCTTAGTGCCATTTACAAGCAGGGTCGAAATTTTCACTGTATGTCTATAAATGCTAAAACACTTCTGTTTTACCTATTAAATTTGGAAGTTGCTAAGGATTTTTCATTAATAACTTATTCACTGGATTGCATGAAATCGCAACTTAATAGAGTTGCATACAAACTGTTGATATTGATGTCCTGAATTATACAACTTTGATAAATTTTTTATTTCTAATTCAAATTCATCTCGTGCCTCAGTCAGAGTTAGTGGCTTCTAGACAAAGAAGTGGAGCTCATCCTGGTTTAACTAGACTCACATTCAAAATAAGAAGAACTCAAGTACTTGAAGATGCTTTCGAGCAGCTGAGTACATTATCTGAGGATGATCTTAGAGGACCCGTATGTTGCTTACAACTTATAATTTATCAGATGAGACAATGGACCCGTATGTTGCTTACAACTTATAATTTATCTTGAAATTTTTTGATGCCTGCAGATTCGGATATCTTTTGTTAATGAATTTGGAGTTGAGGAGCCTGGGGTTGATGGTGGTGGAATTTTTAAAGATTTTATGGAGAACATAATCCAGGCTGCTTTTGATGTCCAGTTTGGGCTATTCAAGGTTTGTGGATTAGTTCTGCACCTCTTTGTTGTCAGTAATATTTCTTTTAGTCTTTCTTCTTTACAAAGGTAATGCATGACAATAATATCAACATGCTAATAACTGATTTGCCACTTCTTGATCAAGAATAGCTGGATATGAAAATGGTGAAGCTGGTAGTTGAGCTAGATTACATAGATAAATTTGGACTACAGGAGTATGGTGATCTTGAATGATTCTTATGTGAACTCTGAAATGTTCAGAATATGCCAACAATGTTGCTTTTAAATACATAACTTTTGACCGTACATTAATTAGCAACGAAAGAAACTAAAAGTATTATATGCAATATGTGTATTGGCATTAGGAAGAGAACCAATAAATTGGTAACTAAATGAGGATTAGGACTTGCTTTTCTAGATCTTTTGCATCATGTTAACATTTCTTGATGGGTTAAAGCTTCAACTAAAATACATATCTTATTGTGAGAGTGGGGGCACAACAGATTTGTATTCTTTGTCTTGGTGCTTTTCTCATTGTGTTTTCCATTCCTCTTGTAATCTGTTTTAGGAAACACCCGATCATCTTCTTTATCCAAATCCTGGATCAGCATTAGTTCACGAACAACATCTTCAGTTTTTCCATTTTCTTGGGACTCTTCTCGGGAAGGTACTTTCATTATGTTTTCCTGCCCCTTTTTTGCATATTGTAGAAGTTTGTTCAGTATTTATGTGCCTCTTTGTGTTTGCTTTTTGCTGCATCTGTCATCTTGCATTTTCTGAAATGAAATAGGGGTTTAGTTTTTTTTTTTTACTATGACAGATGGAATGTTGCCTGCTTGCCGTCTGTCCATATCTTTTCTAGCACTTCAGCATTCTGTTTTATGTTAATGGGTAAACTGTGAGATGCAGATTCTAGAAAATCGATAAATCAATAAACCATGTTCAACTTGTCTTGGAGAAGTACATACATTTTGTGTAATACATAAATATTTTGAAATGTTTAGCGTTTGTTGTAATCAGCCGTGTACCATCGTTTTAAACCCTTTTCTCCCCCTTCTTTCAATTCATTTCACTCTCTCAATCTTTTAAGCTCTCTGAAACTCTTTTTCATTCACATTTGTCTCTTATTCTCACATTTTCATTTTTCTAAACTCAACAAAGCTACAATCTGTTGATTGGATCAAATTTAGGAGGTTAATTTGGAAGGATCAAGAGGAAGAACACTCTAATTAAGAGGTATATATTTTCATTCTAGATTTTTATTGATTTATGAGATGATTAAGCCTATTCTATGTGGTCTTTATTATTGTGATTAATGTGTTTAATATTGATTTTTTTTTTAATTAGACACTTAATAGGTTAAATCTTTATATTTCATCGAGTCAGACTACTCTAGGAACTAAAGACACTCAATCGCCATAGTCGTTCGTGCAACATACAAAGGCAAAGGAAAAGGCAAAGGGGAAGACAGTGGTATCAACTGCACTGTTGGAAAGAATCGAGTCGGGCGATGAGACATCTTGGCAATCGCATTCAACAACCTGTTCGGTCTAGAGACATAGCAACAATGTGGATAGCAGTGCCTCGATCGATGATGGCAACGATGCTAGGAAGTCGATGGTCTCGTATACACAATTTGAGGGTGGTGCATGGATTGAGGAGTAATATTTTACACATGCCACTCAAGATTCAGATTATGGAGCTCGACGAGGTACTGGTCTAGTTTATGCATGGAAGGAGAAAGGTAAGCCAATTGATTTTGAGCAAATGCTATAGAGCTTGCATGACATAGGCACAGAGTGAAGCTCATCGTATTCACAGCCGTCGTATTATGGAGAATTTTATGACTAACAATAGTATGGTGATAGTTGGTCATACTTCTCCGAGCAATAGTACGTTGATCTATCTTACGATACGGAGCAATAAATCAGTAGAGAAAGTAGGAGTTCTGATATTCTTTATGCTCCACACCAATACATGTCACATTAGTCCTTACCTCAGAAGTCGCCTCGGACACATGGTTCACGATAATCAGACTACGACCATTACCACATTGATGTACTAATTGCATATGGTATATCAGTACACTATGTCATGGGATTAATTTCAGGATTAGGTTCGACAAATATATCATATTGACATACAGATACTTAGGATCGAGGATCTCGATCCATCGCTCTTGGAGTTGTCATTCTTTTTTGTGGTAAAACCAAGTATATCCATCGATTGATTACTTAATTCATTTGAATCTTAAAATTTAAGTTATATAAAAAATAATCTAATAATTTAAATATTTTTTTTAGATAATTCAATATTAACAGAAGGACGATCCAGAACGTACCATAAGGCTACTCCTCAAAGCCTGAAAAAGATGTGGCATTATTTTTTCCTAATTTACATTATTTTTGTTAAAATTATATTAAAATTATATTTATTTATAACTTAAAAACCCTAATCTAACTTTTTTTTATTTTCCAGATATGTATGGAGGTTTTTCTTGATGATTTTGGGCGTACCAATGATATGCCTCTGTGCGTATTGTATCGAGCAAGGCTCGGTACACCAATATGAACCGAAATTGCAATTCTTGTTGCCACTTACCCATTGTCAGCTCGTTGCGAGTGACAGTGACCTTACCAGGGCCTCCCAGTTTGTTGGGGTGGCCAAAAGATAGTCAACCTTGCCAGGAGAGGAGTGTCCACAGCCACAGGCCACATTCTGTTGTCTATTTAAGCGACCACATGCAACCAGTTGCAGTTGTCCCCTGCTGGTTGGTGTTGCAGCCTCCTGGCTGGAATCTGCTTCACTAGGGAACAGGTGGTGGCTGCAGGTTGCAACGGGCAAAGCCATTGACACCATGGCTTGTTAGCAGTGGCCATTGCTGTGAGCCGATACCTCCACCTGCTGGTGGTAGCTGACAACTCTGGTAGATTGGTGCCGCCAATCTCACCACAGTTGTTGCGGATCAACTTGAGTGACCAGGGACCATATGTGACTAACCTTGTAAACTGTGAAACACTTTTTGTGTGTAGTGAAGATTTTTTAAGGAATTTATTTCCTGGACGGTGAATTTTTTATTTAAAAAAAGATCGAACAATATCAATAAGGTTTTGAACCTAGATTCTACATTTCGGGTGTTGGACCCATTGGCCCATGAATGGAAGGTCTAGTCTGTGCCGGCATACCAACACACGACATTGGCATGCACTGCAGTGCCAAGAGAGGAAAGGGGGAAAGTAGGAGAAGATAAGGAGGCGGACAAGATGAGGAGAGCAGGAAGTAGTGATGACGGGGGAGGAAGGAGATAGGAGTACCAAACAGAGGTGGCTGTCTGTGCGACACGCACAGTGTGCAGGTGTTGGCATATGGTGTTTGGATTGGATGGTCTGTGTTCCAGTCCACTGGCGAACTGGTATGTACCGAGCAATGCATACTGGTTCAGCTGGTTTGTTTATCAATTGGGACATTGTGCTGATTTTCCAGTTGCACCACGATAGATATGTACATTTAACAACTTTGAGAGGGTATTGATGAAATTTTCAACTTTAGAAGGTTTCTATAAAATTGGGGGTTCTCTTGCTCTGCTACTAGCTTTTTATCATGTTATTGGGTATTCTTATCTAAGAATTTAAGCTTTAGTTTGTTATTTGTTATGTCTATCTATCAGTATATTTGGTGGTATGCTCACCTGTACCATCTGGTATTATTTGAAACCATAAATATTCTTTTTTTTTTTGCATCAGTCAGTTTCCAAAATTCCTTACAGTGATCTGTATGTGCCTTCTCTGTAAACCTCATGAACTTATTTTTCTGTAGGCTATGTATGAGGGCATCCTCGTGGACATACCATTTGCAACATTCTTCCTTAGCAAATTGAAAGAGAAGTAAGGTTTCAAAACCCTTATTTTACTAGTTCATCTTCTGTTTTCCTGGGGAAATTGTGGTTTTGCAAGAATGAGTTGAATTTTGTTTTATTCATAATTTGTTTTAGTAATTTCCTTCATTGTGGGGCATTTGAGGTATAATTCTATATTGAATCAACAATAGTACTGAAAAAGCTTGTAACTGTGCCGCTGCAGTCTTTCATACAAAATTATTTCAAGAAAAAGCTTATGAAAATCTGATGGAAGTCGTATACTTTGTTTACTTTAGAGAGTGATATGATTGCTTATGATACTTGTGTTCACTTGGTGTTCACCTGATGTAGTCTCCCATGTTGGTTGTCTATTATTTTTTATCAAGATTTCTTGCATTTGATTATTACTTCGTATGTGACTAATGCTAATCTCCTGGAAATTAGGAGCAACTTTTTGCATGATTTGCCTTCACTAGATCCAGAGTTGTATCGGCACCTTCTCTTTTTAAAGGTGAAGGTTTTACTATTGTTTCCTTTTACTTCTGTTAAGTATGTAACTATTACCTCTACGATTCATCATTTTAAATTCTGTTAAGTATGCAACTATTACCTCTAAGATTCATCATTTTAATAAACTGTGTTCATATAATTAACAATGCTAAATTTTCATCTTTTGAACTGAGGTTATGAAGAAAGTGAGAATATTGGTTACAAATAATTTTGCTTTGATGCCTTAGAGATCCAATATATTGTTGTCTAACTTCAATATATCTAGATGTCAACACAGATATGTTTTATCGAAGATATATTAAAGTTTATGATATCTATATTATCATGTAGCGTAGTTTTAATTTTCAAAGATCTATATGGGACCATATAGCTTAGAACTGGTTGTTTCTCGTTTTTGATATATTATCTGTGTAATAGAATTCAAGGCATTTAAATTTATGAAAACATCTTAAAACATATTGAAACTCATTCATGAATCAGGTCTTTTTTGAGATGAGTTCATGTAGAACTTCTGAAGATTAAGCTCTTTTAGTTATATTTAGCATGGTTTGCACTCCAGATAATGCATGGTCATGCTGCAAAAGGACTTTAGGCAGTATCCTAAATTGAAGCTATTCAGCTTGTTCCTTGCCAACACATAGCAGTTGTTAATTATATAGGCTAACTTTTTTTTTTACTTTAGTTTTTGCTGATGCTTTCCTCATGTTTGCAAATTTGGGGTTTGTGTGTGCAGCATTATAAAGGTGATGTTTCAGAGTTGGAACTGTATTTTGTTGCTGTAAACAATGAATATGGTGATCAAACAGAAGAGGAGCTAATCCCTGGTGGAAAAGATCTGCGTGTTACCAAGGACAACGCTATTGCCTTCATTCATCTTGTTGCAAATTATCGCCTAAATTATCAGGTTATTACTTATTCCATTCCTTGATTGATTTAGAGGATTTTGGTATGGAACTTTATCTTTTTAATGTGCAGATTCGCACTCAAAGCTTGCATTTTTTACGAGGATTCCAACAACTTGTACAAAAGGAATGGATTGAAATGTTCAATGAACATGAAATTCAGGTAATCGATGAGCTTACATCTTTTTCCCACATCGACCTAAAGCATTTTACAGTACATTATTGTTGCTACAATTTTTTGTTTTAATTATTTAATGTTGTTTGTATTGAGTACAAGCTTAGTTAAAATCATGATGAATTATTTATGTTCAGTCAATTCTCTACTCAAGAGGCTTTTCTAATTGAGGCTTGTTTTATTTATTGTTCAGTCAATTATTTATTGAGTACAGTGCTTGTTAGTGTTCTTTCAGCTTTTTATATCAGGGTCGCTTGAAAGCATGAATGTGGATGATCTGCGTTCAAATACCCAGTATACCGGTGGATATCATCATGTAAGATTTTAGTTGATCCAAGATGATATGATTTTTGATCGGAAAAAGAAAATTGCATTAACGGTTGATTATTTCTTTGCAGGAACATCAGGTCATTCAGATGTTCTGGGAAGTACTCCAAAGCTTTTCTTTGGAGTATCAGAAGAAATTTCTTAAGTGAGTTTTCCCTTGTATTGTGCAATTATGCAATTATATATATATGTACATTATTTCTTCAGCATACCTGTCAAAAATAAATAATTATTATATATACGGAACCTTAGTCAGTTTTCAAATGAAGATGATTGAGATAAAAGAATTTTGTGTAATTTTTCAGGTTTGTAACTGGATGTTCTAGAGGTCCACTTCTCGGTTTCAAGTACCTTGAACCGAAATTCTGCATACAAAGGTCTGTTCTAGTTTTTCTTTTTTTTCTTTTCTTTTTAATTTAATTCTTTTTTTTTTCAACAGTTCATATTCATTTGTACGTGGTGATGCTTTTGCTGATTTTGTAGGGCTGCTCCTTTGGATGTCACCCAAGAGTATCTTGATCGCTTACCAACATTTGCTGATTTTGTAGGGCTGCTCCTTTGGATGTCACCCAAGAGTATCTTGATCGCTTACCAACATCAGCCACTTGCATGAATCTGCTGAAGTTACCACCATATCAAAGGTTTTCTTTATAACTTTGCCTATTTATATATATTTTTTTTAAAAGTCTTTTTCTTTATCAAAGGTGTTTGATGATATCAATTTGGCTAACATTCTCTTTTGCTCACGTGTCTGGTGGTGTTCAGTAAAGATCAAATGCGAACCAAGTTGATCTACTCTATAAGTGCAGATGCTGGTTTTGATTTGAGTTGATGAAACGATCCCTGCTGCTGTGCACACATGATTCGCAGCGTAGAATGGAAGAGGAGGCAGAACCTGTATATACATGGAAGAGGAGACAGAATTTGTTACATAACAACCAAGTGGAAATGTCTTTATCTGTGTCCGTTACAAGTCCATTCTACGCAACATGTAAATTTGATAGTCACCCCGTATCATATGATGCCGCCAGTTGGAAATTTTGCTGAACTGAACAAATTAACCTAAAAAGGAGAATAATTATAGTGATCATTATATAGCAGGTGCGCCTTTTACACTTAGACAAAAGGCCAGTGGGTGGTAGTCACTATGAGAAGACGTGTAGTCATCTCAGGTAGACCTGAATGTTCATTAGTGTCAAAAAAGGACTTTTTTTTGTTTGACAAACAACAAGTACATGTTAATATCCTTTTGTAAATTTTTTCATTCAAATCCGAATTATATCATATCCTTCACTATTTATAGGGGTTTAGGAGATCTAATTAGATTTAAAACAATTTATTACAGCTAAAAAGAAGAAAAAAAATACACTTCAGTCTGATGTTTGGAACTTCAAATCGGAAACAATAAACAAGAGGGATAAAGTAAACATACCGCATCCCAAAGGGTACAAAAATAAGAACACGATGCTCCTCCATCAGACGAGACAACAATACATGTTTGCCTCAGAAATAACCAGATTCTTCAAGTGATGCAAGAGCCAGTATTCGACCAGGCAATGATCCAATGGCAGAGGTGGCATAACCTCCTCCATGCATGTGCAAGAGCCCACCTTCAGCAACTTGCTTTCTAGTTTTAACGACAGCTGTTAAATGCAATAACTAAGTAAAGAGGACCACACCAATGACATGTCTTCGTCCAACCTTCCACACCAATGCGAAAAACCAGTAATTAGTTAAAAATCTTTGAACTGTGAGAACATGCACGACGCTATTAACATTTCCAAGATTTCGGAGTTAAAACAAAATGTCACAATGAACAATATCAAACAAAGAACTATGTTTCAATACTTCCAACTCTATGTATGACGCAATACTTTGAGAAGTGATGACTAAAATCAGCCAAAGGTCAGCCAAAAATATCCTAGTCCTCATAGTTTCCAGATAATAGATTTAACATGTAAATATGCATTAGAACACAATGTTATGTACTTGGCAACAAGGAATCAGAAAGCAGAAGCTTATTTGGCTTTTCCCTCATATATTCAGTGTCGTTTTAGAGGGTCAAGGAATCAGAAAGCTTATTTGGCTTTTCTTTTTTTTTTCTCTCTGAGGGGCATGAAGTTAAGACTCGGGAAAAAGTTTGCTCTAAGCAAATGCTAGCACAGATAGGGACATAGCAAAAGATCAATTGAATCCAGATCAAGTCAATTTGAATTGTGCCGGTTATTTATAATGCTCACTATAGGCAAAAAAAAAACGAGTTTCTTTAGTTGTTGAGCTTCTAAGAACCAAATCTTCAAAACCAGATGTCCAAACTTACATATTAAATAAGCCTCTTCAAGGCATATAAAAGACTGAGGTCTCTTTTGCATCCAAATGTAGTTGTTCTACATATTATTTTCTGTCAGAACTTAGTGATATATATGATACACCAACTATGGACTAGAATGGACAACTTTCATCAGGAAATGTATCAAAACTAATCTTATATTGGAACAATGCAGATTGTGAGAATTGACGAGTCACATGTATGGCCCACCGTTTCCATTTTTTGCTAAACCAATTTTGGTTGAAAGGAACAAAAGACAATATCAAAGCAAAATCAGTCAATCAGCACTGCCAGAGATTGGCTGAAAGCATCTGGGAACCAACCAAGTTGGTAGAAGCAAATCGGATCCAAGCAAAATTAGCTAAAACCAGCAAAAATTGGCCAAAAATGATAATATCAGCTAACAAATGGTTTGAATAAGTTCACGGTTCCAATCAAACCTCACTGGTTCCCTTTTGCTGATGTTTAAAGGGTTGTAATATCTGTTTATAGGCCTGTATTGATTGACAAATTCTAAAAGTTCACAAAAGGCCTATTCGAAATCAAAACAAAATCAAGCCAATCAGCACTGGGCAAGGTTTGCTGAAAGCAACTAGGACCAAACCAAGTTGGTTGAAGCAAATTAGGTCCAAACAAAATTAGCTAAAAGCAGC
Organism: Musa balbisiana; assembly: GCA_004837865.1. NCBI lineage: Eukaryota > Viridiplantae > Streptophyta > Magnoliopsida > Zingiberales > Musaceae > Musa > Musa balbisiana. The sequence goes on from CM017192.1 coordinate 40,826,368, forward strand.
TGATATTGCTCAAAATAAGATAAATCAGCTGAAAACAGTTCAAATAAGTTCAAGTGGTTCATCTGATTCATTGTGCTAGTCTTCTAAAAGTTATGGCATCCATTCATAGGCCTGGTAATTCTAACTGGGTTGATTGATAATTCTGAAGTTTTGAGCAAATAGTCCATTGAAGACCGCAACAAAGTCAGCCAATCGGTACTTGGGCAAATTTTGTTGGAAGCAAAGCCAAGAGTTATGGCATCCATTTAGCAGCCTGAATATTTTTATTGAATTGATTGACAATTGGCCAAGTTGAATTTGGGTAATACATTTTTAACAATCTTAAGAGTTTTAAATACTTTCATTGTCATGTTAGTGGTTGTTTTAGAAGGTCAACCAGAAGTCCCGCATGAGTTGCTTGTGCTTTTATTTTTATGTACTATTTAATACATATCAGATTGGAGTCATTATGAAAACTATTAACACTTGGTATTAGGATCAAAGCCTATCTAAAAACTATTAATACATATCAGATTGGAGTCATTGTGAAAACAAGTTTTGGATGATCTTACGCAAGATCACTGAAGTTTACGAATTTTCCTGTTTCCTAAAAACTATTAACACTTGGTATTAGGATCAAAGCCTATCTAAAACCAGTTCACATGAGATATATATGTGACCAAGAATAATCTCTCCCTTATTATACTAACCCATTAGCTTTCATTTGCATTTGGCTCTTCAACCACAGATTACCATGTAATGGATGCCTAATATAGTTTTAAGTGGCATGCACGCAAACAAAACCTAGTTACACATCACATAAATTCAAGTCTAGACTAATTATGAATCCATAATTCTTGTTGTAGAACCCAATTCTATGATCTGTTTGATGTGAACTTCTGACCACTTTATTAGTCCACTCTAAACTTATCTAACATCTTTATTTGGAGAATAACCAACAGCCTCTTGGTAGTTTATAAAAGGACATTCCAACCTTAAAGGAACATGACATGAAACATCAGCATTAAGGTACATTTTAACAGGACAATCTAACCTGAAGAATAGCAAATTTCTTGATGTAAATATTACATCTTAGAGGCGATCTTTGATCCTAACAAATTAAAGCTACACTGATGAAGAAAATAGCCAAAAATTTTGAACATATACCAGGAAACATTTCTCCTTAAAACCTCCATGAGGCCTTCATAACTTAAAGAGATCTACTCTATCAATGACATTGACAAGATAAAGTTGAAGTCAGCATGAATTCTAGCATTTAATCTGACAGGCAACAGCGCACCTCCTGAGTTATTTGCAGAACGTACTTATGTTCAAGAAAAAAAAAATGTTATATAGAAATCCTGAAAATCTCCTGCGTTTATTTAAAGGAAGCAGCACAACCTTCTTGATTTTGGTTTGAGATTTTAGGGTTCTTTAATCAGTCAATTAATCTGAAAGGAATAGTTGCGTCTTCTTAAGCAATTATAAGTCACCTCATCGTAACATAGTGGCTATGGTTGTCATCGCATATTATTGGACCCAAAAAGAATTTTACCGGCTCACATAACAACGCCGTACTAAGGTTAAGAGATAAAGAACCACAAACAAACGCAAAGCACGAAGCAGTATAAATGTTTACAAGAAAATGCAAAACCAAGAAGGGCAAGAGGTGCAAGACGATCGAATTGGTCGACAAGAAAAGGATCTCCTTCTTGATGGCTTAAATATAGGATCAAGAAACCCAAGAAACGAACCAGATGATCAACTCGTCACGCACAAGAAATGCCCTATGCCCGAAATTGTGTGGTACAAGAAAAAGAAAAAGGTTAGAAGAGAGGGAGAGAAGGGAGGAACCTTTCCCAGTCGATGTTGGTCTCGGAGCCGAGGACTCTGATTACGCCGCCGTCGCTCGCCAGAACCGGGTCCGAACCCCAAACCCACGGTGTGGTTTCTTGGGGATCGCTTCTTCGTTGGGAGGCAGAATCAAACCCTCGGAGAAAGAAAGAAAGACGAAGAAGAGTGGGCGACGCGCCTCTTTCTCGGGAACGGAAACCGTTTTATACGATGAAACCACGAGTGGAGACTCGAGAAGCTTCCAGTAACCGGGAAATTGCATGGCTGACGTAACGCCAAATCGGAGGCCCGCACACCAGAGGCAGCATTACCCTGATGGCTTTCATGGGTGACTGTTGATAACGTCACAGGACCCCACGGCTGAGCACCAATGAGAGAATCTCCTATCGTGCGCGGTGGCCCGCACACCAGGGGCAGCATTTGCACGGCTGACGTAACGCCAAATTGGAGGCCCGCACACCAGAGGCTGCATTTGCACGGCTGACGTAACGCCAAATTGGAGGCCCGCACACCAGAGGCTGCATTACCCTGATGGCTTTCATGGGTGACTGTTGATAACGTCACAGGACCGCACGGCTGAGCACCAATGGGAGAACCTCCTATCGTGCGCGGTGGCCCGCACACCAGGGGCAGCATTTGCACGGCTGACGTAACGCCAAATTGGAGGCCCGCACACGGGAGGCAGCATTACCCTGATGGCTTTCATGGGTGACTGTTGATAACGTAACGGTACCCCACGGCTGAACACCAATGGGAGAACCGTCCTATCGTGCGCGCTGGCATGTGGGCCTTCAGGAACGGCGCCAACTTCGCCGTCGCCGTTTTTAATTTGCAAAAAACCAATTATTGGAATTTAACATATTATCATTTTTAATGCTGCTAAAATCTCACCAATTAAAAGAAAGTATACATGTACTGGGTATTCTACACAGGTACAGCAACAGAAGAACACAAAATGAAGGAAAGTAGAAATCATATGGTTGTATCAAAGCATTTGCGTGGACAAGTGTACAAAACTAAACTGATCTTGTTTCATGAATCACCTTCACCATCAGACATATATTGGTTTAAATATTCAGGAAAATAAAAAGTTCATCCCAGCTATAATATCAAAGGATAATGCATATCCCTAAAGAATCTGCAGAAGAACAAAAAAAGGCTTGTGAGGTTCTTTTTGAGGAAAAAAAGAGGGTACATCTGCATTTATGTTATCAGATATCTCTAGGATTACATGCCCAACAGAATATATTTATTTATATATGTATAAATGAATATATGTATACACACACGTGTGTGTGTGCACGTGTGCTAGGAATGCATTTTGACCATGTCTTATACCTTAGAGCCCTCATTGTTATTTGGACATGTAGCAATTAATAAAGTTTGCCTATAGGTCATGTATATAAATATGTATGTATGTATATATATATATATATATATATATATATATATATATATATATAGACACACACACACACACACATATATATATATATATATGTATATATACATATATATACATATATGTATACACACACATAAATATACACATACATATATATATACATATATATATGTATGTATGTATGTATATATACATATATATACATATATATATATATACAAATACATACATATATATGTGTGTGTGTGAGAGAGAGAGAGAGAGAGCTAGGACTGCATTTTGACCTTGACTCATACCTTAGAGCCTCATTGTTATTTCGACATGTGGCAATTAATAAAGTTTGCCTGTAGGTTATCTTAGGGGAATCTTTCTCTGATACTCTTTTGCAACTTTTGCAAATCGTTCCAAGCCTTGTGCAAGCAATCCTTCAAGGAATGGTTTAAGCGCCTGAAAAGATCCATGAATTCTTTAATTTTAGGAAGAGAAAATTCATAAAGAAAAAGTCAGAAGTATATTGCTGTTGTAGAGGTGTATCATACTTACTGACGCAACTGGAATTAAAATTTCAGGGATTTCATACGAAACTGTCAACTGCATCAGACAAAGAAGCAAAGCAATTAACTGTCTGGACTAGCTCCTGAACTAACAAGCAAGTGCTAGAGAAAGAAAAGATAACAAGACAGTCAGAAGAAATATTGCTTGGGGAATCTTTACCTGTATTCTGCAAGAGGATGGGCCTTTGGGGAAAAATCTGACTGCGCCTCTGCAAGTACAAAGAAGTTGGCATCAATATTATATATATATATATATATATATATATATATATATATGTTTATCAACCAAAATTTATCGACATTTCTTTGTCAAGATTATTTTGTTTTCTCAATATATGGTGAAAATAATAGATAACTGTCGTTCACTGGATCTCCTTGGTAGCATCGTGTGTTTTTCCTTCCACTTGGCAGCATTGCCATTCGAAACAATAGGTGATAATGAAACAGAATAAGAAGTCCTCAAACCATGATATAAAGGATACTAAGAATATATTACAAAGTTCCTTAGATACTAACTCTACATCAGAGATCCAAATTGGCTAGCAAGGAAAATGCCCCTTCTGTGAGATACAAATCAGTCTAAAAAAAGAAGGATGACATTTAAGGTACTACCTTGACATAAATTGAGGCAAACTCATGAAGGTGTAATTTTCCAGGATCAGAAGTGTATGATAGTAGTCTTCTGTATGCTTGACAAGAAAAAAGAACAGATAAAAAGGGCAGATGCATGATTCTCATGCCACAGGTCCAGGGATGAAATCAAGTGCAAAATCTTGCTCATGCAGAAAAGATACTGTTCTTGTGATTGAATGTATGCATGACACCCAGGTTGCAGTAAAGCAAAATGAGCTGAAGTCCACTTAGATTTGGACTAGCGAAGAAACAGAAGAAGGCCACTAAATAGGACAGGCTACATAACAAATAAAATTTTCAAATCAGTTACTACTTCAAGGCAAATAAGGTCAGTTCCTACTTATTCAAGGCAAAAAAATTTGGTTGCTACATCTGTAGTCTTGTAGAGAAAACCAGAAAAGGTTAACGATTATAGGAAAAATGACTGCATCACAATGTTGAAGCCATTAAATGTTAAGAAGTTCTACAATTTAGAAAGGACAATGGAACATAACACCATCCTATAGAGTTAGGGCTGATTGCAATACCTATTAGGAAGACCTTCCAAAGATCGCCAATGTATCTTCTGATTAGGAATGGGCTGCAGCATAAGAAACAAGTGTTAAGAATCGAAGTTGCATTATTATCTTTCTCACAGTAGATGAAGTGAAGCTGGCTCTTACTTGCAAATTTCGGGCAAGCCAAGAAAATTCAACGTCACGGCCAAACACCTCATACTTCAGTGCCCAGCGTGAGAGGTCAGGCTTATCCTGTAGAACCTATTAAATCCAAATATCAATCCAAATCCAATCTGCATCTTTTTGAAGCTCTCGCTCTCTCTCTCTCTCTCTCTCTCTCTCTATATATATATATATATATATATATATATATATAAGATATAAGAGTGTAATGCTGATTGATGATCTGATAGCTTGTACTGCAAGGAAACAAACAGGAAAACCTTTACAAAATGTTACAAGCACCTTTACAGAAGATATAAATGGCATCCATTTTGGGATCATCTCGCGATCAGAGTAACAGTTGTAAGCTACTGAACACGGAACATCGACTTCGATCTCAGAGCTGCATCCATACAAAGATTAAGTCACCTTTCTATTACCTTCTGGCATGATCAAGTACAAACTCAAGCTCATCAAACAACTACCAGAACTGGAAGCTCATAAAGGCTAACAGCCATGGAGCTAGCATAAAAGCTAAAACCTAATAAAAAATCAGTAAGTAACGGTGATAAAGATTATTTGTGAATAGACATATTTATAAATGCCAAGTGACTTATGGATCCTTTTTGTAAATAGACATATTGATCCTGTCGACAAAAAGCCACATGATAAGAATATGCAGGTTGTATGACTGCTGATCTGTCAATATTAATGATGTTCATGTTTTTTCAATTCACTGTAGTCGTTTTTGAGCTACCTCTTAGGATGCATCTCAAGAGCAGGTGACAGAAAGTCCCAGATTTGCTGAAAACAAGACCATTCTCGGTTGGTTTAAAAAGCATTCCCTAACTATGCTAGGATAATATTTCCTTCAAATGACTGATAACTTAATTTTTTTCATAACGCTTTAAAGCTACAACCAAAATCTTGCTAACTAGTCTTAACAAAACATGCACTGGAAAATTTTAAATGCATGCTGATTTATTGCTTGGATTTGTTTCCTAAAATCTTTTATCATTTGAGGAATTAAGAACTACTTTTAACTTTTCTCTTTTACTTGAAAGGCTTGACCGAAAAATAAAAGTTCTTGACCTAAGGTGTGCACTGATTTGCTCCAGTATCAACCTTTTCCGCCCGATGTCAAATGTAGTAGTGAGAAAGAAGAAGAAAGCTTGGTCTTTTAACTCACAACACCTGATCAGAAAGCTGAAGAGCTAACGATCGGCCTGGTCTGCATTACCACAATCTTTTTCCTCAAGTGCCTTACTTAACAACTGTGTTTTCTCCCTTAATCTGATGGTTTCATTTCCCTTAAATAATTTTCATTCTTTTCTTATCGATCGGTATCGATTCGCTCTAAAAGGGACTTTACAGGTTCACGTTAAAGTTGGTCAAGCCGGTTTCGGATCGGGTCCTCACAATCGCAACTTAATCAGCAGATTCGAGCATCAAACAAGAAGACGACACCAGGAAATGGGCGAGGGAGGGTTCATTCGAGTACCTGCAATCCTGCCACTCCATGACAGGGGAGAAAGGTCTGACGGCGGTCCGCCTAGGGGAGGGTTTCCTCCTCGACGGACGCGTAGGGATTCTGAGGAAGAGGGCATTGGGGGAAGGCCTGAATCCCGCTCCACTGACGGAAGCGAGGCTAAAGGCGGCGCCTTTCTCCGCATTCTTGAGGTGGGACAGAGGGGTTGGCCCCAAGGAGATGCAAGCAGCTGAACTCATAGGCTGGTCTCTCTCTTTCTCCCCTCTTCCGCTCCTCTTTTCTCTCTCCACAGAGACGGGAGACGGTCTTCGACGCCTGTGATTTGGGGGGAGACTGGATATGATCTCATCGCACCTTCTTGACTCCACGTCGGTTCAATCTTGACCGTGATTTCTTGATCCAATGACTGCGTTGACTTGGTTCCGATTTGGGTCTCATTGAGGCAGTGGTCCTTAAATTCCTAATTTTTCATCAAATTATACCGGAAGAAAAATTGAAATATTATGATATAAAATTTCATTATTCTTTTAAGAATACCTATTCGTATATAACATAAAAAAAAGTACTATAAATTTAACATAATAGAACACATAAGCGAGCAGAGAGCTCTCAACACACCTACCTTATGCTAATGATTGTTTGGAACATGTGAAATCGGCCTTATGAAATTTAATATAGCATATATATTTCCCATCATATATCTCTTACTACCATTCACCTAAAATTTACATAATCAATAATGATTGTCCATAAGTAAATTGAATTAAAAAATACCTAAAACATAAAAGTGTCCGTTGGTTCCTGCAGCAAACGGCCTTGAGGTCACCAACGTCATTAAGGTTGGTTTCTGTCTACATCAATATAATATATATACTTAATTGGCAGAAATGTTGTATATAATTTACTGAGTTATAATTAAGATATCATAATTTCATACAATATAAAGATTTTATTAACGATAAATATTTTATAGATAATTAGTTAAACATAAAATATGAGATATATCAGATAATCAATCATGATCATTCACTTGACTTCAAAAGCCATCATCATAATCATTAACTCAAAATAAAAAAAATTCAGGACAAAACAAGAATAACAACAAATCTAACAGCTGAACCATCCAAGGATATAATGATAGACCATCCAAGCCACAAGATAGACCATTGACAATTACCTACCTGGCCTTTCCTTCGTAATACCAACCAAATAGAGACGACCCATGAGAGAGAGAGATACAGATCCAGCAACGTACGTCATATACATTTAAATCCATATACCTTAGTAGTATACACATTTTGAAGCAATATATGTACATAAGAATGAAATGTCTGATTGATTGTTCATAGATCACTGTTCACATGAAGTATTAATTATTAGTGTACAGGTTTCAGCATTATCTTAAGGCAACTGGCTGTCTATAATCAACCAAAAGTCTTTTCACTACTGTAGCACATGTACAGGAATCCATCTTCGTCTTTGTATGACCCATATACGGAGTCCATGAGGCTGGCTGTAAAATCAATTTTAGAGAGCAATAATAAGCAGAGCATGTAACCAGAGATGAATTTGGCTGATATTAAACGTATAAAGAGAATAGAATAACAACAAATTGTACCTGTTTGCGGCAAGGTATTTTTAACAAACACAAAAAGTGCTTTTCCAGGAGTGAGGTGCAGTCTGCTACTCAATATGTGAATAAATTGCCCAACAGACATGTCTTTAGGAACCAGATATCTGAAGAAGGATTGCAAAAATGATGAGATAATCATATTATTTGACACGAAATCTCCCAACACCAGACATCCATATTCACATACACTGTTATAGTCTTTTCTTCTATACATCAAGAATGCTCTTCACATACCCTGTTATGGTCTTTTCTTCTATACAGCAAATATAAAAGTTCGATCCCGGATAAATGAGTCAATTTGAGTATTCTATTCATCTGATATTAATTGAGTCAACTAGTAATATTGTCCTAGAAGAACACAATGATGGGAAAATAACCATGAAACTGACTAACTAGTTGGAAACCATGATTTGCAGTTGGTTTTAGTAGCTATTCTTTAATGCAATCGATCATTGTTAAAGACTAAAGATAGTAGATACCATCTATTCTGAAATCCAGGAGAACAATTATGACCTCTTAAAACAGAAACATACAAGAAAAAAATCTTGTCCAGGCTAAAGACACTCAAATTGATGCTTCACAACCACTAATCTAAGAATGCTTCTTCTTTCACTACAACTTCTGTTGCCACATTATTCTACTATATTTGATGCATTCAGAGATTTCAAAAGAAAAAATAGAGAAAAAAATATGGCCAATAGTCCTCCCTTCTCTTGGTCACCATTTCTCCACTTTTCTTTTCTTTTTTCCTCCCTCTAAATGCCTTCTATGCTACTACCAATTCTTTCATTTAAAATTGTAACAACTATATCTTCTATAAATCTTGATTGCATTTTACATTTTTCTTCCTTCTATACTATAATACTAATAGCCACACAATTATAATGTGACTATTAGTTATTGTCAAAATCAGCACTTGTGTGCTTCCATACCTTTAACAATTTTCCTAGCTTGATTGTCATGCACTCAGACCTTTTTGCTTAAGATTTTCATACACTTACTGAGATCTTTCTCATAGCTGCTGCTGGAATAATTTCAGCAGTCCACAACTGATTGCAATCATTTTCATCTGCTAAAATTTGGTCAATGTTGATTATGAAGGCTCGATATATTATATTGAGTCAACCACTTGACTAATCCTACAATGAAGGCTGAGAATGATTTCTTGATCAAAACATTTGGTTCATAAATAACACATGAGAATGCTATGGAGCAGCAATAGAGACACCAAGATGGATATACAGTATTACCGAGAAACACAAGATAAGTTGCAATTTTTAAATAGTCAGGATAGTATCATCAGAATTGTTTATCTAGCACAGATAGCAAAGTCCATGTAGGTGAAATGAAATGTTCTGGTGTTACTTCCACCAATGCCAAATGAATTCATTCTTCGTATGTTTGGGAATAGCTAAACTAAATGTCCTATATGATTTACAAGAGTAGCATTGCTCAAGATAGAGAAAATAATTATGAAAGGACAATATTTCTAAGTTGTTTTTCTGATAGCCACACCATAGGTGATAACTCATTAACAATAAATAACAAAATAGGATTGTCATGCGCAGAATATACAAGAATTATTTTAAAATATACACTAGTATATTTGCTTTAGTAAAAATAAAATTTCAACTCTAAGGTTGAAATTTTACGACCTGAGACAACAATAAGGTTGCTCCTTTACGACTTGGGAAACCAGGATTCAAGTCAGTCACAGAAACAGCCTCTTTAAATATTTAAAGCTAAGGCTATGTATATTGACCCTCCTCGGACTCAGCTTTGGCGATAGCTTTATGTACTGGGTACACGATTTTTTTAAAATAAAATTTTAAAATATTTCACGTTGGAATTACACAAACACCATAGGGAATGGCATACCCATAATTTCAGTAAGGAAAACTATTACCAACCACAACAACGATGCAAACAAAAAAATACTAATCAAGAAAAAGGGATGAGAAAAGGAATCTGTTCTATCGGATTCACACAAAATGGAAAAATAAAAGCAAGAAACGAGAGTAGCAACTTATCCTGTTTCTGATGAAGTAATGTATATCCATAGAAAAACTTACTTTCTCTTTTCCATGTCTGGAAGATCACTCCTTGAGAACCTCTCGACAATTACCTGATGAAGCAAAACGACGAGCATCATAGAAGCTACATCGCTGTAAAGTGAACTTGCATGACTCACCTCACAAATTATATGCGACTCCTTCCCAACAATGTTGACATAATTCTTTTAGGCAGTAAATTTAAATTTTGAGCATCATATATAGTAAATGAAGTAGTTACCATCTAGAAAAACTAGAGATTTCAAGCTCAGTTTCTTTTCAAGATTCGTATAAGCCTAACGATTAGAAATTCTAACCGCGGATGAATAAACATTGTAATGCAACAAAGTCGTATGAATAAACACAATGGGCCGCGATCCTTCCCCTAATAAGAAGGGCGAGATTCGTACTAATCTAGATTAATTGGGGGAACCCGCAATTGATTTGGGGCAAATCAAGGATCAAAGAAGGCGAGGAAGAGAAGGATTCGTCCTCACCGGCACCCGATCGGGGTATTTGGCAACGATGTCTCTCGATTCCGCGAGCCGCTCCCCTGCCACAATTCCGGATTGAATATAACATGACGAGAGATTGGGAATAAGAAAAGAAACGAAATCAAGGGCGCCAAACAAAATCAGAGAGGGGAATCGAACAGGTAGGAAGGACGAACCGAAGGAGAACTCGTCCTTGAAGGATATCAACTTCTGCTTCATGGCTAGGGTTCCGGATTCGGAGGGACGCGCCCGTAGAAAGGAAACGGTGGTCGCCGCTCCCCGGTTTCTTTTTGGGTTCCGCAATTACGTTTCATTCATTAATTCTGGCCTTATATAGCATTCCAGATAGCCGGTCCGGTCCGAGTTAAGTCCGGTGGACCCAAGTGCTGTGCGTCTTCCCGGGGGTTTCGCAGGGAACAGTTACATTCGAAACCTGATCCATGATGCATCGATCTGATCCGATCCATTTACTCCAATTCGGATCGGGTATAATTTACAAATGTCTATCGGATCCACGACGCATCGGTCGGCCCGATCCAACTAATCGAATCCGACTATCTTTTATTAGAGAATACAAATATGGAGATCCGAAAACAGAAAACTCCATAGTTTTATATTGGCAAAAACAATAGACGTTATTCCTATAGATTGTTCATATCGTGTCGACGAAGATTGATGATCGATAATGTCGATTTGTGTAAATCGAAGACAATATAAAAGATTGATGTACGATTTTTGGATCAGAGGAGCAAATTATTTTCACCCATTAACCCACTCGGTCCCCATCAGTAACAAGTGAATCTGCTCTAAAAATTTCTGATACATAAATGAACTGTTTTGAATCTGTTCATGAGCTTATTAATGACACAACTAAGAGGTCAAAAAATGTCAAGATTATAATGTTCAAACCAGGCTCGAGAACAGCTTTATAATTAGCTCGACTGATGAACAAGCAGCAGTTCAAGCAAGGCTTCAACAGATCAAACACCAAACTACAACTCACAAACGACTCGGTTCATTTGTAACCCTAACTAAACCATAAAAGAAGTGATAAGTGACAACTCTTACTTGAGATAATCTCCAACAGGTCTGAGATTATCCAATCTGCTAGTCCATGATGGAAAATATTAAGGCCACCATTATGTTGTCCCATTCATCGGATCACTATGACCAAAATTTCTCCTGTATCAGAAAGGATAACATACACTGGAGCTCAGCTGAATGATGAGTTCTGCTATTGCCCCTACCTGTGGAATAAAATCATCAACAGGCAGATGGAAGAGAGCCTTCGTCAGGATCTACCGACCATCTTCGTCGACTAATAAATATGAAGTCAGAGAAAAAAATGAGACCGGCCAGCAAAGGATATTTTAGTCACCATAAGAGTGAGACTGAAATAGCAAAACTTTCTGTCTTGACGATGACTACTACACCAAACTGAGTGTTTTGGTGTTCACGGCTCTTCACATGAATCCATATTCCAGCAATTCCCATCTGAACGAAGGAAAAACATAGAAAACTTCGGGTGGAGTCTTAAACAACAGACCCACACAGACGCAAACTGCCGCGATTCCGACCAGAGAGAGCATTACTGGTCTGTACAACATCGTCCTTGCCACAGAGTTCTGATAAACCAGCTGTTGGCTGCATCGGTTGCAAGATAGCGGCTGCTTTGAGCTTAACCAAGTCGTTCTATCTGAAGCATCTGCTTTAACAGATTTTAGCACATCTACTGTCTTATAGGAGGCATCTCCAGAAATGTTGAGGACCACCTGATTCAGATGAAGTTGCTTATCAATTTTGTTTTGAACCAATCTTAAATAGGAATCATGACCACGAACAAGGGCATAGTCTTTGGGAGTGAATCCGGTGCTGTCACGTACATTCTTCCATGCGTTGATTCCCAGCTGGCCAGACAACAAAATGGGCCATGAGAAACAAAGTCAAATAGGAAAGTCAGAACAAAGAGTAACCTATACAACCCCAATAGTGGCCAACATCTGGACTTTAAAAAAAAAGGGCAACATAATGCTGCCAGTTCATATCTCAAGTAGAGGATTGAAATTTCTTAGCAAAGTAATTAATCTCTGCAGTGTGGTTAACTAAAAGAAAAATGAGAAGACTTAAGTGTAGCCACATTGACAGATCATAGGTTCACTAAATCACATTTAACACTCAGCAGCACCAATGGAGATGAACTTCAACATGATTTGGCAAAAAAGAATGCTGCTGAAAGGAAATTCATGTGGGTAAAAATGGCATGGGGAATTAGTTGGTGGTGACCTCAGCATACTGTAACAATTTTGGGAATTGAATTTTGTATCTCTTGCTTTGACTACAGCAGTAATATGCTTTAATCACCAAAGATGGTGCAAGTCATTGTCCGATCAGACAACATATGTCAAATTAGATAACATGACTAAATATTTCAAGGGGCCTGGAGTGGAATAAAAGAAAACAAAGCAAAATGCACACAGTTAGTAGAAGCCAATGCAGCTAGCTCTGTGAATAACTCCAATACTCAGCAATGTTGGTGGCTTCTACCATTGAATAAAAGAAAACAAAGCAAAATGCACTGCAGTAGAAGCCCATGCAGCTAGCTCTGTGAATAACTCCGATACTCAATAATGTTGGTGGCTTCTACCCACCATGTGAAATCAGTCAATTAAGTAACTCACATGTATAAAAAAGAATTGTGTACTGAAAAATGACAGATCAAAGCAAGATGAAGTTAAATCAGACGATACCTTATCACTGCCACAATCAACATTAGAAGTGAAGATGAGAATAGCAAATAATGGAGTACCTGTCCAGGATCATTGGTAAGTGCATCCAATATGCTCTCAGCACCACTGGTGGAGGATGCGATATGGAGTGGAGTTAACCCAGATGGGCCAAGCATGTCAGGTCTGAACAAGAACTGATCAGGATCCATCTGCTTTGAAGGTTTACTGGGTTTATATCTCAATAGAAGTTCTACCATGGCCTTTGAATTTATTTGTACGGCACTGTGAAGCAGATTTTCAGACAAAGCAAGCTCCATAGATGATTGCCCACCTGCATCTACTGTTCCACTGAATAAAATATCTAGAAGTTTCTTCACCACTGCAGCCCACTCCCTATTCATAGCAAATGACATAAGCCACCTAAAACGTGGCAGGGGAAACAAATTTCTAGAGAATTTAGATTCTCGAGAAATGGACACCATATGATTCCTTCGGAGGAGCCACCCAAGTTCGTTTATAAAGTCCAGAGCTTGATTTCTCGCATTGTCTGTATCTTTTCTTTCCTGAAGTTGGTCTTCACATGAAGCCACATTAATAAATTTCTCCAGCATACGGATCTCAGAGCATACATCTTCATCCGCGACTATGAAAGGGAAGAATCCATTGGTAAGCCCACAGTCTTCAAGCTAGATTCAAAACCAAGGATGCCATAATCAAGAGAAAAGCTAAGCTGGCCAAAAAGAAAACTAAAATGGGAACTAATTGACTATAGCATTATGGAACCTCAATGAATCCTCTCCCTGTTTTATCAGGTAGAAAACAGGAAAAGCTCAGGCACTGAGCTGACTCATGCCCTGCACCTCTACCGAATCCCTCAACTAGATCTTGTGTTGTTTCTTGGAACAGGTATTTTCCATCAAATGAACATAGTAACCTGACAAAAGATCATCACTATGATACAAAATTAGTATCAAAAGGAGTTGGACATAAAAATAAGTAGCCAGTTGAACAACTAGCAAAATATAGCAGGGAGCTGAGGGCAAAAAAGGGTAAAGAAAATAGATACCTAGATGTTGGTTGAACAAGATTAAAGCCTTTCACAGTAAAATTGACATTTGTAGAATGAGAAGCTGCGATAGGCGTGACAGACAAGATCTTACAATGGTTGGGATGTCCAACAAGTAAAGGCATGTCTAGCACAACCTGACCTGAATAAGCATTATTCAAAAAGATGAGGAGACGTTTCTGAAGCAGTCAGAAAAACAATGCAGCTCATAAGAAGCTCAACGTACCATCATAAATAAAAGCTGCATAGTTTTGTACCCTAGCAAAGATCCATCCCGTTGTCCAGAAATCATGAGAGTTATGCAAAAGCCTAGCTAAGTAGGAGCTTAAATCATTGCAGAGCTGTGAACAGAGGCAGAATCAGATGACAAAATGAATGGAAGTAGTTGTGGAACCCTAAATTTCTCAATCATGGAAACTAACCTGTGCCCAGGCGAACTCAGGTTGGCGAAGGTATATTGTCAGAATTATACAACCTGGCCTAATGTAGCTCTCAATATCTGTTGGACTATTGGATAACCAATCAAGAATCTGCAATTTTATATTTTATGATAAATCAGCCAGGAAAAGTTGAAGAGTAGCAGGAAAATTTAAATAGAAGTTTTCTAGATGTGTTTCAATCATGTAAAATAACTTACTTGTGCTCGCAAAACAAGAGGAAGATCATGAGGGTTTTTGCCAAAGAGTTTGAAGATGATTCTATCTGTTCGACACTGAAATGAGAAGAGAAGAAAAATAATTGACAAACACAGTGTAAATTGAAAACCTTTCTATATGTACTTGAAAATCAAAAGAATGTAGCAGATCTTTAAAACTCAGCAATGTTGACAACTCACTCTAAGATCTATCTCCAAAAAAAAAAAAAAATCAATCTAGAGTTTATCAACACATTTTGTGTCACTGAACACCCGAATAAATGCCGTTGTTCTCAAGGAATGTCATTATGTATATAAATAAACAACCAGTAGTATATACGTTCCCAGGGAAAGCCAATATATACGTACAATTCTAATTCTAACTTCCATCTTCCTAACTGGTATTCAATCTCCATTCCTTCAATCCCATTACAGTAAATACTTCTTTTATACTTGCACCAGTTTAGTAATAAAGCAGGGTGCCACCATGTTCTACCATGATGTTTGACATTGCACTATCATCTGGCATTTAACTCAGGCCTTCTATTTGAAAGCTCATAAAAGTTGGTGTGTTTCAATGTCATGTTGGAGGCATTTTAATAATGTGTTAGGAAGAGTTAAAAATGTACACCAAAATGGATAACATTAATCAGTACCACAATACCTACGTAGATGGCAATTGATTGTTAATACTTTTAGCTAATAACTACTGAGAACCACACAAATTCATATAGATTGGGTTGCTTTTCATTCATGATGCAAAGATTTGACTCATGCTGTTTTGCCTGGGTCGAATGAGGTCAGGTACGATCACTCGACAATCTTATATCTTCTTTTCACATATCACTTGATAATCTTATATATTCTTTGTATCATACAATCTGTGAAAGTTTTTCTTTTATCCATCAATAGATCACATTTAAAAATGGATTTTAAAACCCAAAGCCTAACAAAGAGAACAACTACCTAATTTGGATCACAATTTATTCCAGTTGTTGGCCTTCTGCTCCAGCAGTTTCCTCCTCTTTCTCTTTTCCTGCTCCAAGCAGTAATGACTGTAATGAGTGTTGGTATTCCTACTCATACCAGTACTGAATTGGTCTGGCCACCAACCAGTATTGACACTGTGATCAAGATTTTAATCCATGATTTGAATGCTGATTCCCCAGGTCAGCAAACAGAAACTTTTGTTTTTCCCCTTATCTTGAAACTTTAGGTTAACAAAGTCTTCGTTAATTGTCAACCAACTTTACATAGACTACTAAATAAGATCAGTCACCTGATCTTGAAACTTCTTTAGGTTCACAAAGTCTTGGTTGATTGTCAACCAATTTTACATAGACTAGTAAATAAGATCATTCTGGAACCATCAAGATTAAAAATGTTTTAGAAGCAAACCAAACAGAATGATATACCTGAGCATCTCCATGGGACCTAGATTGAGTGTGGTTGGATGTTGAATCCGAATTGCCACTAGTTTGAGGTGGACTAGACTGACAAGTATTCTGCAGCAACCATGAAGGAATATTAGGAGATCCTATCCCAGTGCACAAAGAAGTTGCTGGCATCTCTCCTTTTTTGCAATCTCGTGGATCACTGTTCAAATCGAAGTCCTTCATTCTGACTCTATCAATGACAAGCTCTGAAAATTTTAATCAGCATCAAGCTTTTGTTTTGAGAAAAGGACAATATTCACAGGTATTTAGA
Organism: Musa balbisiana; assembly: GCA_004837865.1. Classification (NCBI taxonomy): domain Eukaryota; kingdom Viridiplantae; phylum Streptophyta; class Magnoliopsida; order Zingiberales; family Musaceae; genus Musa; species Musa balbisiana. The sequence continues at coordinate 40,843,252 of CM017192.1, forward strand.
ATGCAGAATGTGCAGATGAGGAACTGCACGCGAAGCCTCACCTTCAGAAGATTCTCTTCCTATTTTAGGAACTTCAGCAACAGATGGGATATGATCAGTTTCCTGTGGAGGACCCTGAACACCAGGGGTGCAAGTCATTTTAGCTGCCGAACCCAAGGGCCTTCTAGAATCTTGCTCAGGAACACCATTTGGAACAGAAGTAATAATTGCTTCTGAGGATGTTCCGGCTGTAGTTACAAGCTTTGGTGGATCCTGAGCTGCCCGTAGGAGTCGAGAAAGGTCACTTGGATCCAAGGAATTAGCGAGGGTGCCAAGGTTTCCTAAAAAATGAGTCAATAGCTCCTGATCTTGTGATCGTTCAGAGTTATTGGCTGCATGTGCATAAGACAAAATCAGCAGCTCCTGAAAACATCCAGCTATAATGTTTCTACACATGGCATGTGAAATATCATTCTTAAAGGCATCCAGCTATCCACTTGATGTTGTTGGCATATAGTTTCATATAAAATATGATTAAAATATATTTTTCAACTAAGTACAAAATGAAAGCTCAATCAAATATAAGTTTTTCATAGGAATTTGTAAGAGACACTTGAATGCATTTACGGTGATGCTATCATGTGCCACATATTATAATACTAAAACAATAATTACAGTATAACAATACTAATAAGTTTTGCATACCCCACATATGCAACCATAGTTTGATGCATACACAGACCGCATGTACCACCTATTGTGGCTGCATAGCTAGACATGAGCCTGTCATATGACTGCATTACAAATGCAGCTACAAACAAAATAGAAGATATCACATTTTGGAACACTAGAAGAAATAACACAACAAAGACCAATGATCAGGAACATCCTTATGTCTTACCATGCTCCACTTCTGTGCCATTTTAAATAATCAGTGTGCACTAACTGGCCAGAGACTCTAGAAACCTAGAATGTGGTGCAAGGCAAGGTACAGACCAAATCAGATCAAAGGAAAACTTTGCTGGTATCCATCATATTAATTATCTAGGAAGCTGCAAATACTCGATACATCTACTGCTATTAAGGACTTCAAGATATTACCCTCCTCTTTAATGACCACTGGGACCTACTGAAACCTATCCTCATCAAATTGGAGTCTGCCCTATGCTGCATAGGTCAATATTCTCAAAATCAGTGCTCCACATATTAAACTTGAATGATATCAGTGGAAACAGGTGAAATCACAGAGTGAAACAGGCTACATACGGTCAATGTGGTTTCAGTAGGCTCAGCACACAACACTAGTGCATGTCACATCCCTGTGCCATGACAATCCATTTATCACCTTTTTTGAGGAGGGTGTGTTACATCTCTTCAGCAACCTGATTTTCCCACTTTTTTATTTGCAAACATGAGCACAGTAATGACCACTATAATGTGATGTGTATCCTGAAGCAGCCTACAAACACAGGAAACATATATAGTAAATTATGTCCTAGGGTCAGATGGACTAGAAACTTAGAAAACTAGTACTTGATATATGTTAAACCAATCAACCATCCGAGAAGTCTGCCTAGGACTATACGTATACCAATTCCTAACACTGATCAAAAGCTCATAAAGGGTCTCACAATAAATAAATAGGTTCCCTAAAACTGGTTGGTATATAAAGATTCATGTAGAAAAATAGCAAAAGGAAGGAAATAGAAAGCCAAATGGAAAATCATGTTGTAGATATTCAATTAATAAACTGCAGCAATTACATTGCAGATTGGATAGGATCCTAAGTAGACTTATCAACAAATAGCTGCTAGCCCTTTCATCAATAGAAGAACTCCCATTGACATTGTCATCAGGATGAGTTTTCCTCCTACGTCTATTGTGGCCAGCTAAACGTCGCCGGCAACTTCTTTTCCCTTCATCAAACTCTTCAAGGAGATGAAATCTGCACATATAATTAACAAACACTCAAAATAATGGCAGTGAAGAAGTTAAAAAGTAAAAACATTTTAAAGGATATTCTAGAAGCTATTAACGTATCCAACATTGACCAACAAAGTTTGACAAGCCAAACTTGAGATCAACTGCCACCGAGGCTAGTTCTGAAGGCTATCATAACAAAAGTGTCATGATCCCAACATTTCTTCATTATCTTTTCATTTTAGTTAAACTAACTTTCTCATTGTCACTGTAAAGGATGTAGCAAACTTATTCCCTTGACTTCAATTGCAATTTGTTCTGGCTATTCCTGTTGGAACTTCTACAGTTAGTTATAGCTTCTGTTCTTGAATGTACAAGATTGGGGAACTTAATAATTAAATGACCATCTAATTCAGGAATGATTTCACAGAAGAAACACAATAAATAAACTGGAAAATCTGTTAAATACCATAAACAAAAGCACTCTAAGCAGTTCGATAAAAGAAAACATGTCATACAAATGCATTTAACACTGAATATATGTTACCCACGATGGGTTTAGGTAGAGAACCAAAAGAATAAGCTGAACCAACCTACTACATTGCTGGCAGAATCGTTGAATAGCATTTCTGACAATTGCTGAAGTGGCTTTTGCATGCATCTCACAGACCTTGTGCCGCCTATGGTAGTCCCTTGAATCACTGAGGTCAGCATCACAACCTTCAACCTGGCAAGTTGGATGACTAGAACTGCCTCCTTGTGATTTGTTTTTCTTTTCATTCTTTACTTCCCAATTTGCAAGATCAGATTCCACGACTGGATATGCATGTCCCCCAAGTCTTAAGCTAAGGGATCCTGCTCCACCACAAGATTCATCCTCTTCCACCAGTACAATCCTCCTCTTCTTCTCCGACTCGCCATTATCCTTCTCAACTAGTCCACAATCAGCACCTTCGGAGGAAGATGATGGGCTATTCAACACCAATCCTTTAGCTGCACCCTGGCGCAGATGTTTGCTCCAGCAATCTGCAGGGACCGCATCCAAGGGGGTTGCAACAAAGTGTTCACCATCCCATCTCCAGTCATTCAAATCCCACTCGACGCCCCTCTGCCTAATCACATTAACATTAGATGTCCCAGCAGCCAGAAACTGATGGCTCTTGCTCCCAATTCTGGCCTCCATCAAGGCAGAAACCTCAAAGCAATTCAATAGCCCGAGATTTGCTCTAAGTGTATTCTAAGCACACAAACACCCAAGACGGAGAACACGGTAGTCAATGGAGCTCCTAAATCGTCTCACTGCTCCCCCAGAAATCTAAAAACATAACACCCACGCACCCGCAGATCCAAACGAGTGAAACCCACATACCAATCACAAAGCCCAAAACAAAAGCACTCGAAAATTGAAAAAAAAGCAACTTTTTCACTAGAGTAAGCCAATTTCACTTATTAACGACGACAAATAGCTCCGATTAAAACGCCGACAAACATCAACAACACCAATGTCACTCCGGGACCTAAATCTGCTCAAATGCCTGCGTCACATTTCAGATGGAACGAAAAATACCAAAATTAGACGTCTTCCGCGAACCAAACAGTAGCAACATATCAAATTCCCCAAAGTTCGCTAGAAGCACAAATCAGCTAACAATTCCTCAAAAGCTCGCTGATTTCGAGGTAAACCGGAGAAAAACGACAAAACCAGCCAAAAGTTAGGAAAAAATTCGAGAAAGAGAACCTTCCTTCGAAGAAATTAGAGGCTGATTTGAGGAACCCATATCGTCTGGATCGATATGACCCGAAAATCAGCGGCGCGAACCCGAAGAAGACAGGAAAAATATCGCAGAAGTCGGCCGACGAACCACAACACCAGCAGGAGAGAAGGGAGAGATGAGTAGAAAAAGCGGATGAACGAATAGTCTCCGGGAAACGTTACGAATGCGGTTTCGCCGCGAGTGCCCCACTCCCCATACCTCTCGCGTTCTCTCACCCATCCAAATTCCTTACCACCGCACCCGTCTTCCACCCATGCCGATCGGTGGTCGGGGCCCACAGGTCCCCGTCGATGTCAAGGACCGGGTGTGAACCATAGGTCCGTCGCCTCTCAGTTCTTTATGACGCCATAATTTTTTTTGTTTTACATCAGACAACATTGTACTTTTAAATTTATTTTCTCACACTCCGTGCCATATATGGTCCACAGGGCGACAGCGGAACCCCACGATCCACTGGGTCCCACGAAGCGTCAGGCCTGTGCTAAGAGGTGCGGGAAAGGGTTCGGTTCACGAGTATTTCTTTTGGCGAGCGGGAATGGCATCTCCGACTGAAACTGAACGCTCTCTCCGGTGTCACCGTCACGAGGGCGGGTGGGGCATCGGTCCTCGTTTCGTGCTACATTAAGGGAACGTACGCGTAAAAAGCTCTATGAGTCACGCAGAACTGGCCGTCCGATGCAGAGTTTGAAAAGATCTTAACCGTACGTTTGTGGGTGACGGGAAGTAATATCTGCATGCGGCCGTTGTGAAGGTCTCGTTCTCCGTACCCCACAATAATGCGCGTGGTTCCGTCGCATCAGGACCGTCCGTTGCACAATGCTCATCCATCAAAGTACTAGTGATGACCCTGGGCCGTCTGTTGATGCCGTCGGCCATGCGGGTGTTTGGATTTGGGCTTTGGCCGATTTTAATTACATATCAGCCCACGAGCCACGTTCTTGCTTCTCTCGCTCTGCACGTGCGTAGCACGCGCATAACACAATATTATTCCGCACTAGCAAATAGGTCAACGTTGGCTGCTGCTCGATTGACGGAGCCGCTCGTGGCCCGCACCGGAGCAGAGAGAGCCGTTCGAGAGCGTACCCAAACCCTAGAAAGGAGTACAAGCAGCGGAAGAGAAGAAGCCCCCAAATCTCTCTCTCTCTCTCTCTCTCTCTCTCTCTCTCTCTCTACGAAGTCCAAACGTGATCGTTTCCGCCTTAACCTCTTGACCGTGAAATCTCCCTTGTTGTAGGGTTTCTACGACGTGAATCGTGATGGCGCAAAAGCCATGACGACACCGTCGGGGGCGAAGAGGGATCTCCGGCCAGCCGGGTGCGGGGGGGACGGTTGCGGCGCCCGGGATCCCTGGCCTCTACACAACGTCCGCCACCGCACTGTCTTCTGTCGCCTCTGCACCTCCTGCGTCCTTCGGTACCACCCCGGCTCGTTCTGCGTTTCCTGCTTTGATCTCCTTCTTGACGGAGGCGGCGCCTCCCCGGTCGTCCGCTGCTCCCGTTGCCCCTCCATCGCACACTCCGCTTGCCTACTGGAGGCTGCTCCCTCCTTCGTGTGCCCCAGCTGCTCTGACCCCGGCGGTTCCTCCTCATACTTTTCGCTCGGCGAGGAGAAATCGATCGATCTCAAGTCCTCTAAAGTGCTTCTGGCCGCCGCTAAACTGGCTGCCGCGTCCATTGGCAGGGCAGCGGCGTGCACTAGAGCAGATGCCGAGAGGAAGACTAAGGAAGCAGTCGTTGCGAGAAAGCGAGCAAGGGAAGCACTCGAGAAGGTTCTTTTGTTGTCGCAGTCAGAGAAAGAGAAGAAGAACAGAGTAGCTTACCAGATTGCTGCACCGAGTCCCAAGCCTCAAGTCGTGGATTCGAAGAAAAAGATGCCGAAGCTGAGCAGCACAGTTGCAGCCATGGTGGGCCAGAAGAGAGTTCAGAACAGGGAGAGGGATAGATGGATGAGGTTTCAGGAGCCGATAGGGGTGGAACAGACACCAGTCCAGGGCACCGATAAGAATAAGGTGGATTTGCCCACAGGGATGCAGAACCATGCCACCAATGTGGAGACGGAGGGTACATTGACTGGTTTGTCTCACGGACACAATCCCATGGGTAAAGTGGAGAGAGATGAAGGAGGAGTCCTCAAAGGTTCTCAAGGTGGGCATGTTAAGGAGGAGGAAGTTGTTGCTGCTTGCTGATTGTGGTCCTGTGGTATCTGATCGACTCAAGGTTAACATCTTAACCATCAAATGTTTTATGCTGCAAGGATATCTCATGTTCTTTATTCGTGATAAACTATGTGTGATTCTATCTTACTTCCTGTCTTAAATTGCTGCTATGTTTCAAAAAATAGAATCTTTAGCATTGACATAGATTCTATTGGATCTTAGAGCTGTTTGTATATCTAGTGATCAGATGAGTAAAATCTGAATCTCATCTCTGTTCCCAAAAAAAACACCTTGTTTTGGGCCTCTTGAAATGTTTTGACTTTTGATTCTTTTGACCTGCTGCAGATGCTTCAGCGACAAGAACCAATTGTGCAGCTGTCAATGCTAGTCCATAAGTATCTCTAGCCCTCGTGAGTTCGTTCGTGAATTGCTTTAGATAGCACACGTAACAGTTGCTTGCAGCCATTGGAAATTGTTTGGGGCATTTTATATGTCCTCCAACTCTTCTTTCTTGTCAGTGAAATGTCCCTGTTTGGTCTACTGTGTCTGTTTTTATGGAGTTCTATAATTGTCTACCCCTCATTCTAAGTTTCTACTAATATGATCTAGAAATGTTATCTTATGCTATCTAATTTTACTCTCCCTTTTTTATTATAGTGGAGAATGGTGTGATTCTTATGTATGCTAAGAAAGCATGATATTCAATTGTTTATTACTGGTATGAGTGCCAAAAGGCTAGAAAATAATATCCTCAGACATTCTTTTAGTTGATTTACAATGTGAGATAGAGGAAGGGTTTTGCTGAACAGACTCACTGTCTTTGTAGCAGGTGGGAGGAAACCCCATTTTGAAAAAGATGAGGTGAACTGTGCAAGTGGTTAAGACAATGTCCTTAGAACACCACTCACTGCCACTAATGAATGATAATATATCTTAAATTGGAGGTGCTGTGAGCATAAGACTAGAAGACTGGACTAATGGTTAGGAGCCCTTAGAGATGGACATCATAGATATCAAGTAGGTTAGTGCGATCTACGTCGGAGTTAATGTAGTTTTCTTTTTTTTTCTATTCACATTTAGCCCATCATTTTTTTTCTTTGGTCGAGTTTTCTTAATGTAGTTTTCACTTAATCTATTCACATTGGACCTAACAGGACGTTGGAAGCATTTGCGCATTGAATGATTCATGTTCTATCATAATCTGAATGGTTGTGTTGTGAACTGACATATTCTGCAAGATGTGAAATGGTTTGAATGTGTGATCCAACGATGGGTATCTTTGACAAGCTTTTCTTGTTTAGAACATGTAACGACTTTCCAACAATGTGTATTCTTATAGGGATCTTTGTCGGATTATGGAGTAAATTGATGAGGATGATTTAGCTTTACAGAGTTTCTTAGCATTATGTTGAGAACTTCTCTTTGACAAGGATCAAGAAAGTAGTTTGATGGAGTTAATTTTTCTCGGGAACATTTAAACATTTATGTACTCATGGCTCAACATGTTCTACTCGTTCTTTTTATTTGCATTGTGAAGAAGATAGATTTGCGTCTTGCTAGTATTACTTGGATCTTATTCTTTGGTCATCTTAAGACCTGGATACCCTTTGGTAGGTTTGGGAAAACAGATCAATTGATCACCTCTTTGTTTGATCTTCATTTCAATGTGACTAGAACAAGGGGTGCACAAGACACCATAGTTAGGGTTGCATATGAATTCTTTGTTTGTTTTGTCTCTGCTTGTATCCTTTCATTGATTGATTGAGATTAGGCACCTACAAATGCTTACATATGAAATGTATTTGGAAAGTTGAAATATGATATGCTAAGATTTGTTGAAGCTTGCCTTTTCTTTGAGGCAGTGCATGACATGGGCAGCAACAAAGGCACTTTATTCTGAGGCTTAGCCCAGTATATGTCGATATGGACATTTGTTGCTTTTGAACATGGAAGCAGCTTTTTTGTCTTTTTAAGGTTTATCAGAGCCATTCCACACTCAAATTATGTTCATGTCATTTGTTGCTTTTGAACACAAGCTTTGTGACTCTCTCTCTCTCTCTCTTGTGATCCTTGGGTGACAGCTGAACCCACAGCTCAGCTCCTCTGTCATCTCATCTGAAGTGCACTTCACATCCACCTTGATTCCGAGATAAAACCACATTATTCGAAGGACAAGGAGTAGAAGCTACTCCTTGCTTCTTCCACCTCAAGCCAATACTTGAATCCAATACTTGCCTCGCAACATCATCAGAGATCCATCCATGGACTGGTTGGTGCCAAAGTGACAATCTAGTTGAAGGCCAAAAAGAGCATTCTTCCCACATAAGTCATGATAAAGAGGCTAATAGTCTACATACACTAGATTTAAATGGCTTTCTCTGACCCAACACCATTGTGCAAATGATATTGTCATCAACCATGCAGCCTGTTCCATATTCTGAGTCCGGTTCAGCCATGTCTGAGGCCGTGATTAGGGTTGGGTGAGGTGGTAGGTGGATGATGAGGAAAGATGGTGGTGGTCGTGGTGGTGGGTTATACATACCAATCAAAACCAGCCTTTGAAAGCCGCATTCCTTCTCATCTTTAGCATTCGTATGTGTACGTATCACCGGTTCGGCCATCGCACATCCACATCAGGAGACCACACTGCCTTCCCCCACAATGCCACCAACAGCGGTGGGAAGCGGCTCTCTTCTCTTCCACACACACTGTGTTATAGGGCCTATATTATACCTCTCTCCTCGACTCCTGCAGATGATGCCAAAGCCCTCATCACCTTCTCTCTTCGCCGACGGGAATCCCATCCCAATCGCCGACTCCCTCGCCCTTTATTTCAGGTATATTTAATCCCTCATGAGTTGATTAGGATGATTCTTGTGGCCTGTGACCAAAATATCTGATCTTGAATGAGGTAGCGAAGAAAATTTCATTGCCGAGGGTCATTTGATCGCTCTGCGTCTGTTTGTGCGCGTGCTCAAAGCTTTGCTCGTCACGGATTTCTGTGTGATCCAAGCAAAATGCTCGTGATTCGTGCACGGGGTACGTACGCCGGCTGTAGAAACAATAGGCATCCACCACGTGACCGGTGTGAGAACATTGGAACTTTTCCCTTCCTTTGGCTCTTTCCTCCTCTTGCAGATGGTAATCATCATCTATTATCTACGGTGACTTAGTACATCGATCTTACAAGCTTAAGGACTAGGGAGAAAGGAATAGCCACTGTTTTTGTCCATGCTTTAGCCCTCCTTTGGAATCCAATGAACTCCCTAATGGCTCTTTAGATGTGTCATACAAGATGCCAATGCTGCAGCTTAAAATTAGGATGGCATATCATTCCTGTCTTTTTCTGTTCTTCATTGTGATTGTCGGTGTATCGCCATCATTTCTTCTGTGTCAGAAGAAGAAAGAAGATCACATTCTTTTGTATCTACTCGTCCATGGATAATGGATGGACCATTGCCATCGACAGGTTGGGAATATATGCAAACAGCCTTCGCTTTACATGTGACATGTGGTCATTTTCAATGCAAGAAACAAAAATCTCGTGGGTAGGAATTACAACCCAAAGAAAAAGAGAAAAAGAAAGCTTGAAGTAGATAGCTATTATGTCGAGAATTTGCAGATGATATTGTTTGATTGTAGGCATACACTGGATTGTTGTATGAGTTTGCATGTGAGCTACAAGCTAAAAGGTCACGCTCGCAAGGACCAAATTAGAGGTACACCTTGGTCTGCATGGATTGTCTGGTGACCTGCACCTTCATTCTTCAATTCATGTCTCTGTTGGTACATATGAATTCACCTGTGAGGGATGATTGCTGGACTAAATGGTGTGTTCTCCTTTAGTGGATGAGCTTTTGTATGCAGGACTTTGTGTTTTTGTTGCTTGTGATGGAAATGTAGTTAGGAATGAGAAAACAAATGCGACTGGTTAAAGGTAAATTTAGTGGTACATGCATCTTGTGATAAGAATATTTGAGGAAGAAGGTTTTCATCTTATGGTTGTACTGATTTTTGTAGCTGTTTTTGTTTTGAGTAGAACAAAAATTTGTGGTGTGTGCTTCCACTCTGTCTCAAGTGCTACCTGCTCTTTGGAGGCTTTGATCGAGTACAAGCATTAGGTAGATATGAACAAGGGTGGCCAAACTCTGCCAAACCCCACCTGGTAGGTGAGTGGGAATTAGCCTTGCAACTTCCACTTCTCTCTAATATGGTTATGGTGATGATGATGATGATATATTATTACATGGAAGGTCAAGCAGAAAAAAAATAAATTGGTGGCATTATAATACTAGACATTCTAATTAGCATGGATGAAAATAGGTTTTGAAGTAGTATAGATGCAGAAGCCAAAGTCTCTGAAGTAGTCTATAGATGCTGCAGGTGGATACATCCATCAATTATGCTTGTGCTGATCCATTGTTGGGTGGTGTAGCTTTTTGTCTCACATTGTTTGATATATGGTGGGTGTATGATGGGACTTCAGGGGGCATCTAGTTCATTTCAAACAATGGTGGGGTGGTTGGAAATCATAAGAGGGTCCCTGTGATTCTTGTCTCATGTAATTGTTAGATGTTTTGATGCACACAGCAATCTGGGTAGAGTAAAAATCTTTAGGTCTATTTGCCTTCTTATCTTGGATCATTCATGGGACTGTCAAGGATATGTACCAGGGACAGTCCATTCTGTGGCAGCTGCTGGTTCTCTCTTGAGGAGACCAGAGGCTACTGGTCATTATAAAATATTGTAATACCGACATGATATCAAAACCTAATTGTCAAATTACTGGTTTGAGTCTTTTGGAAGGTCTGTAGTCAACAGGATTCAGAGAGAGACAAAAAGATGTGCTCTAATCCTAAGTCAAAGCCTAATTGTCAAATTACTGGTTTGAATCTTTTGGAAGTTCTGTCGTTAACAGGATTCAGAGAGAAACAAAAAGATGTGCTCTAATCCTAAGTTTGATAGTTTGTAGTAATTCTAAGAATTACTGCATCCATTCCATTAATTTTCTATCAGTGATGATAGATTTTTTCTTAAACCATTTTAGAGAACAAGAATTATATCCTCACAATGGTATTGTTGGAGCACGAGAGAAGGAGCAAAAGAAAGTTTCCAGAGTCCAGACAAGTAATCTCATCATAAAAGTAGGCTCAGCTCTAAGTTGTTACCACATGGTCCAAAAGAAAGTTCCAATCATCCTTTTGTTCTTAATTTGATGGATGAGAATCCAAAGTTTCTTTTCATTTTCTATATTGCTGCTGGGAATCTTTTTCAGGTTTAGATGAATAAAGAAAACCTATACAGCATGCAATATTTTTTTATAATTGGAGGTTGTCATGGTATCTGATTCCTGATATGTCCAGAATGAACTGTGACCCCCTTCTTTGGCCACTCCCAGGTAGTTCTACTTGTGACATTTTCTTGAAGAGCATGTGATATGCAAAGTTATCTTTGTGATTTCTCTTATGAAAGTTGTGATAAACACATTTTGTTGCACTCTACTAGATCTTCCTTCTTCTTCCTCAAAGAACAGCAAGAAAATATATTCTGCTGCTGTATTTGACATCTCTTATCGACTTGATTTAGAAGCCTTGTCTGTGTTCCGTTAGTCTTTGTGCCAAATTTGCTGCTCTTTGAACATTTATATGATAGTAGATTTACTGATGAGAACTCCATTTGGTGCTTATAATTTTCTTTCCTAGTTGTCGATACATTTTATCATCTGTGACTGCACTGACCTCTGTATGCAATACATAGATCTGAAGCCTTGGAACACTCGATACTCAGGAAACAAAATCCAGACTTTGAGCTGTGCAGACCAACCTAATGGACACAATTCTATCATATATATGATTTGCAGCAATCATTTTCCTGACATTTAATGCCCATATATAGCTTACCTACCAGCAAGAAGCTTATTAATTGTGGTGTAATCAGCTGTGCAAACACTAGTCATCTTCCAAGCACACAGCAGTCCTTGGATCATGGTCAACCTCCCAAACATCAGCTAATGATTTGCCTTTGATTACAAGTTCTGTACTTCTAAGAATTCTTAAATTTTGGCTGTCACTTGATCTAAGCTGACATGAACTGCTTTGTCTGGTTGTCATGTCTCATATTCTACACAGAAATCAAAAAGCAGCGGCTGTAACATCTACTACAGTCAACTGTTTAGGCACTGGCTTCTTTTTCCACATGAGCCCCACTCCATTTCACACCTTTCACCACCCTCTCTAGTCTGTACCACCTGCTCTTCTCTCTTTTGCTGCCATGGTGAGGAAGATCTGATGAATTCTCTTCTCTTGACCACCTGTCTCAACAACCAGAACCTTGAACCGGGCCTTGATCCAAGGAGAGCCATGAAGCAAGATCTACCTGCTGCTGATAACAAGACCTCCTCGCCGGTCCTGCCTGCAGCTCGAGCCAGAACTCCCAGAATGAAGGAGACTCCAAGAGTGGATTCAGCAAATGGGGGCTCGCCAGGGTTGAAGGCGAGGCCAAAGCCTGCTTCTGTGGATGCAAGCGGCACCAACGTGGCTAGGAAATCCATCTTATTCAACAAGCTGAGGCCAGCCATCAATGGCGTTGGGGATCCAAAAGAAAGGAACCGTGAGGAAGCAAAGGCCGTTGGAAGCCAGGATGTCGAGCAGTATGCTCGGTTGCGGAGGAGGGCAGATACAAGTTGCAGGGGATCCGAAGATGGAGCCAGTACAAAGATGAGAGAGTTGCAGACCAGACTTGATGAGAGTGAGAGACTGTTAAGGGATTCGCAGTCTGAGGTGTTGGCACTGAGAGCTCAGATAGAGAAGCTGCAGGTCTTAAATGTTGAATTGGAGTCACAGAAAAAGAAGCTGGAGGAAAGTCTCTCTGCTGCTGAAGCAAAGATCAAAGCTCTAGAGAAGCATGATCAGGTATATAGATCTTTATTCCTTTCACATGCTAGGTAAGATCAAATTTGGCTAGAATAATCTTTAATCTTCCTTTGCATTCTCAGTTAATGCTGGGTCAAATTTGTTCAGCTTTGTAGTAGAATTACTGTAACCTAATGCCTATGGTGATTCTGGTATTATATGGATTAAATTTCCACAATTAAGGAAATCAAACATGAGGGCAACCATTCATACCTGATTTATGTAGAAAACTCAAAGAGGCCTAGCTCCTAAATTCTTCAGTTTTCCTGCTGTATGACACACTTCAAAGTTGGTTAAGCTCCCTGAGAAGAATGACCTTGTGTTACCTATGGAGGATGATGTTTTCCTTGTGATCCTCTCCAATTTTGTTAAAATTGAGAAAACTAGATCATTGACTTGCTCCCTTTCTTAAAAATAATTGCAGGTGGAATCAGTCATCAAGTCTGGATTTAGTAATGTGATGGAGGTTGTTCAGAAGAAGTCACAGAATGTTAAAGATAAAATTCAGTTTTCAGTACTGAAACCTCCCACCAAAGCTGTAGGGGTCCAATCAAAAGCTCTGGTCAAGAAGCCTGTTCCACCATTGCCAACTTCTCAAGCCCCCATTGCTGGGCCACCTCCACCACCCCCTCCACCTCCTCATGCTGCAGGAAAATCAAATGCAATGCATAAGCCTTCTGCATTAGTTGAATTGTACCATTCATTAAGCAAGCGAGACGGAAAGCAAGGCTCAATGGTTAATGGGGGTGCCAGTCCTCTTTCAAACAATGCACGTAACAGCATTGTCGGGGAACTTCAAAGTCGATCGTCTCATTTATTAGCGGTAAATTTTCCCTTTTTTTCCTTCTATCATGTGTTAATTTTGAAACTTCCTGTTTATGCTTGTCATGCCTTTCTGTTTTCTCTTATAGATTAAATCGGATGTGGAAACAAAAGGGCACCTCATCAAACATCTTATGGAGAAGGTGCTATCAGCATCTTTCACTAATATGGAAGATGCCCTGAATTTTGTTGACTGGCTTGATGGAGAGCTCTCCACCTTGGTAAGGCTTGTATACAAATTGGTGATTGTGACACTTATACTGAAGGGTAAAATTCCTGTGTACTTTATGATATAAAGGAGATGTCAATGCATTGTTTGACACATATTAGTTTTAGCTGAATATATATATATATATATATATATATATATATATATATATATATATATATATATATATATATATATATATATTCAAAAGGCTGCTTTGCTGATCTTCTTCACTCTTTCTCACATTAAGCTGAATATACCAACAGGCATTGTATTCTTAAATCTTATATTTTGTTGTTTAGGCATACTTTAAGATTTTTGGATTCATTGTCACTGCATCTTGTATATGCTTTATATGGTTCCATTTTGATCTGATGTGCAGGCTGACGAGAGCGCTGTTCTGAAGCATTTTGACTGGCCCGAAAGGAAAGCTGATGCACTGCGTGAAGCTGCATTTGAATTCCGTGATCTTAAGCGGATAGAAGCTGAAGCTGCTTCTTTTAAGGATGACGCCTCCTTACCATGTGAGGCCACACTAAAAAGGATATCGAACTTGCTAGATAAGTGAGTCAAAATTCCATTCCCTTTTCTCTACTTGGATTTGAAGTATTTATTGGTTTGTGTCCAACATATTTCTTCCATGTATCCATGATAATTGAAGGTTGGAGAGAAGCGTGGGTAGATTGATTAAGCTGAGGACTGCAAGTATGCTTTTATATAGGGATTGCAGAATTCCGACTGATTGGATGCTCGATTCTGGGATGATTAGCAAGGTACTATTTATGTTCCTTCTGATCTCAAGTAAACGTATGTATGTGATGATACACCGATGCCTGTGTCTATAATATGCATCTTCTCTAATGGAGTGAACAATTCAACAACTATACATACAAATGCTAGTTCAGATTTTTCTTTTATATATACTCAGAATTTCACCAGCTTGAAATCATTACTTGATGAGTAATTCTTCCTATTGTAACTTTCTAATGTCTATAAATTTGCTATAACATTTTCCTATCAATGCTATGAGAGTTTCTCAGAGACTAGAAGCCTTTACCGAGAGACAGTATTCAGTGTGCAATTTGTTGCAGATGAAGCAGGTTTCTGTGAAGCTTGCAAAAGTTTACATGAGGAGGGTGTCGATGGAGCTTGAATCAGTTTGGCATTCAGAAAGGGAGTCGGCACAAGAGGCACTTTTATTCGAGGGGGTGCGTTTTGCTTACAGAGCACACCAGGCAAGTCATCAGCCTTGATCTCCATAATTATCCTTCTCACTGATAACAGAGCTCTAAAATCTTTCAATTGTAGGCCCTTAGTTAGGTTAAATATGCTTCTAAGTTTCTACTAGGATTTATGAGTCCGACACATTTACATAACCGATCCGATTCGTTTGAACAGAAAGGGGCAAGACATTACATAAAGAAAACAGTTCACTATAACCTAATCTGTTGTTAAAGTACAATAATAATGGATGTGAAGGCCTCAGTTCTTCTCTATGGTTGAATCAGAAGCCTTGGTGATACAGACCTAGATCTTTAAGTGCAGCCACATACTCTCTGAGCCTGCTTAACATAATTCTGGTCTTTGCTTGGCAGTTTGCAGGAGGGCTCGATTCTGAAACTATGTTCATCTTTGAGGAGTTAAAAACGCGGGTCGAATCGCAATGCAGAGGACAGTAGAGCAACTTCATAGTATTACTTACAGTCAGGATGTTAAAGCTGGTAGCCAAGGTGGAACCAGGTTCAACATCATGTAACTGTTGGATTGAGGTCAATCCTCTCAGAATAAGGTTTATATAGTAGTGATCCAACTTAACTGAGAACATCTTGCTGCACATCCCATCTCAACTAAAGTTTATGGCATGCTCCCTCACAATTGACCCAAAGATGACTCCAGAAGTGTTCTTGAGTCTTCTCAAGCTATGGACAGAACAAACACAATGTAATTGACTGCACACATGGATGAGCTTTTCACAGTGTGTTTTCCATATGTATATTAGTTTCTCAGCTTT
This sequence comes from Musa balbisiana, assembly GCA_004837865.1. Classification (NCBI taxonomy): domain Eukaryota; kingdom Viridiplantae; phylum Streptophyta; class Magnoliopsida; order Zingiberales; family Musaceae; genus Musa; species Musa balbisiana. The sequence goes on from CM017192.1 coordinate 40,859,033, forward strand.
GTGGAATCTGTGAACTTCTTCTTGCTGATGTATTGTTCACCCTCCTATCCATGTTTGTCATGTCACAATGTTTGTGATCCACTTGTCATCGAAGTGCTGTTGTCTGCACAGACTCCTGCAACCATGATTAGAGAGAGAATGTGCGTTGCACTGTGGCAACAACTAGATTCTCATCTGTGCTTTAACCTGTCAGTTGTCACAAGCAGTGTACCATGAATGGCAAGATCTTTCGGCATGTTAGATTGTCGATGGTTGCTCCCACCATCTTGTCCGTCTCTCTATCCTTCCTTGGCTGCGTGCAACCACATGCTCCCACAGGGGTTGAAGAAGATGAAGAAGTGGAGCTTGATGAGTTGGCAAGTGTCATGAGGTGGCCATCCAATGCCTTCTTTTGTGCTTTTCCCAGCTTAAGTTATTCGACATTGACTCTTGGTGATGTCATAACCGTGGTTTGTGCAGGAGGTTGAGTTGACCAACCTACAGCCGCCGTGGGTTTGTCACAGTTGCTTCCCCCACCTCCGTTTCCGATCTCACCACAGTGTATTCTCTTTCATCTATCGTCTAATTTAGGGTGTTTGTCGGCAATCGTAGTGCAGGTCGCCATCGAGGGGGGGGGGAGCATTTGCGTGCTGAAGCGTGTCCCCGTCTTGGCGTAAGATCCGAGCCGTTCATTCATATTTTCCATCACGTGCAACACGTCTACTATGGCCCCACCATCGAGTCAACCCATATCCCGAAAACCTAACCCGCCTCCGCTATCCATTGACTACGCCGTCCACCGAAACCAAACCCGGTTTTTTTAGGCTGCCACTTGAGCTTATTATATCGAACCCAACCGCTTCGATTCCGAGACGAGTCGAGTCGGGGCCCAGACTCCCCTTGACCGAGTCGTGACTCGCCCGGTCTCCTGGTCGCGAAGACGAGCGATGGCTTCCTCCGCCACCGAGGGCGGGGAGGACCCCCACGACCGAGCGGCGGTGCTACAGGAATCCGTCGGTGGAAAGCGGCGGAGGGCTCCGTGTTCCCCTCCTCCCCCGGCGCCACCTGGCGCCGGGTGCGAAGAGTCGTCGCGGCGGGTGTTCCAGAAGCTGTGGACTGACGCGGACGAGATCGCGGTGCTGCAGGGGTTCTGGAAGTTCACGTCGCGGCGGGGGACGGCGCGCGCGGACTACCAGCACGACACGGGGCCCTTCTACGACGAGATCCGCGGCCGCCTCGGCTTCGACTTCAGCCGGAGCCAGCTCGTGGAGAAGCTCCGCCGCCTCAAGAAGAAGTACCGCAACACGGCGGGCCGGATGGCCGCCGATAGGGGCTTCGTCTTCCGCAGCCCCCACGAGAGGGCCGCCTTCGATATCGCACGCAAAATCTGGAACCCTGTCTTCGCGCGCGGCCCCGACGGTCAAAGCTGCGATCCTGATGGGGTCGAGGCCCCCAAAGATGGCGCCTGGGACTCGGACCACGATTCGGGTCCGAGGCCTCGTAGGCGCCTCAAGAAGGGTAAGGAAACGGAAGCGGTGGCAACGCCATCGGAGATGATCACCGCCGCTGCGAATCGTCCTGACCCCATGGTGGCGCCTCCATCCATGCCAAACTCCGAAACGGCAGAGCAGAGCATGAGGAGCTGCTTCTCGCCACTGTTCAACGAGATACTCCGTTGCACAGGGATCGGCCATGGAGTAACACCACTGAGCTCAAGGACACCAGCGGCCGCGGTGGGCGAGAGATGGAAGCAGCAGCAGATTCTAGAGCTGGAGGTGTACCTGAAGAGACTGGAGCTTATCCATGACCACATCAAGTCAAAGCTGGAGGAGCTCAAGTCAGAGAGCAGCAGCTAAAACTAGATCCTTCTTGGTATATCTTGTTTCAGCTCTAGTCAACCAGAGCACTGGAAGCAAACTTCGTCTTCTTCTTCTTCTTCCTCCTCCTCCCTGTTCATATTCATCAAGGTTAGTTTCTTCGCAAGCCCAAAATATTACATGAAGAAGGGATGAATCTGAGCAAACAAAGGGGGCAAGTAATAACTTGTAGCTTGTATGATACATTGATCCCAAGTTTGTTTGACTAGCTGCGTGATCCATGGTTCAACTGTCTGGTTAGATTGGGTACAGCTCTCTCTTCTCCTTGGAAGATCTAGGATGCTTGTTGATAAGATTAAGCTGGGTTTTGGTGGGGCAAACATTGTGTCCTAAGTTTGGTCTCACATAACAACAAGCAACACAAAACTTCAAACAGGTAGTGGTGGTGGATCAGTATACTTTGCGACGTGACATCTATCTTCCTCGACAGTAATCAAACTGGAACTTGCAGAACCTGCTAATGACATGTTGTCCTTCAGTCTTTATGTCATCAAATCAAATAATTAAATTAGAAATTAAATTTTTTTTCTTACTTGTTATTGTGATTTAAGAAATCTTAATTTATTTCTTTGTTTGTTATCATGAATTAGAAAATAATTATTAAGCATGATATCATATTTGTTAGTATATTAAATATAAATAATTCATATTAAATAAATATAAAAATTAAAATAAATTTTCTTTAATGGAGGCTCATCTCCTCCTATTTACGTGATGGAATTTCTCTCCTTCGTTCATCACCTAACCGAGCTCAACAGCGGAAGTAACGAGGAACGAGGAGTTATACCTTGTTGACAAGAGATAAGTTTCTCTATGAAATTTTAAATTTTTATTTTGATTCTTTAAATGTTAAAAGTTTTATAGTTTGAAAAATATTTATTATTTCTTTAAATATCAAAATTTTTATTACATTAAAGTCAATCAGTTGAAGTTTTTATAATGTTTTTTTATCATGCTTAAGGTTTTTTTAGATTTAAACATATTAAAAATTTACATATTTTATATATTAAATATATGATATTTCTTGACATTACAATTTATCTTTAATTTCATCTGGATTAGAATTTCTCTTATATTAAAATATGTTATCTAAAATTTTGATATTCTTTTGTCTGAAAATTAAAATGTGCTATTATGAATGATTTAAAATTTATTTGACTATAATATGTTGAAATAATACATGTATTAAAAATATAATTTTTATTTGAATTTAAAATATTATTTCCTTGTATTAAAATTTATCTCCTAATATATCTTTGAGTATGTTATTATGCTTTTGTTTATATAATTATTAGTGAATATATGTTGCGGTATGAAATTTGATATGAATTAAATTGAAATTGATCACAGGCCAGGCTCAACCCATAGGTTAGGCCACAACCTACTGGCCAGGCCCAATTAGTAGACTAGGCTCAACCCGTAAGTCAGGCTAAACCCACGGGTTAAGCCTTAGCCTGTAGACTAACCCAGCCCAACCATCATGGGCGATCACATGGGATGCATATGATCAGTTCATGAGCCAAGGTTGGGCCAACCTAGTGTGATGCATGCCCAGTCATATGTAATGCATATAACCAGTATATGGGTTGGCTCAGTTTTGCCCAATATTATTGTTAGAATTAAGCTCAATTATTGATTGAAGTAAACTAGGCTTGATTAATCTAGATCGATTCAGGGTGATTTCGAATTGATTGACTTATTCAAGTCAGTTTAATCTGAACCTAATCTAGTCAAAATTATACTAATCTAAGGTGTTTCCAAACCAATTAAATGAGGATTAGAGATCAGTTCAGTTAGGTTCTAGTAAATTAAGTTTAATTGGATCGATTGAACTATGGTTCAAGTGAATTGAGAGCTAATTTGTATTATTTGATATTGATGATATTTGAAAGAGATGTTTTAAATATGTTATTTCATCTCGATATGGATATGACCAGTGTGAGATTATGTTATTTTTCTGTCGAGAGCAGGTAGAGCAATTCCCTTTAAGGATTAGCGGGCAGTCAGACGTGATAGTTGGACAATTCTTCCATTTGTTATTGGGGGGAACATGTCCTCACTTTGGCGAGTGAGGGACACCACTTTATTTGCTGTTGGGAGTGCGAAATGAGTTTGCCTCCATCCGCTATTGGGAGAACACAAACTCATCTCGTAGGATAAAACCTCTTCATCCGCTATTGGGGGAGTGCTCCTTCGGGTATTTGATATACGCCAATGGTATGAATGATTGATATTCTGATCATGTATTTATTTTGAGTTGACTTTTGGGTTTCTATTCAACGTTATTAATTTTTTTATTTTTTTATTTTCAGAGCAATTTCCCTCTAATACAAAATCGAATTCAAATATAGAGCGGACCTTCCTCTACCGTTAGGTAGAGCCACTTGAATAATTCTTAAAGTTAATGTCAGTATATTTACTTTTTTTACTTATGATTTGATGAATAAATAAATTATAATAAATATTTATAAATAATAAATAAAATAATATTTACTTATGAATGTATGAAATATATATATATATATCCAGGATGTGACACTCCAAGGAAATGTATCTGTGATGCTTCTTGGAGTCGTTTATTTGGTTTCCATTGATGGGAATATATTGTAGAATAACCTTTGTATATAAACAAGTACTAGAAGATCATAATACGCTGCGGAATTAAATGTAATCACAATCAAACAGAACACCAAGATATACGTGGAAAACCCTTCCAATGTGAAAGGTAAAAACCACATGACAAACTAGAGATAATCCACTATGAGAATAATGAATATACAAATCTCAATCTTTTGCCCTAAACCCTAGCAACAATTACAAGAGAATAACTGGGATACAAGGATCACGTCACTACCCACAATATCCAAAACCTCCCCAAGTAATCACAGCAAGAGTCTACTGTAGATTTGATCTAACCCAAGATGAAAATACTGCTAGATGATTGAGAACAATCTCTCTGTGTTGTTCTTGTCTTCTTCCCTTTCTTTCTCTTGTTTTTCTGTCTTGTTCTCCTCTTTTTTGTTGTTGCGAGAATGTCCACGTTGCTGTAGCTTTTCCTCCTAAAAACGCAATCACCTTCACCTCAAAATACAGCCATCATACCCCCTTATATTGATATAGGATTAGATTAAAAGAGGATATGAGTTGTGAACTGATAAAACCTATATTGGACTTAATATGGGCTGCCAACTCATCAACCTGGCATTAGTCTTCCTTCTCAACAGGAACATGTCCTATGTCTCTTTCATGCTTTTTTTTGGAGTGGTTTCTTTGGTTTCCACGTGTTAGTCTTCCTTCTGCTGTTTCCATCTCATCTCATCTGTTTCACCGCAGCGTTGCCTCCAGATTAAGTGGTTTGCTCATTGCGTGCAACCCATGTTAAGTGAGCTGTTAACTCATATTTTGATTGTCCAACTCGAACTCAGATTCAATAAATAATCATGTAAAAATTACGTCGGACGAAAAAAATATCTTCTTGCTTGTAAATGAGTATAAATTCAAAGAATTCGGATATAGGAACTTTTATAGTGAGTCAAGGGTGGGTTTGTTCAATTGAAGTAGGGGTTAATTTATAGGATAATCATATGAAATCATCGACCCAATAAAGACATAGTAAGACGTTCATGATAATATGGGATGGCCGACCTGCACAGCAGGATAGTCATTTGGCTAACGTGTTGTTTGATTACTTACCTCTCATCGTAAAGACAAAAGGAGGGAGTATGGCATGACAAAAGGAGGAGATATGGACAGGCATATGTTCTTCTTGAATGAGGGATAAAGGAAGATGATAAAAGGATGATAAAAAAATATATATGCAACAAACGAAGATGATAAAGAAAATGCACGTAAGAAATATCATTGAAACATTGCAATCGAAAGTGACATAAATACAGAACAAATTCCTTTTTATCTTTTTGATGTTAGGAGTGTATTGATGTAGCAGATGACCAATCAATAATATCAAAGAGCAGCGATATGTATATTAAAATATATTAATTTTTTTGGATTTTATTAGTTCTCGATCTCATATGCGTTACTTTTGATCTTTAATTAAGACAATCAGATCAACTAAGATTCACAAGACAACAAATCCATACACGAGTAAACGGAAGATGAAAAGAATCGGAAGGAATGATTTTATATTAATAATTATTTAACTTAAAAGTATTTTGAATTTGTGTTCGTGCGTATCATCTTAATCGATCTAACTCAAATGTTGGATGGATCAATAATAATTATGCATGTGGAATAACAAATGATCGGTTACCTAATTATTTAAATATCTGAATTAATTTCAAACACTTACTTTTTCTTATTGTACGTATTTTTAATCTAATTAACTAATATTTAATACCTGTTAACATTTATATAATTTAGTTGATTGAAATATAATTCCACGTCCAAACCAATAGGACGAGACTAAGATTAATTTATAAGGATCTAATGAATATATTACTATTAATTTTAACTTAAATATTTGAGTAAGTGGTTCACCATTAGTTGAGTGATTAGATCATAAGTCAAACTTAATATACATAATTTGATTATCTTAACATTTAATAAATATAAATTTATTTGTATTTTAATTTTAATCTTTTATCACATACGTAATATTCTCTTAACATCTCTCCTTAGCACTTTCTTTGGCTCAATTATTATTTTCTTTAATTTTGACTCTAATACAAATCGATCCAAATTAATACATGTCAAATTTCATATCAATTCAATTCAATTCAAAATTTTAAAACTTATTATCGTAGGTTAAACCTAATGTATATGATTTTGAGATCACACATTAATATTCTCCGAACAACGCGTGGGAGAGAGAGAGAGAGTCAGAGAGTGGCGTGTGTTTGGCAAATCTTGCAGCAAAAGGGGAAGTCATTTCACCTAATGGGTCATGGAATTTGTTCTGTCTTTGGCAAAGCAGGCGTCGTCCCATTTCCACAAAGCAGGCGTCGGTAATGCACAGTGGCATCTTCCGATGGTGGTAGCAGTCTCCTGCCATTGACTCGGAAGCAACGCGGGAGATTCCCTTCTCCACGTATAAATTCCAACCTCCTCTCGCAGTAACACAGCAAGCAAACAACAACAACTCCTCCTCCTCCTTGTGTCTCGACCTCGAGAGAGAGAAGTGGTGTTTAGCATGGGAGGAGGAAGCAAATCCTCGACCACCTTCCTCGGCCTCAAGGGGCCCGCAAGCCGTTCCCGGAAGAGCCACGAGGCTGAGCCGAAACCGACGCAGGATTCCAGGAGGAGCTACGATGCAGACGCAGACGCAGACGCAGAAGAAAAGCAGCCGCGGACAGAGGTTCGCCGGAGCGACGACGACCTCGGTGGCTCTTGGATTGCGGATCCTGACATAGAAAGGAAAGCCGAAGAGTTCATCGTCAGGGTTCACCGCCGGATGAACACGGAGCTGAACCAGGACTCTGTGTAACCGTCCATAACGTTGTCTCTTCTGCGAGATCTATTACGTACAATAAACTGGTTCTATTACGTACAATAAACTGGTTCAATAGCAACAATGAAATCGACTAGTTCTCAGTTTGTAGAACTTATAGGGATAATTAAACCCATATTTTCTTCCAAAATAATGATAATAAAGATAAATGTGTTCATATTTATCTGTCAATAGCCTAAGAGGAAGAAAGAACGTAGTCTACCATGAATGATTCCATTCCTCCTCGGCAAGGTGTGAAGAAGAGTGAGTTCTTGCTGAGGAGATGAGACCTCCAAACCCTTCGCAAGTACAGAGATTTAGCTGAGCCCAAATTACGTGGAAGTTCCCAAAACCAGCCGATATATCTTCCGTCCGTACGTACGCCAAGACCAAATCCAGTGGTCTCTCAAATCAAAGTGCAGTAGTAGCATGCATGGCCTGGCATGATCACCCCCGATTCATGGGGAGGTGACGCCGTGCTGCTTCGTAATGCTGCAGCCGACGAGAACGAAGTACTAAGAAGTTTGGGGTGACATGACACCTGACTTCCGCATGAAGTCTCACCGCCGGCGTCTTTCTCCCTCGACGAGCACTAATTACAGGAAAGAGCAATGCTTTCCGCTACCTGTTATTGCTTTCCCGCGTAGCTACCTGCAGCTGCATTCGACGGAGGGGACTCGTTATTCAATAAATAGCCGGAGGGGAGCGCCCTGCGGTTCATGTCGGGCTCCGTCATAACGCACGGGCGTTCGACGGGGGACGGCTTAAGCCTCGAGCGCCCTCGTACTGTCGCCGTGGCTCGTGGGCGTGTCTGCGTCTGCCTTGGTTACCGGAAGCCTCCAAAAGCGTGAAGGACGGGCGCGCGTCCGCGACGAGACCACGCGCAGACACGTTCTCTCCTCCTGTCCCTTCTGCTTTTTTGTTCTCTCCTCCTACCCCTTTTGCCCCTTTTGGTTTATGTTTCGGTCGTGTTGGGTCTCCTCCTGTCGCTTTGTACCTTTATTTTATGTCGCTTTGTCCCTTTCTTTATGTTTCGATCGTGAAAAAAATTTATTATAACAAAAACATTTCTCGTTAAAATATCAATTTGATATGAAAAATATATATCACATAGTAACATAAATAGTAAAGCAATAAATCAAGCACAAAATTAAATTAAATTTTAACGTAAAAAACTAATAATAATAAATTTACAATAAGTCACATATCATTATCATCTCATCAAAAGAAAAGTTTAAATCTCACCAAGTGAAAAACTTTTTTATTATATGTGACTTATTTTTTATTATAAACTATAGAGCAACTGATAGACCCAATTGTGAAGCAAACTATTCGCAGCACGCCAATCCCTTCGCTGCCCTCAATTACTACGCACATCTCCTCTTTTTCTTCTTTTTTTTTTTTGCTTTTTAATTATTGATTTGGGCTGAAAGACCCAATTGTCCAGTCCAAGCCCACGTATGGGCTGGACCTAAACAGGTCGGGCATCAAGAGGATGGTGCGCCGCTCGTGGCAGCTCAAGAATTAGGGATTTCAGGCGCCCGGTTGAGGAATCCTTCTATTACCTATCGAGGGAGGAGGAAGCACCAAAATTGGTGGGATATTTCTCTGTTGATGCTTGCTAGAGAACAAGGAGTTTCTTGGGGAAGGCGCGAGCCCCCTCTTGTTTGATTTCTGCTCCCCTGCTTTGCTTCAGTGTTGAGCATCTCTATCAATGGAATGACAAACACACTTAATATCTATTTATTCATGTTAAAAGGATAGAATTTTTCTCAATTTATCAATGAGATTTTTTGGTGCAGTTATAAAAATATTGTCTTTTGATTTAAAAATCTTATTTATATATATTATCATGCCTTGGAAAGATTAAGTTTTTGTTTGATTTGGGATCGATGCATTCGTAAGTAAATTTATTATTTAATTAATCATATTTATGTGACAAATAATATCTGACAATTTATATCGCACGAAGTAGAAGTCAATTATAAGATGTTTCATGCTTGAGTGAAATTAATAGACTATTGTTCTAATATTATTACAATAGTAAAGACTATTGTTCTAATATTATTATAATATATTATAATAGTAAGGATGAAATTAATGTTATTCATTGAGTAGATCTAATTGAGTTCTACAATAATAATAATGATAACATGATATTTAACTTTAATTATAGATTGTATAATTATCTTTTACTTCTTAGGATTAGCTTCAACAAAAATAATATACCCAAAGTTTCTAAAGTTATTCATTAGAACATCCCGTCGGGTATACTTATCGATGAGAAGTATGCAACAAAGGCGCCGGTGAGTAGCTGAACCGTACTGGAGACGTTGCTCCTGCTGCACGCGGCTTCTCGTGGGCCCGCACCACCTCGACAGAGTCCGGGTGCTGCAAGGGACGCACGCGTACGCCGAGACGGCCGGCGACGACGCGGCTAGAAGCAGCGGTGGTGGGAGGAGGGGGAGGGAGTTCGGGCGACGGAGGGGAGGGGAGCATAGTGGCTGAGGGTTGACTTCGCGTTTGCCACCGTTCTCCTCAAAAGCTGCACGGAGGCGGCCGATGAGGGCGTCAAGGGAGTGCTTCTCTGCTGGAGGAAGAGCCTCGAGAGATAAGGGAAGAGGCGGCAGTAGAAATCGCCTCGTCCAGGCGACCAGGACCCTTAGTGGAAGCCACCTCGTCTAGGCGACCGGGACCGATGATTCGTCTATGAAGAGGAAGGTACGGCAGCAGGCACGCCGGCGACAAGGTGGATGTGGAGTATCTCGTTGATACACTCCTCGTCGGCCTCTCTAGCGTGATGTTGTCATGCTATTGGCGCTGATAAAAGATGAGTTAGCTGTCGCTGGACAACGAGGAAGGGAAGAGAAATCTTGCTTTAACGAAGGACTCTGATACGATGATAAAATGGAATGTGATTACAAAGTCCGATCGATTCCTCGCATAGTACTGCCATGATAAAATGGAAATCTTATCTGCTATCAGTTTGATCGTGGACTTCGAACCCATTAAGCCAAGTGAGGTACCCACGACTGCCACCGGTGCTCTGCAGTCTTACAAGCTCACCGCCAAGCCTACAGCCAAGCTTAAACAGGCTGTGCAATACGGCGGTAGAAGAGGTATTTTAGCTCACAGGGTACGACAGAGTCATGGTTTACAGGTTCCATGACGATGACCATGGCGAGGTCCTTGCTGAGATCACAAAGCGAGGCCTGGATCGTTATCTCGGGCTATGTTATCCGGCTACGGACGTTCCCGAGGCTGCTAGGTTTCGTTTCATGAAAACTAAGGTCCGAATAATCTGCGATTGCCTTGCCGTACCGGTCAAGAAGCTCCAGTTGACATTACCTTCTGCGGTTCTACCATCAGAGCATCACATGGTTGTCACTTGCAATATACGGAGAACATGAACTCCATTTCCTCACTGGTTCTGGCTGTGGTGGTGAATGAAGGTGGAAAGGAGGAGGATGATGATGATGATGCTGAGCCAGGGCAACAACCACAACAGCAGAGGCGGAACAGGCTTTGGGGGCTCGTCGTATGCCATAACCAGAGCCCGAGGTTTGTTCCTTTCCCCTTGAGATATGCGTGCTAGTTTTCGATGCTAGTGTTTGCCATCTGTGTCGGCAAGGAGTGTGAATCGGAGAACCTTGTGCACGAAAAAACACATAGTGCGGACTCAGACACTCCTCTGCGATTTGCTGCTCCAGAAAACTTCTCTGGCGGGCATAGTAACTCAGAGTCCCAGTATCATGGATCTAGTGAAATGTGATGGTGCTGCACTTCTTTACCGGTGGATTCATGAATGAAGTTATATATGGTGACCGTCTTAGGCCTCAACGGAGTGCCGATCTTTGTTCGGTGCCGATCTTTGTTCTTTTGTTTCAGAATAACGCATACCGGCAACGGAGTGCCGGAAGATCTGCTCGCTGAAGTGTCGGGACGCAGCGAGGACCCGTCCGAGGAGGGCATTAATGCCTTTCGTTTGTAGGAAACTGCTGACGCGATACATCACGGAAAGTCGGCTTTCATCATCACTGTCGAGCTTGCTTCTGCTCCCAAGTCCGGAGGCACGAGGACTAGAGGTTTGCGGAGGCCAAGCGCGAGGCATACGGCGGCGCCGGTGGAAGTCATGTTTGTGACTGCTGTCGCTAGATCGGCGGCGGTTATCCTTTGTTCTCTACTACTGTGTGGATAGAGCAGCCTACGGAGTTGTCGGTGCAAAACATAGAATGTGTTAGGAGTCATAACAGTATGTTTTTTCTGATGCTTGTCCTTTGTTCATGACACTGAAGTATGAACGTCGATGAAACTGAAGATTATATAACGTCAATGGTCTTAGTTTGCATCCAATCTCACCTAATTTCCATTCCAATGATTTGCTCCTGTGATGTCTTCTTGTCATACATCATGATAGAAACAGCAACGGTTGTCTTGCCAGCATCCAACTCGCCCAGGCTTGAGGTATTGTTTCATGTTCCCACTTCATTTTCAGCAGACCAATTCAAAGTGATAAATCATATGATTTTAGGTTTTCGTGACAAACTCATAAGTTCTTAGTTCTTTACTCTTCGATCATGACTAAATATCATCATAAAAAAAGATATAAATTAATTTGAAAGTCAAAAGTCTAATATGTGCATTTCCCAAAGTTTGTTGTTGGAGAATTTAGGTTTTCAGTACACACATTTTGTTTGCTAGCACACGTAACATGGAGCAGACTTGAACACCGGCATCCACGGATCGAGTAGTGTGTTCGGTGGGACGTGATAGACCACCAGATCAGCCTCAGAGTTTGGTCAACGGAGAGGCAAAAGCCGCCATCCATTGTCAACGCACTTAATAATGACGGAGATCGACGACCGACCCGGAGGCCAACGAGGGACGAGGAGTATAAGAATGACTCAGATTCCTTTCTTAAGTTTGGAACACGTCACATCGATCCGTCCGACGTGACAGCTTCGTCACAGTGAGGTACTGAGTTGCACTCGTCTAACTCGAATAATGGCGACGACCCTACTGCTGCATGCGTGCATTGATCGTTCCATGCCTAAGGTGCTGAGTGCGGGTATGTTCTCTTCGTTCTGTCCACAACTTCCGCACAGTTTGACTTCCTTTATTTCTTTTGACGTAGGATGAGTGATGTACAATTGACAAGTGGGAGGTCTTTGGCCTTTCTCTTCTCTTTTTTTTTTTGTCTGTCATCAGCACACAGTGGACTTCTATTTTAATAAACAAGAACTTGGTGATTGATTAATGAGCTTCGTTCATTGGCACTTGCAGCAAAGTCTACCTTCAGAAGGATTACATACAAAGTTTTCCCTCTCGGATCATATATTTGGCCTAATGCCCAATAAATTAAGGAATTAATTTTGAGGTGATTCGACATCATTTTTTTGTAACACTACATGAATAGCGCACTCGATAATTATGTAATCTACAACTATATATGTTTTTAATAAGGGGTCACGATAACTATTAAAATTAAGTAGAGCGAATCTATGTGAATGATAATATGAAATCAATTATCGATGAGGTGTTATCATACCGATATCATTGTGAGACTATATTGGGTTCAAATTTTGATTGGTTAATAAGATAACAAGATGTTGACATAATCATTTGATATAATTTTAATTTATTTCTTCGATATTGATTTCATTCAACATATCATAGGTAGGACCAATTGCAATGAAAAATAATACTTTACTAACTTGCTTGTCAATGCTTATCCATGTTATCATTATACGTGTGCTTACAACAACTCATCACATATATGTATGTTTACTATATAAAAGAATATTTCATTGATATTAGTATAATCTAAATAAATAAAGTCAAAAGCTAAAATTTTATATATAGAGAGAAAAAATAATTTTTTTTCTTTTTATAAGGATAAGTGACGATTACAAGATTCAAGTAAAAAATTTATATCGTTTTATTATTCTCTTTGATTAACAAAAAAAAGTTAAATATATATATAATTAGGAGTCGAGTCAAAGGATAAGCTAAAAGTCGTAATGGTAATTGTTACGTAATCTTATTATAATGTAACCTTAGAACGGCGAGTCGACGAAAGGTGGCGAGGCGATAAGGGAAACCGTGGGCGTTATAAAGGGCGAAGTGGCGGAAGAGGAGGCGGGCAAGTTTTGGTTACCGCTTACCGCTTTCTGCGCTTCGCTCTTCTAGCTCGTTTGGTCGCCGGGAAGACAACAAGAGCAACGTAAGATCGCCATGGCGACATCGAGCGTGTGCCCGACGCCGATGACGGCGACGTCGAACGGATCGTGGGACGGGGATAACCCGCTGCACCACTCGCTGCCGCTCATCATCCTCCAGATCTGCCTTGTCCTCGTCGTCACCCGCTCCCTCGCCTTCCTCCTCCGGCCGCTTCGCCAGCCCCGCGTCATCGCCGAGATCATCGTAAGCCCCGTCGATCCCTCACTCCTCCTCCTCCTCTCTCTCTCTCTCTCTCTCTCTCTCTCTCTCTCTCGTTGAACATGTAGATCCGATTTGTCTTTGCTCGTTCCACTCCTCCCGCTTGGCTGAGGGAACTTCTCCCCCAGTTGCGGTCCCGAGTTTCCTGATTCCAAACCCTAATCCTTCCAGTAACGGAGTCGATTCCGTGGGAAAACGAACCTCCAGTCCACGAGCATGTGGTGTTGGGAGTGGGATTTGGGACTGGAAACAGGGGCGGGGCATTTCGTAGGAAGCTTCATATCGAATTCCACCGATTTGACATAGAAAGAAAGAATTGCATCCAATACATTCGCACTCCATACAAGTTCGTTATTTAGATCTTTAGGAGAAGAGATAAGGTTCGTCCTCTTGATCTGTTCCCATTCGCCTTACCATTGACTTAGACTTTTAATTTGGTTGCCCCATTCGCAATTTGACTTGCGAGGACACGATTTCGATTTGGATAGCTACAGAGCAGAACAAACGAGACCAGTTGATGATAATATATAGTGACAAGCGTAGACAGATCAAGCAAATTCAAACACATCGTGTGAATGGTAGGAAAAAACACGTCTTTTATACGGCTCCCCATTTTTCCAGTTCTATACGGTTCATAGTGACGGTAGAACTACGGATGCATGACGGTCATGGCCGCCGCCACTTTGGAATGTGGTTGATTTCCACCACAGTATTAGCGCTCTGTTCGTGTGATGGTACTAACTCTTGAATCGTGTTGCAGGGGGGTATACTTCTGGGGCCATCAGCGCTTGGCCGCAGCAAGAGGTTCATGGACAATGTGTTCCCCAAGCAGAGCATGACGGTGCTCGACACGCTGGCCAACATCGGCCTCCTTTTCTTCCTCTTCCTGGTCGGCCTCGAGCTCGACCTTCGATCCATCCGTCGCACCGGCAAGGGGGCCCTGGCTATCGCCATCGCAGGCATCACCCTCCCCTTCGCCCTCGGCATCGGCACCTCCGTCGTCCTCCGACACAGCATTGTCGAGGACGCCCGCCAGGGCCCCTTCCTCGTCTTCATGGGCGTCGCTCTCTCCATCACTGCCTTCCCCGTCCTCGCCCGCATCCTTGCTGAGCTGAAGCTCCTCACCACCGACCTCGGCCGCATGGCCATGTCCGCCGCTGCCGTCAACGACGTGGCCGCCTGGATCCTCCTTGCCCTCGCCATCGCCCTCTCTGGTTCCGGCTCGCCGCTCACATCCCTCTGGGTCCTTCTCACCGGCATCGGCTTCGTCGCCTGCGTCGCCATCTTCCTTCGCCCCGTACTCGCCTGGATGGCCCGGCGCTCGCTGGAGGGCGAACCCGTTAGGGAGTCCTACGTTTGCGCTACGCTCGCCATTGTGCTTGCCGCCGGCTTCGCCACCGACGCCATCGGCATCCACGCCCTATTCGGCGCCTTCATGGTGGGTGTCGTCGTGCCGAAGGACGGGCCCTTCGCGGGGGTGATCATCGAGAAAGTGGAGGACCTTGTTTCCGGCCTCTTTCTCCCGCTCTACTTCGTCTCCAGCGGTCTCAAGACCAACGTCGCCACGATCCGCGGTGCCCACTCCTGGGGCCTCCTCGTCCTCGTCATCACCAACGCCTGCCTCGGAAAGATTGCCGGCACAGTCATCGCGTCCCTCATCGTCAAGATCCCCATTCGCGAGGCCTTCACTCTTGGATTCCTCATGAACACCAAGGGACTCGTCGAGCTCATCGTCCTCAACATCGGGAAGGACCGCAAGGTTTGGTTCACAGGATACCGTCACTTTTCGCCTCCTTCGTCCCTCGCTATGCATCTTAGCCGCCTCATCTTTGACACATATATCATACCTACAGGTACTCAACGACGAGACGTTCGCCATCATGGTGCTGATGGCACTGTTCACCACCTTCATCACCACCCCCATCGTCATGGGAATCTACAAACCGGCCCGGAGGGCTGCGGCCTACAAGCACCGGACGGTCGAGAGGTCCCACATGAACAGCGAGCTCCGCGTCCTGGCCTGCTTCCACGGCGTCCGCAACATCCCCACCATTATCAACTTGGTGGAGATCTCCCGTGGCATCCGCCATCGACCCCTCACCGTGTACGCCCTGCACCTCATGGAGCTCTCGGAACGCTCATCGGCCGTCTCGATGGTACACAAGGCCCGCCGCAACGGCCTCCCCTTCTGGAACCGGCGGGACAATGCCGGCCACATGGTGGTGGCTTTCGAGGCGTACCAGCAGCTGAGTGCCGTCAATATCCGCCCCATGACGGCCATCTACGACCTCGACACCATCCACGATGATATCGTCGCCAGCGCCTTGCAGAAGCGCGCCGCCCTCATTCTTCTCCCCTTCCATAAGATGCAGCAGCTGGACGGCACCCTCGAGTCCGTCGGCCGCGCCTACCGTCTCATCAACCAGCGCGTGCTCCGCCATGCCCCTTGCTCCGTCGCCATCGTCGTCGACCGCGGTCTCGGCGGCACCGCTCAGGTCTCCTCCAGCGAGGTCTCCTACACCGTCGTGGTCCTCTTCTTCGGCGGCCCGGACGACCGCGAGGCCCTCTCTTATGGTGCGCTCATGGCGGAGCATCCGGGCATCGCACTCACCGTCCTCCGCTTCCTCCCGGCCCCTGTAGAGAACGTGGACCAAAGCGCCGAAGACGAGGCGTGCATTTCCAATCTCCGGTCTAACTCTCAGTCGTCGGATGGGTCTCTCACGTATGAGGAGTCGGCGGCCGCGGACATGTCTGGGATCATAGCAGCCATCAAGAATCTGGGACGGCGCAATCTCTTCCTAGTGGGTCGGTCCCCGCCGGCGGTTGCCCTGGTTGAGAAGAGCGACTGCCCGGAGCTGGGCCCGGTGGGAAGCTACCTGGTCTCCGCGGAGTTCTCGACCACAGCGTCGGTGCTAATAATACAGCGTTACGATCCTAGCCTGGAAACCTCCAGGCTAGTGGAGCAGGTGGAGGCGGCGGAGGTGACCGACATGCCTGACACACCGCTGGCTCTCGTGACGCCCGAGCGTCCTCTGCGTGCCTAATGACAGCCAAGGTAGAAGAAGGCGATGGGTTTCTCACTTAAGTTCTTTCTTTATGTTGTTCCTTATTATATACGTAGTTGATTATCTTATCTCAAGAATCGTGATTATCAAAGCAAAATAATAAGTTCATTAGATTCTTGAATCAAATTTAATATTTATTAATTTAACTTCAAAAATAATTTATTTAGAAAAGTAAATCTCTCTGTAGACAAAGGATATTTTATTTGTTGTTGTCCTTCTCTCGGATTGACCTAACGAAGCCCATTACTGGTGGGATCCGCTTTCCTTTCCCTTAGAGAGCAATTAGGGGGTCATCAACGAAGAGATGTAATATCTTTTATTTTTGAATTATTTATTATGTTTTTAAATTATTTTAATATAAAAACTATTTAATAATTTTTATATTAAATAATTTTATATTAAAAAACATATTATTAGTTAACTTAAGGAATGTGCCACTTGTGTTTGTTATATTGATGACATCTATCTTCGCTTATCACTTTATTATCATTGTGTTAGTTAAATCATGCTTGTCACTTTATTATCATTGTGTTAGTTAAACCTAAACAAATTAGAGAAGAAAACTTATCAAATGAAAACCTTAGCTCCAATCCATCATCTTGGATTAATTCTTTACGCTTAAGATTAAATTATTCTATGATAAGTGTTTAAGTTCATCCTACGGTAATTTATAATTTTTATTTTTTTTCTTGATTATGAGTATTTTGTAGAGTTTTCCCTTTGCTAATGGTCTCAGTCACATTTGAACTATAAATTTGTTAATTTTTTTTTAATTCTCACATATCTATCTTGTTTTAACTATAACATTTTATATAGAATTCTAATTTAGGCAAAACTTAATTTTTTAGAAACAGACTTTTATATTTTTTTTTCCAGTATATTACTTAAAGATTTAGAATGTAAATATCTACTCAAATATTTGTTTTATTTAATGATTTGGATTCCACAAACTAAAGATAATAGTTTTTAATATCTCTATATTAAATTGTTTGTAACTCTCTATAGGTAATTTTTAATTTATATAAAACTTGTTTTATCTAAAAATAAACTCATATATCTTTCAAATAACATCTTTCTTGAGTAAATTGGAGTATAATTGATCATCTAAATAACTCATTAGTATGCCTTATCGATTCAACAGAACAAATTTATTTTTAAATTTACCTATTCTTGTTTCTATCTTTTTGAACTTGATTTTAGTTATAATTCTTCCTTCAATTGAATCTTATGTGGTTGTTTTAAATCTTATATATCTTGTTATTGGTTTTTCTCATGTAGTTATACAAAAATTTATGTTTGTCTCTTTATATTTGCACATGTATAATTTTGTTGGTTCATATGTATTTTCACTAATTTTCTTACACATAATATCATTTTGTACTTCGATGTTTATTAGATAATATGAACCTTTGTAGAAAATAAGAAAAGGAGTTAATGTGTAGAGCCTGTAATGCTTTTATCAGCACCTTCATCTAGATGTAGATGGATGAAGCTCCAATAGGCTAATATTAATGGTAATCCAAAAATATATGGATCATGTTATATTATCATCTTGTTTACCATCTATTCTTTTGATATGTTGTCCAAAATACTTATTTATGTGTTTCTAATATGCTCTTTGCAAATGAACGAAATAGCAAATATGACATTTGAACTTATGTTTTATACTTGTTTTCTTGATGCTCCTAAATGCTACTTACTTCTTGATATGTTTCTAAATTCTCTTTACTTTATTTAAGAGTAAAAGATTCTTTACTCTATTAATATACCCTTAAATGTTCTTTACTTCATTAATATATTCCTAAATGTTCTTTACTTCATTGATATACTCCTAAATATTCTTTACTCCGTTGATATGATCTTAAATGCTTTTTACTGAATGAATTAAAGGAAATATCAAATATGACTACTCTTGAGCTAATGATTTATATTTTGATATTGTAAGTAATAGTTGCTTTGCTCCTGGTGAAAGTATACTTCTAACGAATGATATCTACGATTCTTATATTTAATGAAATGATAATTATGATTCTTGTATATAATAAAATGACATTTATAATTCTTGTATCTAATGCAATGATAACTATGATCTTATATCCATACATTTTAATATTAAGGTCATATGAGTTATTATCTTTTCGCCATAGATATGTTAGTCACTTGCGAAGCTTTGTAACTCACATTATTGTTATATAAAATTTTTATGTTAATTTGTCACTTACTATAATGTTAGGATTAGGCTGAGGCAGTGGATGCTAGAAGATTTTGAACAAGTTTCAATGATTTACATGATGTTATTGTATAAAGTATCCTTTTCTTGTAATGAAATAGTGTTAACAAATTTGAATTAATGTATTTTGTAAAAGTTAAAGGACCTCCACTTTATTATCATTGTGTTAGTTAAATCATGCTTGTCACTTTATTATCATTGTGTTAGTTAAATCATGCTTGTCACTTTATTATCATTGTGTTAGTTAAATCATGCTTGTCACTTTATTATCATTGTGTTAGTTAAATCATGCTTGTCACTTTATTATCATTGTGTTAGTTAAATCATGCTTGTCACTTTATTATCATTGTGTTAGTTAAATCATGCTTGTCACTTTATTATCATTGTGTTAGTTAAATCATGCTTGTCACTTTATTATCATTGTGTTAGTTAAATCATGCTTGTCACTTTATTATCATTGTGTTAGTTAAATCATGCTTGTCACTTTATTATCATTGTGTTAGTTAAATCATGCTTGTCACTTTATTATCATTGTGTTAGTTAAATCATGCTTGTCACTTTATTATCATTGTGTTAGTTAAATCATGCTTGTCACTTTATTATCATTGTGTTAGTTAAATCATGCTTGTCACTTTATTATCATTGTGTTATTCTTGTGGGTTTATATTTTGTTATATGTTATATGATCAATTGAGTGTGATTATGAAAACTCTAAGAGACTAGTGAAATGTAATGCAATAATAGTTTCAAAAAGGAAAAAAAATGATGAAGAAACTACATCAAATCATAATAACGAATTGGGAATAGAATAGTTTAGTCTTCTCTATTTTATGAGTGCACATATTCCAATAGTAGCAGAATAATAGATAGTATAAATAGAACAAAATTTGATATAAAAAATTATCCTAATAATCAAAAGATTTTTTTATCCCATTTATGTTTAATAAAGAGAGAGGCTGAAGTACGATAGAGACAATTAAGAGAATTTTTAAAGTCAACATATTCTTAAAAAAGTTTAATAATAAGTGCTTTCCTATACATCAAAGAGTTATTAAATCTTATCGAAAAAAAATGATAGTAACAAAATATAAAGCTAAATTTACTGAACGTGCCATATATGATTGATGATGAATTTAGAAAATAATAATATTTGAAGAGGATTAAGATCATAATAAAAAAAATTGATATAAATTTTAAAACTCTAAGTATATACTGACGTGGCTAATAGAACTATGATAATATAGAGATATTAAGAAAATTTAAGATAATAGTACAAGAATCAGAATTTGGATAACAAGAGAGTTAAGATATCTAATTTAATAAACAGTCACTCATTATGTATAAAATATAAGTTAAATTAGGAAACAGGTCAATGGTTTGGGGGGGGGGGGGGGGGGGGGGGGGGGGGGGGGGGGGGGGGGGGGGGGGGGGGGGGGGGGGGGGGGGGGGGGGGGGGGGGGGGGGGGGGGGGGGGGGGGGGGGGGGGGGGGGGGGGGGGGGGGGGGGGGGGGGGGGGGGGGGGGGGGGGGGGGGGGGGGGGGGGGGGGGGGGGGGGGGGGGGGGGGGGGGGGGGGGGGGGGGGGGGGGGGGGGGGGGGGGGGGGGGGGGGGGGGGGGGGGGGGGGGGGGGGGGGGGGGGGGGGGGGGGGGGGGGGGGGGGGGGGGGGGGGGGGGGGGGGGGGGGGGGGGGGGGGGGGGGGGGGGGGGGGGGGGGGGGGGGGGGGGGGGGGGGGGGGGGGGGGGGGGGGGGGGGGGGGGGGGGGGGGGGGGGGGGGGGGGGGGGGGGGGGGGGGGGGGGGGGGGGGGGGGGGGGGGGGGGGGGGGGGGGGGGGGGGGGGGGGGGGGGGGGGGGGGGGGGGGGGGGGGGGGGGGGGGGTGGGGGGGTTTGGATAATTAGAGCATGTGTTCCTCGAGGGAAGTTAGATTATAAAGGTAAAATATTACTCTTTGATCAAGAAGAAAGAGTTACTGTCTCTATATTATAAAAATTTTTATGTTAATTTGTCACTTACTATAATGTTAGGATTAGGCTGAGGCAGTGGATGCTAGAAGATTTTGAACAAGTTTTCAATGATTTTACATGATGTTATTGTATAAAGTATCCTTTTCTTGTAATGAAATAGTGTTAACAAATTTGAATTAATGTATTTTGTAAAAGTTAAAGGACCTCCCATGTTTGAAATTTTAGAAATATTAAATTAAAGATTTATGATAATATGAACTTATAATAAATGATTGGTTTTATGATTATATTAATTTTTATTCTTGTGGGTTTATATTTTGTTATATGTTATATGATCAATTGAGTGTGATTATGAAAACTCTAAGAGACTAGTGAAATGTAATGCAATAATAGTTTCAAAAAGGAAAAAAAATGATGAAGAAACTACATCAAATCATAATAACGAATTGGGAATAGAATAGTTTAGTCTTCTCTATTTTATGAGTGCACATATTCCAATAGTAGCAGAATAATAGATAGTATAAATAGAACAAAATTTGATATAAAAAATTATCCTAATAATCAAAAGATTTTTTTTATCCCATTTATGTTTAATAAAGAGAGAGGCTGAAGTACGATAGAGAACAATTAAGAGAATTTTTAAAGTCAACATATTCTTAAAAAAGTTTAATAATAAGTGCTTTCCATATTACGTCAAAGAGTTATTAAATCTTATCTAAAAAAAATGATAGTAACAAAATATAAAGCTAAATTTACTGAACGTGCCATATATGATTGATGATGAATTTAGAAAAATAATAATATTTGAAAGAGGATTAAGATCAATAATAAAAAAATTGGATATAAATTTTAAAACTCTAAGTATATACTGACGTGGCTAATAGAACTATGATAATATAGAGATATTAAGAAAATTTAAGATAATAGTAGCAAGAATCAGAATTTGATAACAAGAGAGTTAAGATATCTAAATTTAATAAAAAGTCACTCAATTATGTATAAAATATAAGTTAAATTATGAAACAGGTCAATGTTTTTGGATAATTAGAGCATGTGTTCCTCGAGGGAAGTTAGATTATAAAGGTAAAATATTACTCTTTGATCAAGAAGAAAGAGTTACTGTCTCATATATTATCAAATCATGTCAAAGTATATGTTATTATTGAATAATATTATAAAGCTTATAAGTCCGAATGTATTATTCATAATTTTAATAAAAATATAAACATTTTGTTTGTCCTTGTTCCAATATATTTTATTTGACTTTCATTTATAAACATAAATTTCTTACTAATTTGATTCTTTTATATATTCAAGGTTTTGATATTATAGTACGGATTGATTATCTTTCTATCATACGGTACCAATTAATCTCATAAACTTAAACATTTAAATTATAAATAAAAAAATATAATATATGTAATTAAACTTTTTTAATCGCTAAAGATATCATCTTATTTGTATTCGTTCATAATGTTACAACTCATCTTCGTTCAGTCAAATCGTAATCTAGAATTTTAAAATATAACTAATTTTTTTTTAGTAGTTACGATAACTATTAAAATTAAATAGAGAGTGAATCTACGTGAATGATACTGTGGGATTGTATTATGACAAAATATTGATTGGTTAACAAGCTAACAAGATGCCTGATGCGGTCATTTGATACAATTTTGACTTCATTCACAAGAACACATATCTTAGGTGGGACCAGTTTTAAGGAACAACAGCCTAGCTTCCGATTATGTTATGTGCTTACGAGAACTCATAACATATATGTATGTATCTTTACTATATAAAAGAATATTTCATTGACATTAGTTTAATCTAAATAAAAAAAATCAATCTAAAATTATATATATATATATATAATTAAGGTTTTTTAAAAGATAAATGACGATTGTAAGATTCAATTAAAAACTTTATATTGTTTATTCTTCTTTTTTATTCATTATAAAATATTTATATAATAGGGAAAGTAATCGATGTTTCGGGTCGGATGCTAAATTCCTAAAATGTTACATCCTTGAAGGGTTAAGAGAGATTTCTAATCCATTCAAAGTCCAAATAAATAACCTGAGATGAATATGGATATGAGATTAAAAAATAATTCACAGAAATAATTTATTTTATAAAATATTTTATTTTATAAAATATTCTATAAATAGGTACCTTCTAACCGCTTTCTCTTCATCTTTTTATCACGCGGGCCGACAAGGGGGCGAGAACCTAAAACCGCTTAACTGACTATATTCTCCGACCTTGAGTCGTAATGGTAATTGCCACGTAATCTTATTATAAGTAACATTAGGGACTCGAGCGGAAGAAACGTGTCCGAGGCGACAGCGCAGCGGTGAGCATTATAAATTGAGGGAGGGAGAGAAGGCGCCAAGATTGTGGTTACCGCTTACCCCGTTTTCCGCTTCGCTCTTCGTGCGTTCGTTTTGTCGCTAGGAAGACGACGGGAACAGAGCATCTCGGGAACGTAAGATCGCCATGGCGACGGCGAGCGTGTGCCCGGCGCCGATGACGGCGACGTCGAACGGGTCGTGGGACGGGGATAACCCGCTGCACCACTCGCTGCCGCTCATCATCCTCCAGATCTGCCTCGTCCTCGTCGTCACCCGCTCCCTCGCCTTCCTCCTCCGGCCGCTTCGCCAGCCCCGCGTCATCGCCGAGATCATCGTAAGCCCCGTCGATCCCCCACTTCTCCTCCTCTTTTTCTCGTTTAACATGCAGATTTGATTTGTCTTTACTCGTTCTACTCCTCCCGCTCGGCTGAGGAAGCTTCTCCTCCCCTTCTCCCCCGGTTGCGGTGCTGGGTTTCCTAATTCCAAACCCTAAATCCAGTATCGGAGTAGATTCCGTGGGCGACGAACCTCCAGTCCACGAGCATGTGGGGTTGGGAATGGGATTTTGAACTGGAAACAGGGGAGGGGCATTTCGACGAACCTTCATCTCGAATTCCACCGATTTGAGATAGAAAGAAAGAATTGCAACCGATACATTCGCACTCCGTAAAATCTCGTTTTTTTCTTCTTCGGGAGCAGAGAGAAGGTTCGTGCTCTTGGTCGTCCTCCAGATCCTGGAAACGGAGTTTGGTCTACCATTGACTTAGACGTCTAATTTGGTTGCCCATTCGTTAACTTTGACTTGCGAAAACACGATTTCGATTTGGATATTTATAGAGCAGAACAAACAAGACCAGTGTATAGTAATACATAGTGAGCAGCGTGGATACATCAACCAAATTCAAATACATAGTATAGTGTGAATGGAAGGAAAAAAAACACGTCTTTTATATCTGTCCCCATTTTTCCAGTTCTATATGGTTCATAGTGACGGTAGAACTACGGATGCATGACGGTCATGGCCGCCGCCACTTTGGAATGTGATTGATTTCCACCACAGTATTAGCGCTCTGTTCATGTGATGGTGCTAACTCTTGAATCGTGTTGCAGGGGGGTATACTTCTGGGGCCATCAGCGCTTGGCCGCAGCAAGAGGTTCATGGACAATGTGTTCCCCAAGCAGGGCATGACGGTGCTCGACACTTTGGCCAACATCGGCCTCCTTTTCTTCCTCTTCCTTGTCGGCCTCGAGCTCGACCTTCGATCCATCCGTCGCACCGGCAAGGGGGCCCTGGCTATCGCCATCGCAGGCATCACCCTCCCCTTCGTCCTCGGCATCGGCACCTCCGTCGTCCTCCGACACACCATCGTCGAGGGCGCCAGCCAGGGCCCCTTCCTCGTCTTCATGGGCGTCGCTCTATCCATCACTGCCTTCCCCGTCCTCGCCCGCATCCTCGCTGAGCTTAAGCTCCTCACCACCGACGTCGGCCGCATGGCCATGTCCGCCGCTGCCGTCAACGACGTGGCCGCCTGGATCCTCCTTGCCCTCGCCATCGCCCTCTCTGGTTCCGGCTCGCCGATCATATCCCTCTGGGTCCTTCTCGCCGGCATCGGCTTCGTCGCCTGCGTCGCCATCTTCCTTCGCCCTGTACTCGCCTGGATGGCCCACCGCTCGCAGGAGGGTGAGCCCGTTAAGGAATCCTACGTCTGCGCTACGCTCGCCATTGTGCTTGCCGCCGGCTTCGCCACCGACGCCATCGGCATCCACGCCCTATTCGGCGCCTTCATGGTGGGTGTCGTCGTGCCGAAGGACGGGCCCTTCGCGGGGGTGATCATCGAGAAAGTGGAGGACCTTGTTTCTGGCCTCTTTCTCCCGCTCTACTTCGTCTCCAGCGGCCTCAAGACCAACGTCGCCACGATCCGCGGCGCCCGCTCCTGGGGCCTCCTCGTCCTCGTCATCACCAACGCCTGCCTCGGAAAGATTGCTGGCACAGTCATCGCGTCCCTCATCGCCAAGATCCCCATTCGCGAGGCCTTCACTCTTGGCTTCCTCATGAACACCAAGGGACTCGTCGAGCTCATCGTCCTCAACATCGGGAAGGACCGCAAGGTTTGCTTCGCAGTACACCGTCTCTTTTCGCTGCCTTCGTCCCTCGCTATTTATCTTAGCCACCTCATCTTTGACACATATATCATACCGACAGGTACTCAACGACGAGACGTTCGCCATCATGGTGCTGATGGCACTGTTCACCACCTTCATCACCACTCCCATCGTCATGGGAATCTACAAACCGGCCCGCAGGGCGGCACCCTACAAGCACCGGACGGTCGAGAGTTCCGACTCGGGCAGCGAGCTCCGCGTCCTGGCCTGCTTCCACGGCCTCCGCAACATCCCCACCATGATCAACTTGGTGGAGATCTCCCGCGGCATCCGCCATCGACGCCTCACCCTGTACGCCATGCACCTCATGGAGCTCTCGGAGCGCTCATCCGCCATCTCGATGGTACACAAGGCCCGCCGCAACGGCCTCCCCTTCTGGAACAGGCTAGACAATACCGACCACATGGTGGTGGCTTTCGAGGCGTACCGGCAGCTCAGTGCCGTCGCTATCCGCCCCATGACGGCAATCTCCGACCTGGACACCATCCACGAGGATATCGTCTCAAGTGCCTTGCTGAAGCGCACCGCCCTCATTCTTCTCCCCTTCCATAAGATGCAGCAGCTGGACGGCACCCTCGAGTCTGTCGGCCACGCCTATCATCTCATCAACCAGCGCGTGCTCCGCCACGCCCCTTGCTCCGTAGCCATCCTCGTCGACCGCGGTCTCGGTGGCGCCGCTCAGGTGTCCTCCAGCGAGGTCTCCTACACCGTCGTGGTCCTCTT
Source organism: Musa balbisiana (assembly GCA_004837865.1). NCBI lineage: Eukaryota > Viridiplantae > Streptophyta > Magnoliopsida > Zingiberales > Musaceae > Musa > Musa balbisiana. The sequence goes on from CM017192.1 coordinate 40,885,267, forward strand.
CTTCGGCGGCCCCGACGACCGCGAGGCCCTCTCTTATGGTGCGCTCATGGCGGAGCATCCAGGCATCGCACTCACCGTCCTCCGCTTCCTCCCGGCCCCTGCTGAGAACCTGGATCAAAGCGTCGAAGACGAGGCGTGTATTTTCAAATTCAGGTCTAACACGCAGCCGTCGGATGGCTCCCTCGCGTACGAGGAGTCGGACGCCGCAGACATGGCTGGAATCATCGCAGCCATCAAGAATCTGGGACGGCACAATCTCTTCCTAGTGGGTCGGTCCCCGCCGGCGGTTGCCCTGGTCGAGAAGAGCGACTGCCCGGAGCTGGGCCCGGTGGGAAGCTACCTGGCCTCCGGGGAGTTCTCGACCACATCGTCGGTGTTAATAATACAGCGTTACGATCCTAGCGGGGAAACGTCTAGGCGAGTGGAAGAGTGTTAAAAGAAGTATTCAGGAACTTTGTGTTTCAGGTGACATATATAGGTGTAGTGTTTCTTCTTGAAAAGTTCAACAAAATTTATAGTTTTTACTTTATTTTTTTCTTTCATTTAGTTTGATCTTGAACTTTTTATATAATTTGATTTTGGATTAGTAGTAGTTTATTACTATTATTTAAGAAAGAGTTTGTATTTGCATGTGATCCTTTTACTAGTATTTGATATATGTTTTTAAGATTTTATTAGTGTAGTAGATAATACTTTTTAATTATGAAATATTATAATCCAATTGATGAATTTGATATTGAACTTCTTAATCAATCTAATTATAAAGATATTTTGAAAGATTATTGATAAAAATTATTAGTTAAAAAGTTAAAATATATTTTGAAAGATTTCAAATTGATATCTTATTTTTAAGTAAGATTAGATGAAGTTATAAAGATTATGGATTTTTGTATTTCACATTTATAAATAGGTGATATCGAGATAGATATCATCTTGAAAAGTTCAACAAAATTTATAGTTTTTACTTTATTTTTTTCTTTCATTTAGTTTGATCTTGAACTTTTTATATAATTTGATTTTGGATTAGTAGTATTTTATTACTATTATTTAAGAAAGAGTTGTATTTGCATGTGATCCTTTTACTAGTATTTGATATATGTTTTTAAGATTTTATTAGTGTAGTAGATAATCTTTTTTAATTATGAAATATTATAATCCAATTGATGAATTTGATATTGAACTTCTTAATCAATCTAATTATAAAGATATTTTGAAAGATTATTGATAAAAATTATTAGTTAAAAAGTTAAAATATATTTTGAAAGATTATTGATAAAAATTATTAGTTAAAAAGTTAAAATATATTTTGAAAGATTATTGATAAAAATTATTAGTTAAAAAGTTAAAATATATTTTGAAAGATTATTGATAAAAATTATTAGTTAAAAAGTTAAAATATATTTTGAAAGATTATTGATAAAAATTATTAGTATATTTTGAGATTTTAAATTAATATTTTTTTTAAAAAATAAGATTAGATATTAATTATATATATTAGGAACTTTTGTATTTCAGGAACTTTTGTGTTTCAGGTGACATATATAGGTGTAAGTGTTTCTTCTTGAAAAGTTCAACAAAATTTATAGTTTTTACTTTATTTTTTTCTTTCATTTAGTTTGATCTTGAACTTTTTATATAATTTGATTTTGGATTAGTAGTATTTTATTACTATTATTTAAGAAAGAGTTGTATTTGCATGTGATCCTTTTACTAGTATTTGATATATGTTTTTAAGATTTTATTAGTGTAGTAGATAATCTTTTTTAATTATGAAATATTATAATCCAATTGATGAATTTGATATTGAACTTCTTAATCAATCTAATTATAAAGATATTTTGAAAGATTATTGATAAAAATTATTAGTTAAAAAGTTAAAATATATTTTGAAAGATTTCAAATTGATATCTTATTTTTTAAGTAAGATTAGATGAAGTTATAAAGATTATGGATTTTTGTATTTCACATTTATAAATAGGTGATATCGAGATATATAGATCAATCCAAACATTAACTATTAAAGTCTATAGTGTTGAAGTCTAAGAGTTGTTCAACATTTGTAAGTATTTTTTTAAGTTTAATAATTATTTTTTTCTGCCTTAGTTTCTTTTTCTTCTATTTGGTTTGATCTTGGCAGGTAGTGTCTTGTTATTAATTTTTGAGAAAGATCGCATTTATATGTAATCTTCCCTTTCTTCACAAGAAAGCAAAGGTAGAAGAAGGCAATGAGCTTTTCACTTTCAACTTTTCTTATATTTATTGCCTCCAGCATCATGATAATCGAGAACAAAATAATAATAATATATATATCATTATTATCGAGATTCTTAAATAAAATTTTATCTTTATTAATTTTACTATTTAATATTTTGTAAACCTTCTTCTTCTTTGGCCATTTGGATGACTATAGTCGTTGTGGGAATAACTTGTTCTACTCCTTATCAATCACCTTGAATGGCTTTGATACTTCCTTATACAACCACTTTTGTTCTTCCGTGATTATCTTTTTTCCCTTCCGTTGTTACTATTGTCCGTTTTCTTGGAATAGTCTAAAGAAGTCCTATATTTTTTTTTTCTTATCAAGAATCCACGTAAGTAGGTCGACAACAAATAAAGAGGCGGTGATTGGCATCACTTCTAGTATCGCGTGATGTCAATGGCAAAGATGTCTGTAAATTTTCAACATTAATTAATTACTATAAATAATATATTATTATATTTAAATTATTAACTTTTTATTTATGTAGTATGGCTAAGAAAATGATTAAAATTGATTTTATTAATTATGTGGATAAGTTAAAAATTTTATCAATTAATTAATTTATTTTTAATGAGTGATATGATTTTTAAGAAGTAAATAGTTTATATTTTATTTTTATGTGTGAATTATAAAGAATAAATACCATATTTTTATATTTATATATAAAAATAAATTAAAAATAAAAATTGAATTATTATTTATTTTTAAAACGATCTCATATTCTCTTATATAAAAAGGTGCTTCTTCCTTAAGGATTTAGGAGAGGATTTTCTTAAAATCTTTAGTGTTAGGATTGTTATAATTTTATGATGCATAATAATATTTTTTTAATTTTAATTTTTATAATTAATAAATAATAATAATTGATTTATAATGTTAGAATGATTATTTGACTTATAATAATCTCGGTTAAATGGTTTTAATTTATTTAATTAGATGTATTTATGTTTCAATAATTATATGTGAATTTCTATGATTTAATTAATTTTAAATTTAATATTATAAATTTAAAATTTTTAATTTATAAATTTGATTCGCCAAACTAGGTTGACCCAACCCATGTGACTATGTATTACCAAACCCATGTAACAAGGTACAATCCAACTCATGTGGCCAAGCATAACCTCGCTCATGTGGTCATTTACAATCTAACTCATGCGGTTAGGTTAAAGCTAGCCCATGTGACAAGGTATGACCCAACTCCTACAATCATGTATGATTAAATTTATGTTGTCAAATATGACCAAGTCCATATGGTCAAACACAACCCTAGCTCATGTGTCGATGTATAACTTAATTCGTAAGCCAAGTATGATTTAGTTCAATAGTAAGGTTGAGCACAACTTATGAGTGAAGCTTAGTCCGGTCTGCGAAGTTGGGCTCGCCCAACTATATGATTGGTGCTATACACATTGTCGCTCCTCTATCCAACTGATTGTACCTCAGTCCAACATATTACTTGTCACCAGCATGTGCGATGCATGTGATCTCTCCAATACTCAAAATGGGTTGGTTCGGTTTAAGCTAGTATTATTTAATATAATTTAATTTTATCTTTCTTTATTAGTTTAAGCTTATTAATTTACTAAATCAAATAGCTTTGATTCTTTCAAGCCAGTTTAAGGTGATTCCAAACTAATTTGACTAGTTCAAACCTACTTGACATAATTAAAATTAATAAAATCTAAATTAGACTAGTCTAATGTAATTTTATAAAAATTTGAGGTTAATTCTATTATGTCTTAATTGAATTAAAATTAGTTCAACTCAATTGGACAATTCTAATTACGGTTCTGGTTGATTGAGGACTATTAAGATATTGATGTCTAATATTCTTATGATTTATTTTATTAAAAGATATTATTTAAAAATAATTTTTATTTTTTAATTTATGATATTGATATGATTGTTATCACATAGTATATGTGACTATGTTAGTGGTCCACATTAAAAGTGTAGCTATGAGCCCATCATAATGTGAAACTACCAACTGACATAGTTTAGCATATCATACATTAAGCATGGTTCCTCATAATATTTTATTATACTATTTTTTTAATGTATGCATGAATGAATGGATGAATATAAATAAATGATCATGATTGTTTATGTATCCCTACTAAGGGTAAATAAGATAATTATTCCCTTTGGAGATTAATAAGCCATTAGACGTAACGGCTAGATAATTTTTCCATATGTTATTGGGAGGAACGTATCCCTACTAACAAGTGAGGGATATCACTTTATCTATTGTTAGGAGTGTGATATCCGGTAGAGTATGCCTCTCAATTTGCTATTGAGATATTACACCGTGTAATATATGTCTTTGTTATATAACTATTTTGTATTTATTGTATGTGACTCATATATTATTTTATTTATTATATAAAAATTATTATTTTTTTGATGCATGAATTTTATAATGAATCGGTATATTATCATTTTATATTAAATTATTGATATTTATATCTACTTCATAAATATTGAAGATTATTTTTATGTTTTTCAAAAGTTTCTACCAACATGTGTAGTTACTAATATATTTTTATCTTATATTTATTTTTAAAATTAATCTATTATTTTGTAATAGATATAAGGCTTAGTGGAAGAGACTTATCCTACCGAGAATATGTGATCTTTTTTTAGTTAATAAAATATTTATTATTATAATAAAAGGATTGATTCAAGGATAAAAAATGTCTTATGTAAATTATAAATAATAAAATAATATATATATATTTTATAAATCTAAGATGTGATAATGTCAATGTTGGTAGCTAGTGAATGAAATAAGGGATTGTGAAATAAAAATCGATAATAAAAGAATTATAAATAATAATAAAAATATTATTTTTATTATTTTTAAGATATCATCAGTAATAAGTGATTTTATCAATAGTAAATGAATGTTTTGATGAATGGGCAACATTATAAATGGCTTGGTGCAATATTATAAATCATCTATATTAGTTAAAAGTCCAATTTCCATTATTATTTTAAAACTACTATAGTTTTAAAATTAAGGATATTAGATATTTTGCATTTTTATATACTTCATAAACGTAAAGAAATTAATTCAATAATAACGATTAATCAAAGTTTCCTATGTCATATGTCAAGTTTGAAGAGAATCTCAAGGACTGTATATGCTTACAATTAAAAATATAATTTTACAAATATTATCTTCAAACTTGGGTGAATTACCGAGAAAAGTTCTCTTTTTGAGTTATTATGATAACTTTTTTTTAATATTTAGAGTAGTTTTGATTTAATAATCGATCATCTCTTTTTTTTTCTTTTCTTATATATTGATTCATAACATGAATCGATTCAATTAGAATATTTTTATACTATTTTTATGATATTTTTAATAATATCAAGAAAAGCATTGAAACCTAATACAAAAGTATTATAACACGTTATTCGTATACAGTATTATAGCATTTTTTACTATTACTGAAAATACTATAATATAGTATATAATTATTATAATCAGATTAATTAATTGGTCTGTAGGAAAAAGAAAAAAATAGATGATTAGTGATATTTCTGACATTAGATAAAAGAATATTCTATTAAAAATTCCGAAAAGGAGGAGTCAGGAAAAACTCTAAACAGAAAAAGCCTTTCTTGAGGATCGATAGTTGAAACTGAAATATATAATTGTTTTTTATTCGGAGCTGTCACCAACAATTAGTGTTAGGCGTCCAATCATCGTCCATCAAGATGGTTGCCAGCTTTGAGATTCGCTGAGGGACCGATGGACGGTGCAGATGCGCGTCCGTTATCAAACTCTCCGAAAGCGAGAAATTAATGCTGTCTATTTATTTATGTGTTCTCTTTGACCACCAATCATCTTCTTCTCGGTTACATCGCAGCAGCGTAGTTGGACTCGAAAGCGTGATCACAATCTCACGAGATCGATACGATCCATCCATTCCTTTGCCTTGCCCTCTTTCTCCTTCTACCGCTGCCACTCCACGCGTTAGATTTCGAGCGGCAAGGGAGGAGCCGCCTTCCGTCGCCCGTCCCCTCCTCGATAGCCGCCAGGAGGGCAGGAGACCGAGGTACCACCGACCGATCGCGAACCCTAGCCAGGTCCGGATCGAGAATCTGCCCTCCATTTCCCCGATTCGCCGCTCCCCTCCCCGCTTGCCTCCTTCTCCCCTTGCCCCAAGCCCCGGTTCCTCGCCCGGGGCTGATCTCCCCGCAGCCGAGATCGGGGGCTGAAGGGCCCGGGGGACTGCGGACCGCAATCCAGGGGGCAGCAAGATTTGCTTGAGAGGAAAGGGAGGAAGAGTGGGAGAGAGCTCAATTTGCCGATCATCGAGGTTCTTGACGTCGTCTTTCACTTCTTTTCGATTCTGGTCCTCCTATGTGCACGCGTGTCACTCAGATTGGTTTCTGTTTCAGTGGTGACGCAGACGCTGCCCTTTTGTTCTCATTCTCCTCAATGGCGCCGATTCTTTTCGTCGTCGTTGCATTTCCATGTACGGTTGGAGCCATGGCGCTGGCGGTGCTTCATATATACAGGCACCTCTTGAATTACACAGAGCCTACTTATCAGCGCTACATTGTCCGCATCATCTTCATGGTTCCGGTATGCTGTTTGTTTCATTGGTTCCCATTATCATTGCAGTTGTTGTTGCTGATACTTAGTGGCTAGATCAGTTGTGTTCTTTGGTCCTGTTGCTCTTTTAGATGTTGAGATGCTAAAAATTTCATGTGGGAAGTATGCAATCTGACCACTTAGTCTTGCAAGTCCAGCTGCATTAAATTTATCCTTTTAGCTTAGAAATCGTATGGACTAGTGTGGACTTTCTGAAACTTGTAATGGTGTACCCAAGGATAGTTAATGCAACCGATTCTCTTACCATTTAAAATCAGAAGATTTGTTGGGAGGAGACAAAGCATGGGAAGATTTATCTGCTTTGGACTTGGAAGTTTATTTCAATCCTTTTTTGCTCTGGTATAATTTCACTTTTCTTTCCTTTACCTTATACGGCAATGAAACGTCCAAATCAATGTATGTTTTTATGGATGGAGGTCCAAGAGTTGTCGATTTAAATTCCTTGTAGTTTTAGAAGAAATATTTACTTTTACACTTTCCCTCTTGATATGGTTTCTTCACTTTAGATTCATACTTTTCCTAGTTTCTTGCTTCCCTATGAATATATCAGTATATTCGTTTTCTGTACCCGTATATTGAACCATAATTTTAATATTCCATGGGATGCCTTGAGCCAGCAATGTTCCCATGTGCACAACAGCATGCGACATAGTATATCGATGTACCTTCGGCACAGGGCAGAATCCTGTGGTGAGATTGTGCCACAATGTACAGCATGGCAAAAACTCACTGAAATGTGCCAAAACTCAAAACAATGCTGTGAACTGATGGCAATTGAGGGATCATATTTTGGACAGGTTACTGACATTCCGGGACGGAAGACAAAACTTGTACGATTGGTGTCTAGTTAGTGAAAAATGGTCGAACTATTAATGCCTATAGTCGAAGTCTATGCTATGCTAATCAATTGTCTTTGGAGAATATGCAATATGGTGCCACAAGAAATAAACCATTTTATATGCAAACATTCCTGTACATCATTGTAAAGTTCACAAATGTCCTGATAAAAACTGGGACAACAATTACGGTGTCTGTTGAGGAGATGAAAGGAATGCTGGCACACACCTGAGGTTGAGAAGTGAATATGTTCCAGTGTCACATAAGCAATAATGCTAAGCCCATATTAATTCTCGACATCTTGGTTGTAAAGAAATTCAGAATATTGTTTTTTGCTTTATTTTCAGACTACTTTAGAATTCCACATCTAGATAATTCTGGTTTCAATTCTTGTAGTAGGTGGACAGAGTTTTATGGTGTCTAGCTAGAATGCATATCTGAACTTCTCATGTAATTCTGCAAATTTCTTATGTTTCCAAGTATTGGGACCACTTTAAGAACCAATCCTTTGCTTCCAAAGATGCCTTATCTTTTATGTTAGTTGTATTATGACTTGCTGAACTATAATTGTTTTTATCTTTATGGCCTTCATACCTTGTTTATATTGTCATGTTCAATGAATTGAAGGTGTCTGAACTCATATCTCTACACATCAACAAAAATAATCTTGGAGATCAATGTAGTTCAACTAAATTGATTGAATAACTTTCCTCAAGAATAAGAAGAGAAAAAGCAGAAAGGGAAATGGAATAGGTAATATTTGATGATGTTTCAGTTGTTCTGTTTGCTGACATATGATTTTTTATGTATGCTTTTTATGCTATTAACTAACTAATTGCATAATTCCTTGGCTCACCATCTTATACTTATTTTGTCAGGTCTATGCGATGATGTCATTCTTGTCCCTCATCCGTAGTGATCATTCAATATACTTTAATTCTATTCGGGAAATGTGAGTATATTTGTCATTAATGTCATGTAATGCATGTAGTATTTAAATGATTTGACATTGCACCTCGTTACGGTGATTATATTTCTTTCAGTTGGTATGTTCAGGTCCAAGTCTTTTACATGAAAGCATTATTACAGACAGGACTCACATGATCTTAAGTCTTCTCACGAGTTTGTGCAGATATCATTCTAACAATAATTAACTGTTTCAGCTATGAAGCTTGGGTCATTTATAACTTCCTTTCACTCTGCTTGGCGTGGGTGGGAGGCCCAGGTGCAGTAGTTTTGAGTTTAAGCGGTCGATCTTTGAAGCCATCATGGTACCTAATGACGTGTTGTTTTCCTGCTATTCCTCTTGATGGGTCCGTTCTCTGAGAATCCCATTTCCTGTAATTATGGTTTTTAAAAGTTTATACAACTTATCAAGTGATACCATCATAAGATTTGCTCATTTTTGTGAAACATTGTAGAACTTGTTGAAACACTTGTGACAAATGTATTCAGTTCAATCATTTATGAAATTATTCATCCTTGAACATACTTTTCCAACAGACGATTTATTAGAAGGTGCAAGCAAGGTGGTTTGCAGTTTGTGATCTTGAAGCCTCTTCTAGTTGTCATTACCTTCATACTCTCTGCAAAAGGGAAATATAAAGATGGAAATTTCAGCGTGGACCAAGCCTATCTTTACATCACAATTATCTACACCGTATCATATTCTATGGCATTGTATGCTCTTGCTTTATTCTATGTGGCATGTAAGGATTTGCTCCGGCCCTTCAACCCAGTTCCAAAGTTCATTATAATCAAGTCTGTTGTTTTCCTCACATACTGGCAGGTACTTTTTTTTTCACCTTGGTATTTAGTTATTTCTCCTTGTTTAATTGCTTTGAAATTATCTAAATGAATGGTTTGGATATCTGCGCTGGCCTTTCCTTTAGCACAGCCAACAGAGAACTACCAGGCTGGATCTTGGGCTACTTGTGAATGATTTGGTTCTTAACAAAGGTCTTCATTGCATGCAGGGTGTCTTGGTTTTTCTTGCGGCCAAGTCAAGGTTCATTAGAAATGCAGAAGAAGCTGCTGATCTTCAAAACTTTGTGTTATGTGTCGAGATGCTTGCGGCAGCTGTTGGCCACTTTTATGCATTTCCGTATAAGGAATATGCAGGTGCCAATGTCGGTGCTTCTGGTGGTCTGAGGGGAAGCCTTTTTCATGCTTTGAAGTTCAACGACTTCTATCATGACACAGTTCATCAGGTAACCTCCTTCGGAAAGTAATACTTTGTTATATATTGAATCTATTCTGCATATATTAGACTTTCCTTTTCTGATATCTGGTTATCTTGACACAGTTCGCCCCTACTTATCATGACTATGTACTGTATAATAACAACGAGAGTGATGATGGAGCAACAAAGTACCGATCACGGACCTTTGTGCCTACCGGGCAGGAGATGGATACTGTGAGAAAGAACAAACATGTGTATGCAGGGAAGTTAGATGATATACAGTTGTCTAGTGTCTCTACATCAGGTTCAAGCAGCCCTGTGATATCAAACACACTGCAAGTCCAAGCAGACCTGGAAGCAATCAAATCTTCATTGCTGAAAGAAAGTGCTACTGCTTCTGCACAACCATATGATCTTTCAGTGTTAGCTGATACCGATTTGTCAAACTACCCTGCGGAGGTTCCTGCAGTTGATGACTCCGACAAACCATAATGTTAATTGATTTTAGTAGTCAGCGGAGCCGAAGCTAGGAGGTCTTGAACTGCACTCCACCGGCTGTACTTTGCTGCTGTGTTTGCAAAACTGGGAAGCCTACAATTTCCCGTTGCTTCAGTGAAGGGTAATACTACTATACCTTCAATGATTTTGCTTCTCGCTTGAATGCTAGTCAGGATTGTGAGCATGTTTGTACATTTTCTGTTAGTGTCATTTAATGGAATACTTGCAATGATTTATTTGTTGGTTGAATGCTGGTGAGGATTGTCAATGCTGACATGTGTGAACGTTTTCTACTATTGTCACTTGTTGTCAAGACTAAATGATGGTGCCTGTCGATCGAGTTACCCCATTCTTGCGGCTTCATGTGACTGTTTTCTTAGCATTACTAATAGCCAAGATCGAAATAGCGTGTATATTTCTTGCCAAGAGAGCATTTACTTGAACATACATGTGATCTAACACCTCAAGTTGTAACACCTAATGTCCGGTGTGGAGCAGTAATAAACATTTTTGGATTACTAGTTTAGATTTAATAAATTAGCTATCGTGTATATGTCAGTGTCTTTTATTTTTAATATAATACTTGTATATGTTCGTATTTTTTATTTTTATTCATATTTTATATAACATATAGAGGGTTTGTAATAGGCTTAATAGTCTCAATTTAGTTGGCTTTTGTGATTATAAACATTAAGTTATGTGCAGTCATCACGTAGAGGCAAAATTGTCCAGAAATAAGTCATCCAAATAATTATTTTGAGATTTTTCTAGCTCTATAGAGTGGTACGAAATATCAACCAATATAACACTAGGAGCTGCCTGGGTGGCACATGGCTAGATGGGCATTTGGAGTAATGTCTAGGGTTGGTTTACTACCTCATTTCATGGTAGTGTCACGTGAGTATTTGCAGGGACTTTCGACTATAATGAACTACCTTAGACTATTTCTCATGTAATCGTTCAGACCCTTTAAAGTCTATGTTTATAATTTATATTACCTATCAAGTGTTTGCTGAAATGACTATTTGTGGATTCTAAGTTAAACGTCTTTTCTAACCTTTTTTTTTTTCATATCACAAGAGGTTTCAGGGAGGTTGACCTTTTGGGGATGGACACGTAAGAGTATCGCACAACTTAAGGATAGCTACCTAAGTCCACGACAAATGATATTAGAGTGGAATAGACACACTTAAAAATACTTGATATACAAATGTGAGAGACCTAGCAAGGCGACGTTGAGGGTAGCCAACACGCATAACTGTTTGTGAGAAACGGGTGTTGAGACGTAGGGAAAGAAGTTGCTTAGAAGAGCAGGCATCCGAAATTGACATTGAAAGGAATAGCAAACCCTTTGCTCGAGAGACACCACGAGGACAAGCGAGCTGGGAAGAACACAATGCACAATAGTTGGGATGGTTGAATTTGAGCTATGACTCGACATGGTAACCAAACTTAATGGTGCTCAAGGTAAGCGAGGTACTTGGCAAATGATGAGACCATACAAGGTGGGATGAGTTTCTCAACGATCGAAAAAGTAGTGCAAAACTCACAAAAGTGAGGGGAATTGTTAACTCAAAAAATTCGGTACTCATGCAAGGGCTTAGATGTACACAATGGACTATCTATGGCCATCCCAAGGCAATTAAAACTTTGACACTATGGAACATTAAAATTTTTCCTTCAACATGGGAAGGATACGTCCAGAGAAGACTGAAGTGTATAGCAAGTTCAACATATTACTAGGCCTTGAGGGGCATAGCGAGAGTTGTATTGACAAAGAGTCGCAATCTAGTATGTTTACAAAGATAGAACGGTGCATAGTTTGTTTAGCAAGGTTGAATAGTTTAAGGGGATGGTGGTCTCCAAAACTTTTAGAGAAAAGGATGCGTAAAGTTTCTCCAACAGGACAAATATCCAAGAGGAGTAAGTCTCAATTCACTGGATGAAGAATCATATTTAATAATCTGTACATGTTGAGGATGGGTACCTCAAGACAATAACCCTACAAAGCTCAATGGACCAAGTGAAAGATGAGAAGTTATCGTATGATCCATATAAGGTAATGTGTTAGTAGATGCATTGCAAGATCAAATGGGGAAGTGACCCAAGATAACACTAAACAAAGGCACTTAAAGTCGATATGGAGATCAGACTCAATGGAGTGTTGACCTTGGAATAGTGGGCGTGAAGACCATAATTAACTCAATACAAATCGAGGAGCTGAGATCAATGATATGAACTCTTGTAGAGACAAGAGCGAGATCATGTCATTCTATGGGCCCCCCACTCTGATGGAGCAGACTCAACCTGCATAGTGCCAAAGTCGAAAGGAGCTTCAAGGCACATGCATTATATCTCGGTAAAGCATTTAACGAAGGAACTACGATGACTCAACTTGTGGAGGCAAAGTTGGGCTCAAAAGGCTTTGGCATGAGGTAAGAGAACACAAAGACGAGTACTCTTGAAGAATATACCACAATGATATATTCGAGTTACCATAAAGGAAGTGATGTATAACGAAGATTGTGTTGGGGTGGCAAAGGCCCAAGAAACAATGGCACACTAACTTCAACAAAGTTAATGGACTTTGAGAGCTGTTAGGCGACGGATTGTCCCAGGCTATGCTTCGTCCGAATGTGACCCGAGAGTAACTAGATAAAGGTCGATTGCCAAAGGAATGAACGTAATCGGAGATAGCAGATACCTTACGATATACTGGCAGATGCCACACATGAAGAGATCGTAGTCTAAGTTCATCCAACAAAGATCAAAATGCAATAAGGATTCACCAAGAAGCAATAGTGCAGTGGATCGTGGTGGAACAATTCGAGGCAATACGACACATACGAAAAAATTCTTGTGAGGGACTAGATCATACATAGGTATGATCGGGAGCTACTAGGTGCTCTACTTCGGTGAATAACAAGACAACAAGAAGGGTTATTGATTCAAGGAGTGAATATTATGGTATCACGGATTCGGGTCTTCCGTGCATGTATCAAATTTTACATCGAATAAAAGCTTTTGTTATCACCATATGGGGGTTATATACCATCAAGGAGAAATTCTAAATGTAAGTTTTAGTGAATCCTATGAGGGGTTCTTGATCATATAAAGGTATGATCAAAGGGGTTAGAGAGTTGGATTGCTTTGGAACTCATATTCGCTTAAGGAAGTCTAGTAAGTCAAAAGATAATGCCGAGTAAACGAACATTGCTTCCAAAGAAACACGAGAAAACAGAATCGGTACGAGCCTTGTAATATGATGGCGGAGGCCATGCATGGAAGTTGCAATATGTATTTCATCAATCAAGGAGAATTGCTTGGAGAACACAAATGTGTTGAAGTAAGTGATCGAAAGGGGCGAGAAAGCGACGACAAGTCTACAGGAACTTAGCTACCTAAAATCAAGTATCAGTTAGAATAGAGATGGACTCGAAAGAGTGTTGTAGTGCTGTAGAGATGGATCTACCAATTACGAAGAAAGGGACGTAGATGCAAGGCGACAGATAGTAGGGTCATAGGCATGACAATGCCATGGTACTATAGATGCGAGGCTTCCATAAAGTCATTGATCCTTTACTCTTATGGAAAGAGAGCATTTGGTAATGAAAGAGCCCGTGGAGGTAAAGAATACAGAGACAAACTTCAAATACCGAGACAACACCGAATGGCAGAGACTAGACAACTTTGTAATACATATGCTTCTTATCAAAATAGCCAAAATGGGAGACTTTGAGTCAATGAAGGAATGCTCGACCAAGAAACAAAATAGGAAATATACGGTGTTGTACTTATTTTACTTAGAGGAGTAGGCAACAGACAGAAATAATGAAGAAAACGGTATAATCCTATAGGTAGAAGATTAAATCACAATAGCAATATGACATATTGAAGTTTGACTACTTAACAGTAGCAAAAAGTAGTTGGGAGCTAAGAGACGCATTGTAACTCGAGCAAAAGATTAAAGATTTAGCAAACGCGAGGAGATTCAACGCCTATAGAGGCTTCGACGAGGATGTCAAAGGAATAAATACTGGAGAATGCCATGAACAAAGTTTTAAAGAAGGTGTTCGATGTAATGCTCATGTATATTCGTATTTTTCAATTTTGATCATACTTTGCACAGCATTTAGAGAGCTTGCAGTAGGCAAAACAACCTTATTTTGATTGATTTTTATAACTGTTTTAGGCTTATAAACATAGTTTGTATGCAACCATCGTATAGAGGCAAATTAACCAGAAACATATTATTTAGGTAGCTATCTTGAGAGTTTTCTAGCTTTGTAAAGTGGGATGAAGTATCAGCCAGCACAACACCCAAGAGCTATTCGGGTGGCACATGGTTGGATAGACATTTGGGGTAGTATCTAAGATTAATTCACTTACTATATAACGATATCATGTGACCACTTATGGAGACTTTTGATTATGACGAATTATTTTAGATCTTTTATCGAACGATCATTCGAAGTTTACAAAATATTGCTTGTGAATTCTAAGTTAAAAGTAGTCCTTTTTAACTTATCTTCTCCTCTCTTTTGAATAAGATGTTTCGATGAGATTAAAACTTTATGAAAAAAAAACATAAGGATGTGATTTAAGCAAATCAACTAAATCCATAACAAAACGCCAACTTCATAATTTAATGTGAATCATGTAGAGTTATTCAACCGAATCATGTGTTTTTATTATTATTCACAACTAACCCTTTTCGATATGAATTTTTTTAAAAAATATTTACTCATAATAAAATCACTTAATTCTGATATGAGATTAAACCAAGGAATTAAAATTAATCAAAGTTTACATCCGAAAGAAGAAGACAGAAATGGCAATCATCACAAGCACCGGCGCTATTCCGAAAATAGTATGAAGAAGACACAAATGGCAAGCATGAAGTAAGAGTACGGCGACCAACAGAACGCCGGCAACACCGTCATTCCCACTTGGTTCGAATCGTACCCGTGTGGTTGAAATCAACGAGCAAGGCCGAGCTTCCATCCATCCTCCTCACCACAAACCTCTCCACCAACACGTAGCACCCAAATCTCTTCCACGGGCTCACCCCTCCGTACTCCTCCAACCTCTCCACCTTCCCGTTCCCGCCGACCCACCCTCCCCTCCCCTGCTCCCACCTCATTCTCTCCCATACCGGGGAGCTCAGCCCCACCCTCTCTCCCGCCGAGTCAAGCGGCTTGAACCACACCACGCCGTCCTGTCCACCTGCGCCGTCTCGCGTCGCCTCCACGCCACCCAACATCGCGCCCTCCGCCCGAACAGTAGCCTTCACTTCCACGGTCCTCCGATCGCCATACAAGTTCTCGCACGCGAACACCTGTTCCCAGCGCTGCTCGAGGGTGATCTCGTAGAAAGCCGAGCGCTCCATTTGACGCCGCAGGCTATCTCCTTCCTTCACGAACACGCAGGGGGCGTACCACCTCCCCACGGCCAAACTGGCACCACCTGCGCCCGATATCGGCAACTCCAACGCGGGCGTGCGGGCACGAAGGGCTTTGTCGAGCCCCCAGGCGTCGCTCAAGTCGAAGTCCGTGGGCTTCGAAGCATAAAGCCTCCAGTCCTTTCTCCTCAGTGGCCATGGAGCGAACCCATCCGGAGCTACGGACTGCGCGGTGAACCTGCCCCTCTTGCAGACGATCTCCACCTGCTGGTAGATGTCCCTGTGATCGAACTCTCTCGGCTTGACATCGTTGACGCACCGGCAGAAGCAGCATGTGGTCATGTCTTCCTCCAGGGAGCATGTATACGCTTTCCTGCACATACAGTCGAAATCAACCCAACATTGTCGTGAGAAAACTACGGGAGGGGGGGAGAGATGGAAGGAGATCGAGAGAGGTGCGCCACCCTTTCTTTTTGCCCTTTGCGACGATCACGTAGTAGTGATTGGAGGGGAGCGATTTGTAGAGGACGGGGATGAACAGGGCCGGGAACCGGTAGGTGCAAGAGCTCTGGCCATTGTGCTCCGTGTAGGTGATGGTGAGGATCCTGTTCTGGGGGAAGGGGAGCTCTCGAACCCTCGTGTCGTCACAGAGCCCCCAGCAGCATGAGGGGTTTGGTTCAGCTCCCTCGTCCTGGAGAAGCAGATAGCCTGAGTTGGGCCCTGCCGGTGGTGGTGGTTGAATAGCGGCAGCACCAGCAGAGTTCTTGAAGACGGAGAGCGGCCTCGTCGTGTACATATCCTCGGCCCTGGTTGTTCCCGGAGATGAGGTTTGTGGAGGTGAAGATGGCTCTGATACTGCTATTAATACACCAAGATCTCTCGCTCTTTCTCCAATCTTTCACAGTAGACCTTTCAAATCTTTCCTCTGTTATGAAAATGTCTGGCTGTTGCATGTTGGTCAAGTCGTCCATTGATGACATCTTCTAAGAAGCTAACCTTTGGTGGTAGATGATGACAATGCCGTAGAGCTGTGAAGAATATGTGAATGATCAACTCAATCCAACAAATCAATGAGAGAAAGAGTCAGAGATCTGTGGGCATGATATTTAATGCTTCTTTATTCTGAAAATTTTCACATCTAACCTTACAATTTGAGTCATCGTAGCATAAGATGATTGGTTCTCCTCTTCATCTTCATATCAGAGAGGTTCTACCTGCATCTTCGTGGAGACGATTCCCAAACAATCAACCGCAAGACGCCTTCAAAGAAAGAAATCGGTTCACCATTCATCAAAGCAACATGGAGAGCTTCCTTACAACTGCTAAAAGAAGAAATAGTAAAAGGTCAACTTCTTTTGCCTGCGAGGTTATCGTTATACGGTACGAGAGAGAGACCTAGACAAAACCAAAGAGATGATGATAAGGATCGAAAAGTCTGCGTACTTGATATGATGTGATGGCAGTCACTAGCAGCGTCATGCATTCAACAACATACCGGAGGATGCGCTCATCTCTCTCCGTGTGATCGGAGCGTTGACCAGCTTCCCTCCGAGTTGCGTGTCAGAAGCTGCGGAGAGCAACTTGACGGTCCTTCGTGAGTACTCCACCCTGTGTGCTGGATCGCAGAACCTGCACCAAACTTACTAATGGTAGAAGATGATAAGCCACCAACATTAAGACCTGCTTGTTTGCAGTGCCAGCAGTCTCTCATCTTCTTCACATGGAGCTCATAGTGCCGGAGTCATCTTCGCTACATGATGGGGCTGACATGATCGACAAGTCCTGCATCCTAAAATCCGAAACATGACAGATGAAATAATATTCAACAATGTTCAATGTAAAGAATTGTTGCTGCAACGAAAAACCCAACAACTAATTCGTCAAAGAGGTTACCCCAAGAAAGTAAAGAAAGCTCATGAAATTGATGAGGCAGATAATAGAAAACTCTATCTATTTCCTCATATTTCTTGAGGATGCAAGCTATATATTTTGAGCAACTAAAATCCTCATCTAAAAGAATTATTTTCAAGTAATAAGAACAATTTATTGACATACTTTTCTATTTTGGAAAAGAAATACAAACCCTTCCTGCATCATTGGTCCAGCCACACAGGAAAAACATCAGAAACACACAACACCTCTGCTAGCACAACATTACTATAATCTCCAAAAGAACACTCATCTATTTGTTAATAAACTAAAGGAATCCTCATACTTTCAATCAAATGTCCCAAATAACAATGAACAAATAATAGATTTCACAGATATAACAACATGAAATTGTTTGTATGTAGGAATTACTCTTTCTTTTTTTATTCTTTATTTGATTATAAAATCTAAAAAAATGATTGATGCCTTTTTTTTTTTTTTTCCACAAGTTACTGCTCCAAAGTTCTGAAGCTAGACTTTTTTTTTTATAAGAATACAACCTTTTGAAATTTAGAAACTTAAAGATGCAATGATAAGGAATCCTAGACACTGGATCACCTCCAAAGTTCTGAAGTTATGAAGCTAAATCTTTTCTATAAGATGGCAACCTTTTGAGATTCAACTGAAAGATACAATAATGAGGATTCCTAGGATGAAGACATTGCATCACCTACAAAATATTATTATTATTATTATTATTACATAGAGGATAAGTGGGAACTTGCGATAAATTATCAAAGTCTATATCGAAAAAAAAAAGGAGATAACCTTATACTATGACTCATTATATAGATTAGATAAAAAAAAAGATTAACACAATTGTATGTGCAACTCAAAATTAGACATGATTTACATGTAAAAAGTAACCTTATAAGAAATTGTGATGTGGTGTACTGTACAGTCTTTACATGTATTAGCAGAACAAGCATAGGAAGTCTTTATCTTAAAAAATAGAAAAGTAGTTAGATATGTTCTCCTTTGTTTCTCCGTGCGAAAACAAGTTCAGTCATTCTCAAGCAGTCAAAATGTTCTTTTGTCTCTCATAGATTATATTATCCTTCACACTCTCAATTAAAGTGGTTCAGGAACAGTAGTTCAGAAACACATCCACAACACAACCTATTAATTCTCTTACTTGAGAGGTATATTGACTAATCATTTATCTCGAAATTGAAGATTATTTGTGTGTAAAAAGTCATTAATTCACGAAGCATTCAGTCGAACACTTTGAGCTCATATCGGGAGACGTGAACCTTCTGCTGATCCGAAAGTCACCTGTCACATATTAGAATCCTACAGTTGCGGTAATGCTATAACATAAGTGTTGATTTCACATGGATTTGATCGTGGGAAAGAACAAGAACGCACCACCAAGATTCAAACCATTCGAAATCAAGAAACCTAAAAGGCAAGAACACCACACCACCACCTCTTCTTTGCGATATAAGATGCACGAACACGCGATCTTGAGAGAGGCAAGGAACATGGGGAGGCGAAGAAAGGGACGGACCTGCCTGGTTCTTCTCGGTGAGACCGGACACGATCGACCGCCGTCGTGTGCGCATCGGCCCGTCCCCGGATCGAGGCACAGGAGCGGACCGATCTGACCGCGATCGCGGATAAGCCGCACGTCACATCAGTTTGGGGCACCCTGATCGCCGGAGAGTACCCACGCCTCGGAGCGCACAAAGCCCTCCCATTCTCCCACATCCAATGTGGCTTGGAGCCACCGTGACCCTCCCTCATCGACGCTCCCTCGTCCCAAATTACTTAGGTCATTCTCCTCGATGTAAGCGCATTCTCGGAAGACGATAGCTTTGAGCATTGAGCTGCTCTGCACATGCATCTCACGTGATACGTTTTCTTCTATTTGGATCAGATGCTAATAGACTCATGTTCTCGGTTGATGTGGTTCGTTTCGATTGGACCCGGTTCATATCGACCGGCGGGTTGATTCTTAATTTGTTTTGGCTAGATCGACCGGTTTGATCCAATCTGATGGCTATGATTCTATCAGATTCTACTGATGTAGTGATGAGAAATCTTTCTTTATCCATTATTTTCATTGTATTACTCCACCAAATACAACTCAATTTCATGGGTGAACTTATGAGGTCGGCCATGCAGTCAATTTTGACGAGTCAATGCTTAAACATACCAATCATCTCCATCGATATATGCATTGCTTTAGCAAATCAGGATTAGAAAAAGAACATTATTATATGATGTAAGTACATTGACTCGCCCGTAAAGGTTTCATCGAGAAGTACTCGGCCATTCATATTGCCCGAGAGAAGAAGCAGCAGCCACCATTTTCGTGTGGTCATCAGACTATAAGAGGTCTAAGATAGTACAGACATTCGTAAACTTATGAGCCGTAGAAGGAGCAGTAGCCATACACCGACTTCCTATCTCCATCTCGTCTTCTTCATCAGTGTGAGGAAGACGAGTATGGCGTCCTCATTTGAGACTTTACATGAGTGGCAGCACAGGTTGAGTGAGAGAGCATATATGTACAGGAAGAGCCTATAGGACTAGGCGTACTTACGCCAGCAAATGAGCATGGTGATGCAGATTCTCATGATGTACAGCTTCCCCTTCTGCTGCCTCACCATCCTTCTCCACTTCTGCAGCCTCTCCATCCTCCGCCAGTTCATGCTGAACTCTCCGAGGAAGACAATAAACAAAAGCAGCAGCATGATGGCGATATATATAGCCGAAAAGACAGGAGAGAGATAGAGAGAGGAACCTTTCGCCATCACTTGTCTATGATCTGTTCCTTGCAGTCGGCTGTGGCTCAGGTTGGTGATCATCTGCAGATTCTACTCCGAGTTGCTGTCCGAGGATTGGTGTATGCCAGGAGCGTGCAATACGATTGTGGACCGGAGCATCGAGGGACCCTCTGCCTGCCAGCTTCATCCCGTGTTCACGTGCTACCTTTCTCGCATCTTCGTCGGTCCTTTTCGCTGCCGCATGAAGCCAAACCGCTCGTTGCCGTCACCGAGGAACATGAATGAGTTTTGACTTCTGAGCTCCAGAGAGACGACGAAGGAAGACAAAGAGAGAAGCAAGACGGGCATTGACTTCCGAGTTCCAGAGAGACAAAGAGACGTCGAAGGAAGACGGGTATGCAGCGAACGAGGTTGAAGAAGCATTGGAATATGATGCCTTCTGGCGCAAGTAACGCATGCATGTTTGTCTATGTTGGTCATATATATCCCGAGAAGGGTTGCAATGAGAGTTACTAAGCTTTACGTAGTTGTCATTCGTGCCAATCAATCAAAGCAATTTGTAGTACTTAAAGAAAATATCAAGAACTGCACCTGTGACCACTGATGTTGATAGTCTTTGACTGCTATTTGGATTAGGGCATTGGTTTCGGATCAAGCTCAATTATTATAAGAACAGGTTCATGTCGAGGACATGAATGATTGAGATATTATTATATCTTCAAATGTTACATGTTCATCCTCAACTATACAAATATATATATATATATATGTAATCATATATCTGGAGTGCTAATTATAGATCATGATCATCATTTTAGATGCATGGGTGGATCTGATCGGGTGATGGGCTCAGGGCTTATCTCACGAGTGGGTTTGGGCCCACCTACTGTTCCAACGCTGCGACCGGTGGGTCGACGACACGGTACGAGTTCGGATTGGACCCCACCAGCTCCTGTGTGATGGTTTAGGTGTGGGTCCCGGGCCATGTGAAGGCCGTGGGGTGACTCGTGGCTTTGTCCGAAGAGTGAGACTTGGGTGGCCTACAATTATATTTGGTGCAAAATAAAAAGAAAATATTAATAAAAGAGAGAAATTTTGGAGAATTAGATTTTGATTGTTCGATGACATGGTTATAATTTTATATTGAGATATTCTTTGTGTGATATGATAGATATCAAATCGACTTAATTTGAACATTTTGAACTAAATTATATATCAAACATTGCATATCTATTTGGATGGATGATTCTGTGGGTTATCAATGGATATACAATATCAATAATTGAGTAATGACAGTGGTCCGACCTCATTTAAAGACTAATTAAAATCTTTTGTTTTGGGGTTACAAAGAATGTTTGATAAGGATTCAATGATGAATTATTAACATATCAATCAATATTTGATTCTATCACATCATCATCATCATCATCAAATCAAGTGATAATCATGAAAATACACATGATCAAAAATATTGTATGAACTACAATTAAGATATTACCGAATCAAGTGATAATCATCAAAATTAGGTATTAGATGAATCTTTTTCCTCGTACTAGTTTTTCAATATGGGAAGAAATAATTTTCTGTTGAATCATCTCGATCAAGCCTCCTTAAAGCTCGACGAATAATTTCGACTTGTCATGTTTTTGGTTGACCATAAGTTTTGATATTATTAATTACAAATAAACTAAAATTGATACATATTTAATTATGAATGTGATTCCAAGTGAGCCACATATATCCCAACAAATGCAATATCTTTTGTGAGTGAGATATGTGAGCTCCATCTTTTCCTTGCATAGTGATTGCCTAAGGATATCCACAGTTTTGCATGTAAATCCAGAGGTGAGATAACGAAAATGGACAGGCAAAATATCGCTCAATCAGCATATATATATATATATATATATATATATATATATATATATATATATATGTATATGTATATATATGTATATATATATATATGTATATATATATATGTATATATATATATGTATGTATATATATATATATGTATGTATATATATATATGTATGTATATATATATATGTATGTATATATATGTATATATATATGTATATATATATGTATATATGTATATATATGTATATATATATATGTATATATATATGTATATATATGTATATATATATATGTATATATATATATATATATAGAGAGAGAGAGAGAGAGAGAGAGAGAGAGAGAGAGAGAGAGATGGATAGATGTGACGTAGTCTTGTCGGGGTTGGAAATTGGATCCACACAAATCTTGGTTGAGTTATTTTGGTGGCATGTCAATGTCTGATGGATGTTCATACATTGATAAGTTCCTTTTGTATGCTCGTTTTCAGTAAGTGAGCAATTAGCTATTGGAAAGGAGAGACATGTAAAATGGTTTTTGGAAAATAAAATTATGGTTTTTTTTAATATATAAGAGAATTAAATCTCTTAGAAAGATTCTGATTCAAGATAAAATAATTTAAATTTCATATAATTTGATAAAATCCTCTTTTAATTGCAGAAGAGAACAATTTTCCTTTGAGATGGATGGATTACATTTGGAAGTATATTTATATCTTTAACATATAATTAGAGAAAAGAATTTAAGTGAATGTGTAGTCAGTCATGGAATGTTTTGTAAAAAAACAAATGAACATTAGTGTTGTTTAGTAAAATTTTATTTCGTAAGTTCATTTAATATTTTATGATAAATTTATCTTTCTAAAAAAAATTTAATTTATGTAATCATATAAAAAAATTTCATATGGCACAAATATATAATAATATAAATAAATATAAAATATTTTTTTAAAAAATAAATAAATAAACTTTTATCTTATAGAAAATATAAATCATATTGATTTCTCACTAAATCATTTTGACATTCTTATAATTTTAGATAAAGTCATATAAATTGTTTTATATTTAAAATTTTATATTAGCGTCCTACAAATGCTGATAGGTAAAGAATTTGAAATGTGATTTAAAATTTTTTTTATTATCAAACATCAATTTACATTTGAAATATATTCCCATATACACTCGAGTAGAATTTTATATCATTTAATAAAATCTTTTTTAATTATAGAAAATACGATATTCGCCTCGATAAAACTATATATATTTATTGTTAATGACGATTGTTGTATAACTTTCTCTTTATATGTTCAAGTAAATATAATTTGCTCAACTCTAATTAGGGTATGTGTTAATTTGAATGAAATCACATCTAGAAAATTAGATACTTAAGAATAATTTATTCAGATTAAAAATTCAGTAGAATTATTACTCCTTGCAGCTTCAGATTAGGCTGATGCTGGGCTGCCTCGGACCTGAATCCAACATGAAATCCAGCCCATGTCATATCTCCAATTATAACTGTGAATGAACAAAGCCATAGATGCCAACAGTCTCTTTCATCCCATCGTCAACCTCATTGTGGCAACAACACGGATAGAGCACCCAATTCATCTCCTTTGGGCCAACAACAACCAATGATGATGATGATTGAGATGTTGTCCAATTCATTTCCTCTGTCTAGCAATCGTTGTTCTTCAATGATAATTCTAAGTTTATCAAATTAATTATATTACTTATGTTCATTAAAATATGATAACATTAGATTGAGGGTCCGAAAACTTAGTTGAAGAGTTCGATAATATTAAGAAATTAAAAAAATCATATTTATCAATATAAATTTTGATGAGCGAATTCTCGAAAAAAAAAGTTGTTTAGTTTGAAATTTTTTCGCAAAGCATACCTGTTCACATAAAAAGATCATTTTAGCGATTACTTTTGCTGGTTGGTTGCTTCGAGACCCTTTCATCATCGATCACACGTGAGAAATGATAGGGAGTGACTTACCCTTGCTAATAAGTTAGTCCAATAAAATTTGATGAGGGCCACTATGCCTTTAGATAATCGACTAAATAAGGGTATTGTCTAAAGGCTGGACAAAAGGTGATGATCGATTAGGATAGAATGATTATTTAAAAAAATAAACAAAAATTTTGAAGTTAGGATGTTTTCGGAAATTATCAAAAACTTTTTTCAGTCATTAATCTAATTTTGAGATATATATATATATATATATGCTGAAATTAAATTCTCACTTGATAATAATGAATAAAAATTGAACAAATAAGAGAAGGAAGGGCAAAATGGTAAAAAAAAAAGAAAAAAAAAGGAGGAGTGCAAACTGGTTAGAGAAGCACGAACAATAACAGAGAAGAGGTCTACCTCAGCACACGTAATGCTCCATTCCTCCTCCACCCCCTTCACCACCATGCCCTCCCCGTCATCCTCCTCGACCAAGCCCATCAAGCGCCCATCCACGGCCTCCCACGGCGGCCCCGGCGGTAGCCTCCACCATAGCCTCACCCCGAGCATCGGCATCTGCGCCTCCTGCAAGAGCTCGCCGTCTGCCGCCACCCTTGACCTCCTCATCCTCCTTCTCGTCCTCTTCTCCTGCGCCTTCCTCATCGTCTCCTCCCTCGCCCACCTCGCCCGCTCCCTCACTGCCGTTCTTCCCCCCGCCCCCGCTTTCTTCGCCCCCTTCCGCGACGCTCCCTACCCTTACCTCGCTGGCCTCCTCCTTTTCCTCGTCGTCTCCCTTGCCGCCGCCCATCTCTCCTGCCTCCGCCCCTGCCCCCTCCCCTGGTCCTCCCGTCGTCGCTGCGGCAACCCCCGCTGCCGCGGACTCAAGAAGGCCCTCGAGTTCGACGTCCAGCTGCAGACCGAGGAGTGCATCCGCTCGCCGGAACCCGCGCAATCCGCCGCATGGAAGGAGATCGACGATCTCCCCTGGAAGGGCGGCCAGCAGGGGAACAATCCCGACTACGAGTGCCTGCGTGCGGAGCTCAGGAGGATGGCGCCGCCCAACGGCCGAGCTGTGTTGCTCTTCCGCTCCCGATGCGGATGCCCTCTGGCGAAGCTGGAGGCCTGGGGACCCAAGCGGGGCCGGCGGCACAAGAAGTGAGCTCCCTTAACCTTTTTCTCGCTCTAGACCTTGTCTGATATCCTGCCCTCTTTCATTTTGTGATCCTCGAGATAGAGTATTGAAACTCGTAGATCCAGTTTGCTTAGTTGACATAAACGATGAAAAGAGCAATTGCTCTCATTAATTCTCAAGTATAGGAGAGTGGGTTGTCTATGGCTGATGGATCGATCATAGGGAATGAATGCTATTTGGTGAAAGTGAGCAAGTAAAACGTTGGATCACTCCCCTTGGACAAGGGGGTTTTCTACAAAAGCAGAATTGGAAGTGGAAGGAAATTGCATTAAGCAATAACCCGGAGAAGGGACCTGTTTCCAGGCGATCGGATCGCATAGATAAAGAAGAAATTCTGAGGATTGGTATCAATCACGTATTTGAGCATGACCATGTATTAGAAGCTGGCGTTTCCCTCCCCGGTAACAAACTATTTCTTTTTTACTTTTCTAAATTGATTTCCTTTTGGACAAAATATACAATAAATTAAAGAACATAACCTTAGCTTTACAAAGACTAATTATCAAGAAAGTAACAGGAATGACAAATTTGAGATGGATGTTCCATTACTTGCAAGATTTGGTGGAATAAGCTGAAAGTATATTAACTTATAAGTACTTCTATGAATTTTTCCTTTGTAATTCTGACATAGATGATAGAGGACACCATGTCGGATTTGAACTGAGAATTAGATGCTGGTTTCATGTCTGTCTTTGTGGAATCTGTGTCTTTATAGGCAAAATTTACGAAAATATCATGGATGTTATAAAAACCCTTTTGAAACTAAAATGATGGGGTCTCGGATGCCTTTTGTTCTCGATAATTTCTGATTGTTTAGCTTAAGGGAGTTCAATGGATTATCAGAAAGTATTCACTGTTTCTAGAGCACATGCCTCCTCTAAGTAATAATTATTAGATCTAGAGATTTCATGCTGTAATGGTATGCTTATGATCTAAAGCATGATACTGGAAGTGGAAGCAATGTTGCATGTAGTTGAAGGGAAGAGTCGGATTAGGACCTGCATGTCAGTTTTTGGCTTCATAATAGGAAAAGGTAAGGTCTGAAACCAATACAAGATGGTACTATTGAATCTATGTTTGCCTGGACTCCATAATTGTCCAAGATTGCAGCTTGGCCTAGTTTGCTTGCAAAATGACTCCCAACTTAAAAATTCAGGAGTTGCATCGGGAATGTAAAATGACTTCCAAATGAAAAGCTCAGAAGTTCTTTTGTAAGCTGCATGTGGGATGTTGAGAGATATGGAACGGCATCACAATTCATTACTCATCAGGGTTCATCTGCTCATCCTCCACCATGACACTCATCAGTAATGATGGCTTGTTTGATTCCCTCCCTTTGTCCTCCCCTGCTCCCTTGTTCTCTTTTTGCTCTTCTCCGTCCTACCCCTTTCTTCTTACACCTGTCACACTCTCCTCCTCCCCTTTCCCTCCCTCCTGCTTGAGCACCAATCCCACCTCAAGCTATCCTCCCTCTCTCCTCTCACCACTACGACCTAATCAATTTATGAGAGGGAGTTTAATCACCTAATTTGTAGAGTTTTCATATGCATTCTTTATAAAGACAACCAAATAGCTAAGTTGCAAATCTAAGTTCCACATGCAACAAATCAAACAGTGTTGTTGCCATCCCTCACAAGACCAGAAAATTTCAACAGTAATGTATTTTTAGCTATTGCAACTGCAATTTTTTTGCAGTTTGTAGGCTTACATGTTCTTACAAACTCTTTCAAGTCTAATTTAAAATGTAACATTTTAAAATTTTCACAGATATTTTGTATTAAAGGTTTGATAATTAATGAGAGGAAAAAAGCTATATCATGTTTTTTTGGTCTCTTTTGCTACTTATTTGATGAGAGCTAACATTTATTATACTAATTTGCAATTTTGGTTCTCAAAATAACACTAATTATACTATATGGATACTTTTCTGCAGTTGAAATTCCATTAGGGATGATGGCCAAAAGCTAGGTTAATCTGGATGCCAAAGACTACCATGCATTCCTCATTACTTTTAACAGTCTTCTTTGGCCTTTTTTCTTTGCCCAACATATTGACTCGAATTTGCTGGGCTTCCTCATCGAAAAGAAAAAAAAAATATCTGACCTTCCTTATTGGTAAGTTAAATGGTTGTTTCTTGACATATCTGCAACTACTCTAAACTATTCATCAATCTACTTATTCTCGAGTGGTGCTACCCACAAATTTGAGAATGCAGTCCTCTTATTGTAAACCATCTATGGTTATCCTCTCAGCTACACTAACTTTTTAGTGTGTGCTGCTTCCTGACAACTACAAACATTTAGATCATAAAACATAAACCATTTTCTCGTATTATGTGAACATTATCTTCTTTAATATTCCCCTTTTTACTGCATATTGTACAAGATCAAGGAAGTTTTTTTTGTTTTGCTGTTCGAAAGTTTGCCAATCATTGCATTATGTAACCGTTGTATACAATGCTTTTGCCTTCTTTATTGTAAGAGTGGTGTCAATTATGTTGACAATGACAGGACAATATGGATGTTACA
Source organism: Musa balbisiana (assembly GCA_004837865.1). Classification (NCBI taxonomy): domain Eukaryota; kingdom Viridiplantae; phylum Streptophyta; class Magnoliopsida; order Zingiberales; family Musaceae; genus Musa; species Musa balbisiana. The sequence goes on from CM017192.1 coordinate 40,913,280, forward strand.
CAAAAAAATCAGTGATCAGCTACACTTAGATTTTATTGAGTTGATTGATTCAGTCAGGATTAAAAGCAATCCACATAAAGATTGTGGTTAAGTAAAGAATAAAATTGTGAGAAAAAAGAAGAAGTATTGGAACTGATGGGATAGCATACAGGGCCAGTGACTATAGCTTGATTACATACATCACCCTGGTCCTTATCTCAATTGGTCGTCTACTGATATATACACTTTGTTGCTTTGGCTAGTGGGCTTTGAGCTTTGAAGTTTGTTGAATCAGGTTGCTTTGGATGGGATTTAGTTGGTTGCATGCTAAAAACTGAAACTCAAAATTATCTTAGCTTTACCCGGATGAGCCTAAACAAACTGGCTGGATTTGGTTTCATCCGTTTTCAGAACTTCAGCTTTTTCTTTGTTTTTAGGAAGACACTTAACACGTGTATCTTCACTCATTTTTTTCTTCTCCAAAAGTTGTTCCTTGCATCAAATTAGTGAGATGCTTAGCATTGGGTTTTCAGCTGCTTATATTTTCAGTCATGGTATGGAAATTGAAGATCCCAGGATTCATCATCTGATTATTGGCGGAGATCTTTAGTATGTTTATATGATTCATATCATATTATATTCATGTCTGCACATGAATGAAGATATTGTCAAATCGACAAATAGATTGAGCCCGTATTATTCAAGAAATAATAATGTTTGTTAGCTATTTAGTTGTATTTTTTCCTTGTTTAACCAGTAAATTGTATTACTGATTATCCTTATTAAGAGGAGCCTTAAGTTATTCTTTATTTTTCTTGATCAATAAAGAAACCGTTCAAGTTGTCTATGTCACTTAAAATGTATTTTTTTAGGGGAATAACGCCTGATATTAGAAACACTTGCGTTTTCTCCATGTCATTGTTAAATGCTTTTGTTAATCCTAATTCCTTGGTTAATTTCACCTCTCTTTCTAAAAGCCTCCTCATGATCATCATAATTGCAACTATATACATAGAACTTTTGTGTACAAGTCTTCTCTTTTATGTGAACAACCTCTTCAAAGATGAACCTGATGCAACTTTTAGCTAATAAATTGATCCTTGTTACAAAAATTGTGTTGATTCTATTACCGAAGGGCTATCAACTTCTTGACAGCGATACAACTTGAAAGTGAATTGTATTTGAATGACAAATACAAAAGAGGGTAGGAACTTAAATTGCCTCTGGGCACGGTGTTCCCTGCTTAGATCGATCAAACTTTTGAAAATTGTTGTAAGAAAATTTAGAATTAGCATGGAATTAATTTTTCGAGGGCGAGCCCTGGTGCAATGGTAAGGTTGTTCCTTTGCGACGTAAAGGACCAAGATTCGAGTCACGAAAACAATCTCTTTATTGGCCCTCCCCAGACTCCGCATTGGCGGGAGTCTCGTGTATTGGGTACATCCATTTTTATAGAATTAATTTTCTTTTAGATCTCCAGCAACATGGGACTCCTGATGAAATAATTTTGCTGTCTTAAGTTTGTTGATTCTTTAGATAGGTCATAGCCCTTTATTCTTTTTCCAATGTTCCTGAATTATTATTGATTCTTGTAATTATTCGGTTTGATAAAACACTGATTCATTTTTGTAATCATTCAATTCATGAACTGAGAACAGGTAAACCAATCTCTTAATCATAGATTAATTTTTCTTAGCGACTTCAGAATTTTCATTGTGAGATCCATGAGCTTATGATCCTTGTAATGACTCATTGAAACCTTAAATTCTTCCTAGTCATGTCCTCATTTATTCTTCTGTTATTGTCATCCGAAGTTCCTCAGCACAACTCTCTTGCTATGGGCAAATTCAGCAGTCCTACAAACGAGTTTCCTAACTTTAGTTATCGGTCATGACAAATCTGTAAAATAGCTGTTTTGCTGCTCCGTGTTTTCGGAATAGGAACTTATTGACTGAAGGCATAATCTGAACTTCCTAAATGATTTTTTTTAGTATGATAATTAGTGCGTGTTTGAATATCATGGGATCATGGGATGATTTTCTCGTCGTGTAAAGTTCAAACACCTCGTAAGAAAATTGAAATCCTTTCTATAAATCTAGCAGACATGGTATCCTTTCTATGCTTCACATTGCTTTTCCACAGGAAACTAAATCGGCTCATTTAAGTTTGATTGCATCGAATCATCATTGTTTCTATTGCTGCACCAAACTGACATCACGATTGTTATAGGGTGCCGGCAAACTTGGCCATCGAGGGAGGAGATCGGTGATTACCGCCCAGGACTCGTCCACCACCATACCCGTTGCCTGGTCACAAACTTATACTCTCAACTCTGATCATGTCTAAATCAAAGACGGGAGCTAAGCAGGGATTCCTGTCATCCTATAATGTTCATCAGGCGTAGGATATTCTTCATCCAGATTGTTCTGGTACATAAATCCATGCAACTTGATGCATAATAAATTACATTTGCAGTATTTGCTTGCCTCTCAAATTCCATCATTTCCTTGCTTAATCCTTAGCTCCTATTTTTCTGTCTGATATTTCCATTTTGCTGCTGAGATGGTATTTTGCATTCCATAACAATGATTTCAATCCATACTCATTGCTTTCACGGTGCTAAAATAACATGTTTGCCCCTCCAAAATATTAAATTGCTATAAATATGTCACTCTCATTAGCACCCCTTCCAAAATACTCAAATCATTATTGATTCCAAAATACTCAAATCATTATTGATAAGTATCTTTTATCATTTTCATCGAATTTTTTATTTTTTGAATTTTTAAACTTAAATATAAAAGTTTAATAATTTAAAATAATATATATGTAATAGTCATGCCTTCCTTCGTTCCTTCGTTTGCTCAAACTTTACCGAATGGGAAGCCTCTCGTCGTCGTTTCATCGAGAGCGTGCTTCTTGCCCGTTCGGGCTCTTTGGACGCTGCCGACATGTTGTTCGATGGAATGCGCGACCGGTGACGCCGATTAGTAGGAAGTACGTCTTCACATATGAAGGGTAATTATGTCTTTCATTTAGATGGTAGGCGATGTTTCCCTCCGACATAAAGTACTATTGGTGGGATTGATGGTTATAATGTCCGTGTTGTCCTCTACTTTTCTTATAATAACCGAACGAGCCAGCTTATCTCTTCTGCTCTGTGGAAGAAGCATTTGTCGGTTTATCGTTTCCGTCCCATGGCCGTTCGTCTCCTCCTCTCCTGCTCCCCGAAACCCCCTTCTCGAATCCAAAACCGTAGTTCAAGCCCTAACACCAGGTTCCCTCTCAGCTTCGAATCGAGGAGCTTCTCGGATTGGTGCTTCATCAGGCGAGGACTAGCCGTCTCTGTTGTTTCCCTAGCCCTCGCATTGACCCTCGGAAGCTCTCCTCCTGGTGCGCTATCTGAGGCGCCCCCTCCTCCTTCCCGTAACCCTGTTCTCGCTGGAATTGCCAACACCAAATCGTGGTTTCAGTTCTACGGCGACGGGTTCTCGATCCGTGTCCCACCGCTCTTCGAAGACATCATGGAGCCAGAGGTGATGAAACCAAGCTTTCGAAGGGCTAATCTTGCGGCGGTGTAGTTGTTCTTGTTTAGTTGCTTTTATTTGATTCGTTTGTTGTTTTCGTCCTTTTAGGAATTTAGTGCTGGATTCTCATTCTATGGCGACAAGGCAAAACCTAAGACATTTGCAGCTCGGTTTGCCTCGCCAGACAGGTACAATATATGTCTCTCCTTTGTTTGGGATAGTTTGCTGTGTTATGCTTTTCTAAATATCCTTCCTTCACCTTGATTGAGTATGATGATAATGGAACTGATAAAGGGTTTTTTCTTCGTATTATGCTATTTATACATGACTTAGTGGTTGTTGGCTTATTTGCTTCTAGTAAGAACTAAGAACTAAGATTCCTCTATATTAGATCACATTATCAAGATTGTCATTCTGCTGGTTACGTACCTTGTTTCGTTTCATATATCATCACATTTTTGCTCATTTTGTAGATCAGAAGTTGTAACTGTGGTGATTCGACCAACCAATCAGCTCAAGATCACATTCTTAGAGGTCTGTTAACTAGTGATGAATTTTTTCTATCTGCTATTCGACATGATTTTCTTGTTTTGGTGACATATGTTCACAATTGTCAGTTGGCATCAAAGAATCTATGTTAGTCAGTACAACAATTGTTATAGCTTTCTATTAAGGGCTTTGGGTTCTTAAAAAACTCTGTAAGGACATGGTAGGTAGGATCTGCCTTTTGTAACAATATGAAGCTGAATAATTTATGGTAATTTCTTACCTGATGATATGTAATAACCATGTTATTCTTTTGATATAAGGTGCACATCATAAAAGAGAGCAACCACTGAAAAGCTCAGATAAGGAAAAAACTAAAAGAAAAAGAAAAAAGAATTGCTTCTGAATGTGACGGACAAGTTTATGCCATTCTGAAGATTTAGCTTTCTCTGATACTAGTGATGCATCCTTTTCCCTTTATCTTTTGGTTGCCTATCTGTGAAAACCATGCAATTTCTTCAGAGGCCTTGTACTTGTTTATGGGGTCATGACTGCTTGTTACACATGAAGAAACACTAAAAACAGAAGTAGATTATGGACTGTTTCTTGAGGTGTATTCTGTTTTAAACTTTGAAATTGGTTCTGTAAAAGTTGTCTGGCATTGGTTGAGGTTGATATGACCTTGGCCAGCTTACTTTGTCTAACTAGAGCCTAACAAGGAACAATTGATTTGACATAGCTAGATTGTGACTCTAGTTGCAAATATGACCAGAAAACATGAACGCCAAAATATAAGCAACCCATGAGGTTCCACCTAATGATGATGAAAACCAATGTGTTCAAATTGTTAATGCTATCAATTGTGGTGAAGTTGCTGTGTCGAAGAAGAAAGAGAGTATAACAGGACAACAAATGCTTTTGTGAAAAATGAAGCTAATACTTGGCAACCTAGTCCTAATATAGCAGGGAAGCAATGAGTTCATCTGATGTGTCATCCATATATAGAAAAATTGACAACTACTAGTGACCTTGAGGTTGGTATGGAAAGACATAACTACTTGTGCTCCTTCTTTTGGCATAGTTATACCAGTAGGATCATCTGTCTTTGGAAAAGTTAAGGTGCAATTCAGAAATTTTCAGGCATGTTTATATGACTTCTCCAAACAGGTTGGTCTAGTTTTGCTTGTCTGGAAATTAGAGATAAGCGAACTTCATGATTTATTTGTGGTTCTCTGTGAATACAAAGAAGATTTTTCTGTTTTGCTAAAGTTTATTGTTATTAGATCTTAATGGTTATTTGTCATCTTTAAACATAGAGAATGTCTCAACTCTCAACTAAATAATAACTTTGACTTTTCATTTGACATTCCTACTATGTTCAGCTTGTGGTTTTTTCATCATAGTTAGACAAACATATGAGCTAAATTTCCATAATTTGAAAATTCCATTCATGAACCATCAACCAAATACACGCATGCATCTTGAGTATGCAGTGAACTACAGCAAGCTATTATTACTTATATATTACTAAGAAGATAACTAAATTGTCTAAGAAAAGATATTTGATTAATTGCTGCTATATGATTACTTCATTTTTCCCTGTGACTTATACAGGCGAAAGATATTACAGAGTTAGGAACCCTCAAGGAAGCAGCAAAGATATTTGTACCTGGTAAATTTCTGACCAGCAAACGGTCTTTCAGATACTTGCATTAAGGTATTTAAGGTTCCTTGTAGTATGACAAAATCATCAAATTTCATCCTATAGTCCTTTCACCATAGTTTTATTTATGCTTATTTTTTATCACAACTGCTTGCTACACCACAAACAGCAATTTATAATTTTGATCATAATTAATGAGCTTTGTGATTGGATGAAGATCATAACTTGCATTAAGGTATTTAAGGTTCCTTGTAGTATGATACAATCATCAAACTTCATCTTCTAGTCCTTTCGCCATAGTTTATTTATGCTTATCTTTTATCACAACTGCTTGCTACACCACAAACAGCAATTTCTAATGTTGATCACAATTAATGAGCTTTGAGAATGGATGAAGATCATAAATTGATCTAGCTAATGAATTGAAAGTTTATTTTGCCCACCTCATTGGGTTATGTGGATTTTCATTCTGGCATTATTATTTGTTTATACCTGATAGTTTGTAGCACTCAGAATTTCTGTTAGCTCACCTGTAGCTGTCTGTTCTGCAGGTGGTGCAAATCTGTATTCTGCTCGTACCATAAAGATTAAGGAAGATGAAAGTCTTAGGTAACTTTGAGTTTAAGAGGTAGAGTTGTCTGTCAAATAATTCTATTCACCCATGAAGGTTATACTTCAATTAAATTTTCCATTAAGAAGTACAAATTTGTTGGTTTTCTAATTCCCTTCTCTTTGAGTTTTAAGTATGTTGAGTACTCACTGATCCTATGTCTTGTACTGTTTTATAAGTGAATCATGTAGTGAAAGATTTGTTTCAATTGACCACTAAAGAAGCTAGTCTCTTTCTATTTATTTCTCTACTTCCTTGACTCAGAAAATGTTCAAATTTTGTAATATGAAATGAATTTAACCTTGGGTTCATCTCCAAGGTCCTAGTAACCATAACGATAGATTTTAATTCTCCCAGGACTTATTACTTCTATGAGTTCGGCATCGATACACAGCGTGTTGCTTTGATGACTTCTGTAAGTAGTGGAAAGGTAGTTATTCCTGGTACATCTCTTTTCTTTAAACTTTATTTACTTCTAATTTACATTTGCATTGACAAAGTACGAGTTTGATGCTTCTTTCAGTTAGCTTACCATTGGTTTCACCAAATCTAACCATACTGAAATTGATCTGAGGCTGAGTTATTACAAGTATATGACTCTTTTTATTTCCTTGTCTAAACGTAGCATCTACAAAGACCATGTATAGGATACAATATTGGTACTCCTGTCTGTAGTTAAATCTTCAATTTAATTGAAAAATATGGTGACTTAATATTCTTTTCCATCGCAGCTAACATTTTTCTGTAGTTGCTAATTTGATCCCCTTTTCTTCTTTTACCACCATTTAGCAGTATCCTTTTGTCTCTATCTAAAAAGCCTTTTTATAAATGGAGGATTTAATAAACTATGAACAAGTTGAATCTCAACAAAAAGGTTGACAAAACAAAATTCTCTGACCGGAGAGTATGAATACTTGGTATAAATGAGAGTCTGGGTTGCTCAAATGTCAAAAACGTTCAGACCGAAACTAGAATTCTGTCTAATGTTATTTGAAATGCAAAATGTGATCTGTGGTGTGATTTTCTGCAAGGCATAATAGGTCAGCCCAATTTTGGTTAAAACTCAGATAATTATTGATGAATTAAGTGTGCAGTTACAGCAACAGCAATATGGATCTCAGTTTGATCATGATAGCGACCTATGCCGACATACTTGTCTATGCATTGGTATGGACTGGACCTGTATTGGTCCGGCCAAGGTCTGCTACCCAAGATATAGGATCTTGCTTTGGGTTTTGACTGGCATAACAATAAATGTTATAATAGCTTTATATTGTTTATCCTAACCTTTTCTGTTACTTCTTTTCCGATGCAGGCATACATAGCTGGTGCAGCTGCTCCAGAAAACAAATGGGATGACGACGGTGTCAATCTACGTTCCGCAGCTATATCCCTGTCGATTGTGTAAGTTTCTGCAGAACGATGCAGTTTTTGAATGCAAGATGGAGCCAAATGATGATTGATAGGTACATTGCACCTCGACTTGCATGTCAGGCCGTGAAGGGAAGCATGTCAAATTAGGGAAATTTTTACATTACAATTTGACTCTAGAGAAAAGGGGAGATTTAGTGTTTGTTTCATCCAATCTTTGTTAAGTGATACACATACCTCGAAATCTTGTGTTTCTGTAGCTGCCATTGGTTGTCAAATTTCTTGTAATATTAATATCCAAGAGATTATTGTATCATTTGTAATTTGTACATAGTGCCCATGGAACTTTTTTGTATTCTCTAACACAGTATGTATCTTGTAATATTTGATAACCAAAATCTTCTTTCTTTAATTTTAGGAAGGCAAATTAAAATTTATTTCTACAGTTGATATTTGAATAACACTAATTATTTTGCCGAAGCTGCTGCTTTTATAGCCCATTAGCGTCCATTCAAAAAAGTTGGATCAATTACATCTAGCTTTAGTTAATATTAGCTAGTGTGAATAAAAAATATAAATATAAAAACTAATTATGAAAATTATATAATCATAGTAATTTCAATTGGTAGTCCTTTGTTTTTGCAAGTATTTAACTTTATTATAGGTATCAGATTCACTTATCGAATGATGTGGGCACAGAGATAAAACGATCTTTTTAAATGACCAGGAGACGCTTTGTAAAAAATTTTCCAACTTAGAGTTTTTCCTGTTAATTCATCCAAAGTTAGGGGGCTTTACTGGAAATTCGCTCATATATATATGTATATCATTTTGCGTAACTTTACCGGACACAGCACGCCAGCGCTCGGAAACTATTCTGAAGCGTCGGTATGATGCGCGTAGGTCCCGCCAATGAAAGGCCACGTCACCCACAAAAGCTCTCAGTGGGACGACTCGGTTAACTTTTAACGGCATTTTCCTCCAAAACCGCACATCGTCACACGGAATCTGTTGGCGTTAAGAGGTCTCATCCTTGTTCCCGATCCATTTCGTTCCCTATCTCAGATCCAGAGAGAGGGAGAAGGGAGATCTGAGTGAGAGAGAGGAGGAAGATGCACGGCAGGGGGTACACGCGGGTGGAGAAGGAGGAGGATGGCGACTTGGAGGCTGGGTGGGGCCCGCTGCACCCGGGCCTTTCCCGCGGCGAGTCCGAGCTCCGATGGGGCTTCGTCCGCAAGGTCTACGGTATCCTCGCCACCCAGATCTTGCTCACCACCGCCGTCTCTGCCGCCACTGTTCTCCACCCGTCCGTCAACACCGCCCTCGCCGCCAGCCCCGGCCTCGCGGTTGTCCTCGCCATCCTCCCCCTCGTCCGTAAGCTATCTTACCATTTTCTTTCTTTCCCTTCATTTTTTTCTGTTCTCTTGTTTATTAATCTTTAGATCGTTTGGGATTTGGATGAGCTGATAGTTCGAAATCGCGAGTCGGCTGTCCAAGCGGCTAAGTTTTTCTTTGACCTCCATTTTCTCGATCAATCTGTAGGTATTTCTTAGAATCATGAAGTGGTCACCGTAGAATGTCATAATAAATTGATAACTATCCTAACTTTCAAGGTAGACATGCATGGACCAGATTATATAGGTTCAATGAGTTTGGCGATTAACTGCATAAATTACCGATTAGGTTTATCCAGTACTATAAACAAGACTATGAATTAGCTGTTAGATTCACAATAGAGCTCCATAAATTGCAAAATTGAGGTATTGTCTATTACTGTAAAAACAAAATTAGCGTTCAAATCATTATTTGTTAAGTTGCAATATGACTTTAAAGAGTCTATTTATTTTGCATATTTCAACATATCCACATTATCCTAATACTCGGTGATGACCCTGCTTTTTTTTTTTTCTTTTTTTTCTGAAATCAATACGACCAATCTGATTACTTCAATTGTCACTTTTTGATTGGGAACATGGGAACACTGAAATAGTTGAATATTGTATAGTGCAACAGCAATGAACCATAATGTTCCAACAATTTGAGGTTAGCTATATGATCTTTTCCACCACCAGCTTTTTGTTGGGTTTGGGACACTCAGGTTGTTGTCACTTTTGGGTGAGACATAGTCAGTAAACAGATCTGAGAAATTTATACACTGGTTATTAACTTCTAAAGCAAATCTCCTTTGTTAAATTTGGAATTTTGTAGCATAAAGGATATAACAATAAGCAGTTAAGCACACATAAGCAGAGGTGATTTTTTATGATATATGGACCTAAAATCATATTGATCAAGGTCAATGATCTGATGTTAACAAAATTACCTAGTACGTGTTTTAGTCGAATATATTTTTCAGCATTATTTTGCTTTGGCTTGATAAACATACAAAAGCTTCTTAAATTACATAAGTTTTCGTTCCTTGGTTCTCAGTAGTTGTGTCTGCTGATTAGTGCTGATTGTCTACTTGTTTCTTATGTCTATTTTGACTCGAAAGGATTAAGACCTTAATTCTGGCTAATGGGATAGTAGCCTGATATATGCAGTCACTCTTTATATTTCTTTTATTGTTGATGCTTAATTTGTTGAGTAGTTTACAAGTAGCTAGCACCCTTTCTTATGTGGAAAAAAATGGAATTATATCTTAAGATATTATTTCTCAAGGATGGTAACCTGATATATAGTCAGCACAACGCCTGCACATGCCACATGTTCCCATGTCACAAATGGGTGATTTTTTTTAATAGATAAATGGATCATAGCCAGTGTATGCATCTCATTGATTTGCACGTAAAGGCAAATTTGGATTGTGTAAGTGTAAGCCACTAGCCTCTACTGTTTAACCATGGTATCTCATTTGTTTTGTTGAGAGTTGGATTCTTCTTTATGATGTAATGGAATAGGCCAAGATGAGGTTGGTGTTACTTTCCTCCTGGCCTTTGCATCACCTTGTTGTACTGTGTGTGCTTCAAGTAAAAGTTTACTATATATATTGTGGCAATGTTCAGCCCCCTTGCTTTCTTAGTGTGAGGTGGCCTTGTTGAACTTTGTTTCTCATCATTAATGTTGAGTGATGAAATAAAGTACAAATGTGTATTTGTTCTCTTGTTGCTTATGTGGCAAAATAGCATCTTAATCATCTTTAGTTTTGTTATAATTGTCTCATATCTGTAGTTTATTAATTACCTATGTTTTGCAGTGTTGTGCCCCTTATATCATTATCGACAGAAGCACCCACTAAATTTCATGTTTCTTGGCCTTTTCACTGTGTGCCTGAGCTTAAGCATTGGCGTGGCTTGTGCCAATACCCAAGGTAATTTATTTTGCTAATTTACATGGTAAAGGTATTTTAGCCAAATACTTTATTTATTCTCTTTCTCTGCTGCTTGTGCCTATTAACTCTTATTGCCTTAATTATATTTCAGGAAGGATTGTGCTTGAGGCATTGATTTTGACCTCTGCTGTTGTTGCGTCCTTGACTGGCTATACTTTCTGGGCATCCAGGAAGGGCAAGGACTTCAGCTATCTTGGACCATTTGTCTTTTCTGGTCTCATCATTCTTCTCGTGACCAGCTTGATACAGGTATGATGGATCCATTACTAAATCTTAATCAAGATGATTATTTGCCATAATATATTTATACTTTTCACTTGCTTTTGCTAAAATATTATGCAACACAAAAATCCATTTAATTCTTAATCTCATTGTTAAGAAGTTTATTCTTATGTCATGTAAGTTAGTGATGCATCATTTGTCTACTTGGATAATCTTTACCTAACTTGAACTGGGGATGATTATTTATCTGATTGTGATCACCATTTCTCATTCCATATATTTAAATATATTTTTGCTACTATCTAGTGATGAGGTGCAAGGAATTTTTTCAAAAGTCTGCTTTGATGCTAGCAGCAACCATTAGCATTTGCTTGTGAGAGCCGTTAATTTGCTTTTAGGCAGACTCATAATTCAAATGCACCAATTATATTATTAGATTGTTAAGAATGAACTCCTTATACTAGTAAAACATAATTTAAAATGCTCCATTTTGGACTCGTTGTCATTTTGTTTACAAAAGTTCTGTTTGTTTCTCCTTAATTTATTTGACATGCAATGCCTGACCAAGAAGACAAGAAACATTCTGTCAGTTTCTAGCAATGTTGGAACTTTGACCACAATTGGTCCTTCTCGGTCAGTAACAATGTGAAAGTTTGAGGGCTTCAGTGTCTCATTTTGGTTAGTAGCTGAAAGTCCTGTTTGCTGTGTGGGTATGCAGTAGATCTGGCCTTTAAGAAAGGAAGGAGAAGTGTGGCTTTAATCTCTTGTAAAATAAGAATAGCACTTTTGAAGCATAATTTTACCTTTTTCTATACAAGTTTGAATTATGTAACATCCCGATTAATCCCACATCGGAAGTGAACAAAAACTAAGTTAACGTACAAGGGTCTGATGAGTATATTACTGTCAACTTTAGTTTAAATATGTTGGCCAATGGTTTGGGCCAAAAAACGTTAATAGGCCAGTTAGCCCATCAGGCCCTGATCATGATATTTGATATTAGAGTCGACCTAGTATTTGGGCATGGTAAGGGAGTCAAATGACTCGTCACAGCCTAGAGCCATCACTAGGCTACGCCTCACATGCACCATGCTAGGGTTTGATCTGGACTTTGACATGATATCAAAGACCTTGAGTGGAGGAAATTGTAACATCCCGATTAGTCCCACATCGAAAGTGGACAAAGGTTAAGATTGACTTATAAGGGTCTAATGAATGTATTATTAATCGTTTGGGTCAAAAGAAGTTAATAGGCCAATTAGCCCATTAGCTTCGGATCATGAGAAAATAGAAAATAAGATCCATAGATTAAACATCTTAGTTTTGGGAAATTTCTAATCTCTCTCTTCTTTTCCTTGCTACATAGTGTAAGATCTAGAGAATTTAGTGTTTGTTAGTTTTTAAAACTATATTATCTATCAGGACCTTGGAATTAAAGCTATATATATATATATATATATATATATATTATAAGGGTCTAATGAATGTATTATTAATCGTTTGGGTCAAAAGAAGTTAATAGGCCAATTAGCCATAGCTTCGGATCATGAGAAAATAAGATCCATAGATTAAACATCTTAGTTTTTGGGAAATTTCTAATCTCTCTCTTCTTTTTCCTTGCTACATAGTGTAAGATCTAGAGAATTTAGTGTTTGTAGTTTTTAAACATATATATCTATCAGGACCTTGGAATTAAAGCTATATATATATATATATCCTAAATTCTAGACTCAATTCTTCTTGGACCCTCAAATTTTAAATTCTAGATGATGCATAAAGCATGCATCCACTATGGTCCCTAGAAGTTGCAAAAGTCTTGAACATAATTGGCCGAGAGAACTTGTAGAGTCTGATTTATACTACCATCTAAGTTTGTGCAGTTCTTTTTTCCTAAAAGTTGAAGTTGACGCATTTACTTTTTGGTTTTGTGTGTGAACCATGTGGATATATTTTATTTATGATGTCAATTAATGCTTGTGAATGTCTGATGCTGGCATGTGCAGATATTCTTCCCACTTGGACCAACATCTGTTGCTATCTTTGGTGGGTTCGGGGCCCTTATTTTCTCAGCTTTCATCATCTATGACACAGACAACTTGATCAAGCGCTACACTTATGATGATTACATTTGGGCATCTATCAATCTCTACCTTGACATTCTCAACTTGTTCCTTTCCATTTTGAACACGCTGAGAAGCATGCAGTCAGATAATTAGAGTCAAATGGTAGCTTTTATGAATTGCTTGCTACTCTCTAGTGATGTTTCTCAACTAAGATATTTACTATGCAACTGTTGTGCTGTTAAAGAAGTTTGACTGATCAAGGCGTCTGTTGAAGTCCAAATGTATCATTATATGATGTACTTTAAGTTGCTTGCTGTAAGTTTGTCACCGTGGGATGGTTGAAAGCTATTGATCAACTAGCTTGTCAATGTATCTATATTCTCTTTTAGATCTTTGCTGTTGCACGCATCCTGGCAAGTACTATCTTTTGTATTATTATAGCTGAGAGTACATTATCGTACATATACTGTATTTATAACCACAGAAAGTCCAGCATCCTACCTGAGCTTAGGATTCAAATAAACTACTCCTGAGAAATCAGTGCTCTTTTTGCTTCCTTAGTCGTGCTATTATTTGATTTGCCTTCCTTGCCCCTCTTTGTTCTGTCTTCTTGCAGGATGACAGCCCATTCGTGATGAAGATAATATCTTGCCATGATGAGAATCTCTTCTTGCAAGGTTGGTCGTCAAAAGCACATGCAAATGTCTGCAAATTGTGCTAATGACCATGACGATGTTGGTCACCTTTTCTTCACTTGCTTCTTCGCTGATTGTCATCGGAGTAAGTTCCTTTCATTTTGTGTAATATTAAGGTCTGCTCTTATTTAAGATTTCGAGATAAAATGATTGTATGATCTTTGCTCTGTGATTGCTGGCATGTGCAGATTTAAGCTGCAGCACTTGGCTTCCTATGGCTGGAAACGAACTGTGAGGTGTTATTCGCTGGGACTATTGGAACTGTGAGGCTTCACTTTCTCTTGGGTGTGTTTTTGTTACAGGTAATTTGGAAACTTGAATTAATCATGCCCAGCAGACGCGTGGTGGGACTTTCATTCTTCTCTTTGAAGATAGTACAATGTGAGATCTGACATTTATTAGCCACATTTTCTGCGATCCGTCATCATCTGCTCCCATTATACCAGCAGCAGCAGATTGGCATTTGCCAGCATTAAGGTATGTTGGTGGGTTCGTTGAGTAAAGAAAGAAAAGATAAAAAAACATGGATGTCTCATCTGGTTGTCAGGATTAAACTCATGATGTGTCTTGTTCTTACCAGGGTCTAAAAGTTGATGCCCCACCAGGGCCATCAGTGGAGACTGCCAAATTCTAATACATTAACATCTCTTGGCTTACAGGTTTTGGCGTGCCATCAAGTTTCACCCAATCGCTCCAGGAGGAGTAATTATCATAGCACAAAAAAGATTATATTTTACAGTTTTATGCATACAACAGAGTGAATAAGATTGTTGAAAAATCATACTTATAAAAAAAATTTCTGGCATTAAAAATATGTTTTCAACAATTAGGCGCCATGTGAAATGAAAGGAGAACAAAATCCAGCTTCTTTCAAACGCAAGAATGGAAAATTAAAGTCCAAGCAGGTTTCATGTGTTCTTTGACTTCCTTCACACACCGTTTACTAATTTTGATTGAAAGCATTTTTCTTTTCCAATATTATGCAACTATGTCTATCTTTCATTCGAGTTCCATTTATGTTGCACGCAATAGTTGAACTGTTTATACTACTTACATATTGACTTAGTTCTCTTTTCTGAACCATTTAGATCTCAAGTGATCTGGTTTGCCATGTGTCACACAATTTCTAGAGTCAACCAGCCAAAGTAATAGGCCTCACGGGGCCTGACTTTTTAATGAAGGCGACAAGAAACTGTTACACACAAGAATCATCTGATAGCACTTACGACATAATGGAGACTGCTACCAAGAAAAATTGACCTTGACAAACATGGCCTCATTTATTTCCAGACTGATGCAGAACCAACCAAACTGATAGTTATGATTCCAGGCAAAACCAAACAAGTTTGATGTGTAAAAGTAATAGGTGAAGATCGAATAAAAATGATTATAAATACTGGTAATCTTGGTCTCGTGGTTGTGTAACAGGGATTTCCTTGTAAAAAAGAAAATGAAATTAGAATTATGGTTTCTCCCTGTAAAAACTAAAATATTTGTTCATACTTGGTTGAGTTTATACATATAAATTAATTAACAATAGCTTTGGTATCATTAGATTAACAAGTCTGAAGGTTTTTTAGTTGGTGCTGAATCTTTCAGATGCTTTTCCAGCTACCATGTTTAGTAGATTTAGTTTCTCTTCCTCAAGACTGTTGGATGATATTTCTCTTTCAAATTCTACCAGCACAATGTGCTCAAACTTGCATTTAATTATAACTTTCTAAATTAGAAATTAGCAAAAGAAGCCATTTTGTTAATGTGTATTTGGAGCCTTATATCTTGTAATTCATACCTTCCTCAAGAAAACTCTGCAATTAATATTATACAGCTTGTGTTGCTGATGTTACTGGTTTCATCATGAGGAAGTGACAGTATTTGCTGATATTGTTAATGTGGTAGTGAAGAAGCACTGAGACACCAGGCAGCATGTCTCTGGAACTTAGAACTATTTATGCCTCTACAGGTATACTATTCAAATGAATGAGTGCATGCTGCATAGCATTTTCCCCATCCAAATACTCTCACAACCTGCTCTAGGGACTGGAAATTAAGAGCTCTAACGTGGCTCACCAAATGGAAGGTTTGTGTTATCTCTTTGTTCAATTTGTTGTTTTAATAAATTTACATCTCTCACTGATTTGATTGATTGTCCACAACGAAGACATGCTTTCTTACACGCAAGAGAAAGATCAGATTCCTCCACTGCTCGGTTAAAGCAATGACTGCAGCATCTCCAATGATCCTATCAAGTTATCATTTTTGCCATTGCTGCAGGAACTACTCCACACGATTCAAATGAATGAGTGCATGCTGCATAGCATTTTCCCCATCCAAATACTCTCACGATCTGGTTAAACACTCATCCATGTATACCTGCAACAATTTTTCTATGGGCTATTGTCGTCTTGCATTGGTTTGTTGCATAAAAAAAAGTAGAGGGTAGATGGAACTCATGCACCCAATTGGTGGGCTCCAAAAACACAGAAGTTCCTTTGGTGCTTCATGCGAAGTCAACTTGCACAACAGATGAAAGCTACTGAAAGGGTATATTCTGAGTCAAGAACCTTATGAATGATGGAACCATTTGTGCTGCACAATGCTTCTTGAACAAATGATACTCCCAGGTTCACCTTTCAAAAGGTACCCTTTAGTAACCCATGCAATAATGATGCAGTAGAAACTTTGTTTCTTGCCAGGATTGCTAATTGTTATAGTGTTGCTTAAAACATATGTTGGCTTTGTGCATCTTTGCATCTGATGACATAGTTTCAACATGTTGTAGCTCTGCATGCAATCCACTATTAGAGGCTCTATCTTGAAACCTTTCACAGGTTTCATGTTTTCTGTCTAATATGTCTAATCTCAGTTTGGAGTTTGATGGAGTCATTCACTCATTAGATTATGTTAGGAACTAGTTGTTTTCTTGGTAACACTTGCATCATTAGTGAGATCACAAGCCAGGCCTCACAATGCAGAATTCATTAGTTATGACATGACAACAAGAATTTCATGTGATTCAATAAACAAAACATACATTCCATCATTGCGCCTCATAAATGGATGAAAATTTCAGCCATATATTCTACATGCATTGTTACTGTAGTAATATGTGAAAGATACAACACCAGGTTTAAGAGTTTTAGGCTGTCGAAAGGCACTGTAAGGTCATCTATGCAGAACAACCTTCTTTCTTTCCCTGTAGATTATTCTTCAAAACTCACAAGGGAAGAAAAAAGGACTATTCTTTGGACTAATGCTTAAGGATTTATCTCCCCTACTGTCGCATCACTTTTGATCCTTTCTGCAAGCTCTACTCTCATGTTTGAACAGTCGCTCTTGTTTCAAAAGCAAATGTCTCATCTCCCCATCGAATCTGGTCCCAAATCTTATGAGGAGCAGTGCATGCTTTTCTTTCTTTTGTCTTCTCAAAAAATGTGGTCCTATGTATTGCTGCATGACATATAAGTGCAGATATTTATGCTAAGCTTGTTATGGCTTCCAGTGATCGTTTTCTACCTCTAAACACATTGTTGTTCATTAAGTAGGATCACAGAGAATTGATGTGCTAGAGTTAAAAACATTGCTTCTGGCGGTGTGCCGTGTGTAAAGTATCATACATGTTGCATGCTAAGCACAACCATTCAAGGTGATGCAAGTTGATGAATGATGGTAATAATGTTTCAGCAGTGTTCATATTTTATATTGAGTTGCATGGACGAGGATTCACGCACCTATGTACTTAAAATGTTGAAGTTTGAGCCTCTTTTATTGACTGATTTATCTGTCATTTCCTGAGCAGTGCCAAAAGTACTTCTGGTCCTAAGCTCACATAAAGATTTGGGAGTAAAGGACATCAGATGCATCAAATCCTTTCATACCTGTCGGATGGCTCCTGCTCCTGTGGCAACTGGTGAGACCTTAGTATTTAATATAAACATAGTCATAGCCCCAATATATTATGAGATAGGTAATAAATGCATACCAAGAAAGATAGTTAACCATAGGGTTTTATTAGAGGGGAAGGAACTCTTGATGATTAGATGGTGGGTTGGATCTTCATGATTTTCTGGTATATTACTCTTGATATCTGAGAAGTATCATTTTAATGATGTTTAGTTGAGATCCTACTTTTCTCCTTATTTTTGATGATGTCTGTCTGATGTATTCTGGTTGATCTTCTTAGAGAGGAAGATTTATAGCCTCATAGTTTCTGATTAGTAAAAGAATCTAGAGAGGGCATGCAATAGTCACTCTCATTTCCTTTTTCTTTTCCTTGGAATCACCAGTCGTATCAATATGTCATTCCTCAACTGTTTCTTTCACTTCAACTCCAAATGAAGCCACGAGCAGTAGGGTATAAACTCAGTTGTCATCTGGTGACGTCTGGCTTCCCAATGTCAAGTTCACATGAAGGCGTTGTAGATCGAGCATGCTTTGTTTTGATGCATGGAAAATACATACATACATATATATGGACTGTTCTCTCTCTCACAGGAAGACTATTCACCACTGCATTTTCTACAGGCATGGCGTACGAGCTGTGACTTTTTAGGCTTCATCGATTCAAAACGAGAACAACGGAGTCCAAAGAAGAAAATACACCCCCTTTCCACAGTCACACCCTTCAAATCGTAAGACTTTTCGTCTCCACCGAACATTGTTTCAGTGTTGTACAAAGACATGGAGGTCAGTGCCAATGACCTCTTGATCCTCCGAGGTTTCTGAAGTCAAAAGTCCTGCATGCAGCATTCGACAAGGTGAGGGTAAATTTTGACCTTAGATTATATTTGGTTGGATCAATATTTCTAGCATTGCAGGTTTGGCCATGGAATTAGAATAACTCTTTACCTTCATTACTTGTCAGTCGAAAGAGAAACGAAGCAAATGCTTTAATGCCAAGCTGCTTTGTCCGTGGAATCATCTAAAGTGTTGGCTCACTCAGTATGCCAAGCACCCACCCACCATGACGCTTTATGCCTAACATTCCTTTGCAAAGGCAGGATAAAGCATGTTCTTCTCCTACTACTACTAGAGGAGCGGGGGAGGGAGGGAGATACCTTAATCCAGCAGCAGCACTCATGTGAAGTGATTCGAATCACGGAAAAATAATTCCTCTTTATGCTCGATAATGATAATGATGATAATATTTAAAAATAAAAATCTATATAATCGAAACGGTAAGTTGAGACCATTTTTTATATTAAAAAAAAACTTAAAGAGTGAAGTTTACAAGCATTTGAAAAAAATTATGTTTGAGATATTTTGTACCAATAAAAAATTGAATGGATTAATCAATCAATAAATTGTCTAAAAGAAATTTTCATAAAAAGAATTTTGACTTCCATCCAGGTTAACTAACTTACCAGTGTGGATGGATCTTCTGCTTCACAAACTAGTAAGTAAGCAATGATGACAATTCAAAATTAGGTATTGTTAAGTGATCAAATCCAATGACATTTAGTATGGAGGAGAATGCATATGGTGAGCTTGGCATGGCAATAAGAGGCAAGAAAGGGAGTTTGAGAAGGGGTTCATGGACCCAAATACGGATTGACCTTCTATTGTACTTACCATTTTTTACTATACTTTCCTTCTTTTCTTTTTTTTTCCTCCTTTCTAAATCAATAATTGTTTTCTTTCTACAGGAGTTTTTACCTAAAACAATAGTATATTTTCACTGGACCCCACCAAACATTATATTTTGACTGTATGTCACCATACTGTGACCCCCTCCCTTACAGCTTCTCTTTTCCTTTTCATTTTCACCCTTCAATTTTCTTTCTTTCTTTTTTTTTTTGGTGGTGGATCTCTCTACCCCCTCCAAAATCCTCTTCTTTTGCCCTTTTCGTTGCGGTCGTTTTCCTCCGGGTCCCACGTCAGGTTCCCCTTGATCGACCAACCATATGTCGCCGCCCCTTGCGGGCCCCACACCTCGTGCCATACGAGACAAAATTTGTCCCTCCACGAATTAATTGCACGCTTCACAGGGCTCCACACAGCACAAACCACATCACATGCGCCACCCCAAACTATATATATATATATATATATATATATATATATATATACCGTGATACTTGGAACGGGACAGACGACGACATGTAGCTCCAGCATATTAATTGCCTTAATTTAAATCAACCTTTTCGAGCGATTCGATTCCTCGAGGAGCCATTTTGGCCCTAATCATGAAAAATCAGATCAGAATATTCTAACATCGACTTTAATCCGAGAGAACTGTTGATCGAATCGATTCGCATGACAGCCGTCCGATTCACGCAGTCTCTTTTTCACCGCACCCTGATATCATGATATAGATTCAATGCATCATCCCATTTTAATTATCCGATTAATAGATGAGATAGGCACGAATCCTTTGGCGATGAGGACGGTCACGTTGGAGTGCGCGATATACCGTGTTCCCTGCCTCGCGCGACACAGCACACGCGATGCCGCGGACGTGCTCCCTGACGACATCCGCACGCCCCTCTCCACGGGGAACGTACGTATAGTGTACGTATCACGGGCCGGAGAGTCCATACTACGCGATCTCGTTACCGTCCGGGGGTGCTTCGCCCTGACCGTAGCCGAGGGGTCTGTTGACCAAAACAGCCCCATGAATATTTGACGGTGGAGATCCCCGGGCCCACCGGTCCCGCCGCGGGGTCCGCTGGATCAAACGGCCGTGGAGGCGTCGACGTCATCGATCGTGCGAGGACCACGCGCGTCGGAAAGCGAAGGGACGGGATCCCCTCACCGCGGTGAGCCTACTTTAGGCGAGATGGTCGCACCTTCTATCTCCTCCGATGGTTCCGTTGGGATCGCGGTACCGCTCCGCTCGTCCCGCTAACCGTCCTCCACTCCTCCCAGTCCGCCACGTCAGCTGAGGCGTGCATTGGCTCCCCGAGTATTTATATAGCCCTCGGGGCGTAGTTCCGCTTGTCCTCGTTCCCATTCATCTCCTCCTATTCCAACCTCTCTCTCTCTCTCTGTCTGTCTCTCTCTCTCTCTCTAGGAGTGTTGGTGGCGGCGATGGCGGCGGCGGGGGCGGGGGACGCGACCGCGGTGTACGCGAGGGACGCGATGATCGCGTGGTTCCGGGGGGAGTTCGCGGCGGCGAACGCGATCATCGACGAGCTGTGCGGCCACCTGGCGCAGATCGGAGGCGGGGAGGAGTACGAGGCAGCGTTCGAGGCCATACACCGGCGCCGCCTCAACTGGATCCCGGTTCTCCACTTGCAGAAGTACTTCTCCATCGCCGACGTCTCCGCCGAGCTCCGCCTCGTGGCGGCTAACCGCGCGGCGGCCGCCTCCTTCGCCGCGGACGACCCCCCCGCGGAGGAGGAACCTGCTGCTCCCGAGGCGGTAGTTGCCGACCCCAAGGTCGCGGTCGAGGAAGAAGCGACGGCGGCGGCGGCGGCGGAGGAGAAACCTTCCGGAGATTCTTCGGATCAAAGGGGCATCGAAGACGGTGAAGCGTACGGAGGTAAGTATCAACCATCGGTATCTTTACTCTTCAATAAATTAGTGAATTAAAAATTATTTATCTGATTTATTTTTATTTTATATAACACGTTGTGTTCGATACGCTTTTACGGATATTTAAATCCTTTTTACTTGCATTTCGGCATCAGTATCGGTTCGTCTCGCGCGATCCACCACCTAACTGACCCTTCCTAGGGAGATCGGACGGTGCTGTTGATGCTCCGATCTATACTCGTTTTCTAGTTCGCCTCACCGGGATAACTCGTCTGCGAGGGTGAGTTCCGGACGCTTAACTCGGCCCGTGAACCCTTTCACGGGCTGCGGCGGACTCGCCGTACTCCCGCGCCTTCGGGCACTGTTAATTTCACGCTTCACAATAAGTTCCTCCTTTTGGACTTGTAGAGCGAGGCGGTAGAGATCAGAGAGAGAGAGAGAGAGAGAGAGAGAGAGAGAGAGAGAGAGAGGTGGCGTGAACTTCTATTCGAGGGAGAAGTACGTTAACGAGGCTGGGCGCCACAACCCCGGGAACGGGGGAGTCGAGGGAGTATTGGACGGTTACGCTTGTGCCACGTGGCACAGGTCAGGTGGTTGTCGATCGGGGAGGGTAGGTGGCGTGGGTCGACCAGCGCCGTTCGATTAGGACCGGTCGTCTCCCTCCGGTTGTGGGATCCCTGATCGGCTGTGACTCGAGTGAGAGGCGTGACGATTGGGTCCCGCGTGGCGTTCTTGACGTCAACTGCCGGCGGACGGGAGAAGAAAAAGTGGTAGCCGCCCGACAGCGTGAGGTCAAGTCCGCCAGCCCCTCCGCGGCGTTCCTCGGAAGCGATTCATGATATGCATCTAGATTTTCAACGTCTTGAACGGCGGCCGACCTTGTTAAATGTGCCGCTGAATGAAGTTGATTTCTCCGCATCAATGTTCTCACTGACATTGGGTTTCGTGTGGTTTTTAGGACCCCAAGAAGCACCAGCTTCATCGGACAAGGCCGATGTGATGAAAGCAGAAGTAGATGGCTCGGTGCGTCCGGAGAGGATTAAGATCTCGAAAGGTTTTGTGGCCAAGGAGTCGGTGAAAGGGCACATGGCGAGTTCCATCTTACCACCATCATTGGGCACAGTTTCTGTATAGAGATGCAATAGAAGATGGCGTAGGAAGTAGTAGTCGTTCGGTTCTATGTTTACCAGCTCCCCATTTGATCCCCCGTTTGCTGATTTCTCCACTCGTGAAATGCTTTGAGCAGGTCAATGTTGTGAAGGGTCTCAAGTTGTACGAGGACATCTTCACAGACTCGGAGCTGCTCACGCTGTCTGAATTCGTAGATGAGCTCCGCCTTGCGGGACGCGGCGGCGAACTCCCAGGTAACATTCTGTTCTTGATGCTTCTTCTTTTTGCTATATATATTGCCCACTTTCTACCATGAAGTTTGTGCATGTGTGTTCAGGTGAAACATATATATTCTTCAACAAAGAAATGAAAGGGAACAAGAGAGAGATCATTCAGCTTGGTGTCCCGCTATTCCAATCAACGACGGAGGCAGCAAGTAAAAGCCCCATTTCTGGCGGCTTCTTTGTACTCACTCAATCGAGCGCATTAGTAAGCTGAGATTGTCGTGACATGAGAAATGTTTGATGCACAGGTAACATCGAACCAATTCCCTCCGCGTTTCAGACTGTAATCGATCACTTGGTTCAATGGCGTTTGATACCGGAGACTAGGAAGCCCGACAGTTGCATCATCAATTTCTTCGAGGAGGTAACACACCCCCCCCCCTTTTTCTCTCGAGCAAATCTTTACATATGCCTGAAAACCTTCGTAATTCTAGTGGCCGGGTTTTCTCGTGTGGCTTCACAGGATGAGCACTCGCAGCCCTACTTCAAACCTCCGCATTTGGACAATCCCATTTCCACACTCGTCCTCTCCGAAACTACAATCGCTTTTGGGCGGTCTCTTGTTAGCGATCATGAAGGAAACTATAAGGGTTCCTTGACGCTTCCCATCAAGCAAGGGTATGTATGCGATGGACCGGATACCAATGTCATCTTGATGATGAGAAGGTTTAACTTGCTTTATATTTGTTGCGCGCAGGTCGCTCCTAGTCATGCGCGGTAACAGCGCGGACATGGCGAGGCACGTTGTTTGCGCTTCACCGAACAAGAGGGCCATTATCACATTCGTGAAGGTGAGGCATGCCGCCGCTCGCCAGGCGGCAGCTTCGCCCACCGCGTTGCAGCCAACCAAGGCGATGACGGTTTGGCAACCCGGGACAGCACAGACGACGACGACGACGACGACGATACCGCAGAAGGTGGCTACCGCGGGGGTCATCGCCTGGCCTCATCGCGTGATACCGGCCGCATGGGGATTGGCCCTCCACAGCCCCGTGGTAATGGTGGCGCCGCGCAGGGCGATGGTGGTGGGCCAGGGCCCTGGCAAGAAGGCGCCCCGCAATGGCACGGGCGTGTTCTTGCCGTGGACGGTCGGCCCCAAGAAGCACACCAAGCATCTTCCTCCTCGGTTTCAGAAGGGGAGGCTGCCATCTCCGTTAGAAGTGCAGGCATAGGAGTGTCGAGAGAGATTAACATTAGCAACTTTCTGAGGTGATGTTTCCTTTTTGGGGTCTTGTAATATGGTAGGTAGTGCATGTGGTGGTGGTGGTGGTGACTGTGACAAAAAAAGAAAAAGAAAAAAAAGAGAGAGAGAGAGAGAAATGGCGGAGAGGGATTTTGTGTACTTTGCTTTTGACAGAAATGATGATGGGAGTGTCGGAATTTTGAAATATTTAAGTTCCGAGTTGTAGTCAAAGGTTAGTAGTGTTAGGTGTTGGTGTCCTCTACACTTTTATCCTTAATTCGATCTCCCAACTATCCGACTAATTTAGTTTAGAATCTTCATGGAACATGCTCCTGATGTAATTATATGCATATATCCCATTGGACCAACCATCCCGCTCTCAATTCCTAAACCATAGATAGATTAGTCTTCAAACTATGGTTTGATGGTTCATGTTAGCAAGAATTGATAGGATCCGATATCACACAAAACAAATAAGACAAAAAATAAAATAAAAAAAACATATAAAACGAAAAAGGCAGACCTATGCCATCGTGGGGTTCGATAGATTGCAAAGCTCTTCAATCTCCTTGATGATTAAATCTTTCTCCTCTTCAAATTGATCATCTTCGCCTACATCAGAACAAAAGAAGTGAATCCTATGAAACTGAGACGGAGGCGGGCCGACAAGAAAATAGCAGACTGCTAAATATTTTATTTTGCACAAGGATGATTCTTTTTTAGTTCTTAACCACGCTGATATCAAGGTGTGCCCCAATCATACGACAAACTGTTGTCAGTCCAATGCGATAATATTTTCCATGATATGACTCATTTTTTCGCTAGAACATGTCAAATAACAGATACATAACACAGAAATTTACCTTTGCTCATGGGAAGATTTTCCAGTGACATCAACAGCTCTTCATGATTGCCTCAACAATTTCCCGTGGCTTATTCGGATTAGCAACAAATACCTAATTTTAGGTTAAAAAAAAAAAGGAATTTCACAAACAATCATCAGTAGAAACATAAAATCTCGTACTTCAAAGCGATGCAAGCATATAAAGCAACATGCAACTTTGAGTACTATATATGACCTAAAAACCAATTGGTTAACTCAAGTTTATTACTAAATTTTATGATTCCTCTTCAAGGTAAAACATTAAAAGACAACTAACTCATAAAAACATAAGAAATACACATTATCAGCAGATTTCCGACTTGGAACAAAAAATTAGCACAAGGTAAAACATTAAAAGACAACTAACTCATAAAAACATAAGAAATACACATTATCAGCAGATTTCCGACTTGGAACAAAAAATTAGCAAAGGATAGCATAACTGTGCCAAAAGTTCTGAGAAAACAACTACCTTGAAAATGTGGAAGGCAGAAATCTGGATATTTTTGCTTGTGTCCTGAATAGAATATGACATATGCAGATTAGGGCTCCATATGATTATCAAAACTTAATATAAATACTCTTTATGAATGAAATCAAATGGACCATAAATAGCGTATAATAACATTATCCCAGATATCAATTCTTAAACAAAAAGGTACACAATTGTGTATCTATCTATAGTCAGCTATGGAGCAGAAATGTCAGCAATCATTAAAAGGAAACAGAGATTAAAAGAAGGGCATGTGCACTCTTTTCTGGAAGTTGCCTTTTGCTGAAGCAAAAAATGGTTATATGAAGTGTTCACAACTAAATTATCTTTTCTTTACATGAAATCTACAACTAAACAATGAGATAGCAGTGACTACGCAGCTGCAAGATGAATCTCTATTTTAGATGCTATAGGCTCTGATGGTTCACGGTCTATATGAAATTTTAGATGCAACCATTGCTTAAATGTTCATAAAAACAAGAGATGGACTACAGATAGAAGATTGTGGATCAAGTGTTTTAGGGGTGAGGGAGGGAAGTGAGTGAGAGGATGGGGGAGGACCTTAGTAAACTAAAATTGTTGTTAGGATATGATGGGATCTAGCGAGGGGGGGACCTTAACGTTGTCATTAGGATACAATGGGAACTTTTTTAGATTAATAGGCAAAAAGGGCACAACACATTTGGTGACCACGAACTCAATTTATTTATATTTATATTTACATTTATATTTATATTTATATATGCTGGAGTTAGGGTTGCATAACCAGTTAATGGAAAGAATAAACTTCATATGGAGCCAATATAAGTGTTTTGTCATCACACTTTGCTATAGTTTCTAATACAGTGTTGAATATAATCTAACTCTCCCATTTTTCACATAACAAGAAATACAAAATTGGACACGATAAAATAATTTCATATAAAACTACAATGTACATCAGGCAAAACTACAACTTTAAAAAACATACAATAAACTAGTAAAAGTAGTATAGGAGAAAATAACTGAAAAATCATTTACCTTTAGTAATGCCATCATAATATGCAAGAACCGAACTTCTAAAATGTAGCGCTTCATTATTTGCAAATTTTGGGGTTCCAAAAGGAAATCCGAGAGAATCTAAATATTAACTGACATCAACCCAACTACTAATGACAAAATAATCTGAGACAGAAGCAAAATATAGATCACTAATAAAACTAACCTTCAAGGATTGTCTTCTTGTTACATAGTTAGGAGACGTCAATAGCTTTTCATAAAGCTCAAAGAACTGCCATGAAACTCTTTAATCAGAGGAAAGGAAACACACCAGAAACATCTTGTCTAATTAGCAGAATTTTCCGGCAAATTATTGCAATAAGTTGGATTTGAAAAACTTAGACCCCTGAACAACTAAAGTAGTACATGAAAAACTTGATAGCTGACCTGAACATAATGTGAACTCAAAAACTGAGAGACTATCATTTCATGTTTCGTAAGCAAGTCCTGCCAAAATTTCATCTATGAGTAAGCATGAGACAGTGCATGAACATAATCGTGGAGTCTAAAACATGATGATAGGTGTAACATCCCCGATTAGTCCCACATCGGAAGTGGGCAAGATTAAGATTGACTTATAAGGGTCTGATGAGTGTACTACTATAGCCCATCAGGCTATAGCCCATCGGGCAAGATTAAGATTGGCTTATAGCCCATCAGGCTTGAGCCATGATAATAGGTATGCCAAAAGTAGCAACACTGACCTTGAAGGTAGCAAGAGCATCCGAGGCAGTTCCACATATTTGAAACTTAATTCAAAGCTCCTTGATTCCAGGATACATCTGAAAGATCACTACAAAATCAAAATGCATTCAAAATCAAAAAATTAATGGCCATAATATAATAAATGAGAAGTTAGAAATTTCATATGAAAAAACTTATAAATATTACAGTTCTGTTTCAACCTGCTCCTCAAAGTTCATTAAGATCCTATATTTCTTAAAGAATACGTAAATAACAATCAGATAGTTCTTAAAATCAATGAACCACTCTCTGCAGACAATTCTGACACAGACTTCATATCCAAAATCCAAATATCAACAAAATATAAAATGTCCTGTGTCAAACTGATCAGATGAGTAGATTGAACAATGTTGAATGTATTTGTCAATATGAATCATAAACAGAATACTAAAAAAAATCATCTTGCCAAATAGAGACTTCAGAAGGCTTAGGTATACAAGATAACGATAACATAACAACCATTTTAAAGTGAAAATTTTATAACGTTACTTTTGTAAAAAATAAAATAATTTCTTAACAATAATTGTGATGAGCAGTTTCACTTCAATTGATGTGATACAGTAAGGCTGTAGTTGGTAGATTTTTAGCAAGATGCAGATCTTGATTAGTTTGGAGAAGCATATGAAACAAAATAAGAACTGATCAAAATACGATCATATAGTTAAATTTGCAAATGCTAACCATACATTGCAACCTTAAAATATTTATGCATTTACTTTAACTGAATACATTCAGATATGCCAACAACAAATAAGATTGACTGACACATCCTAATGGACTTCCAACATAGAAACATCCAGACCATAACATAACAAGCATAATTGTATATTACAATCCAAGTTCAGTCTTTGTTTCAACAGATTAGTTGCTGAAAGAAAAACAATTCATTTAATATGTTTATCCCACAACTTGATTTAAAACTTATAGACTAATCTAAAACTAGTCTATAAACTTATAGATGCATCATATATAAAACTAGTTTTAGTTACATTTTAGATTTGTTGTTTATAACTTTTCAAAGCCACGAGATCTAAATGAGCATCAAGGTGGAAGGATTATTAAGTTGTGTGTTAACTTTATAAATGATCAAGCTTACATTTATTTGAGCGATTAGTCCATTGTAAGTAAGACTTTAAACATGCATTGTAATATCAAATTATGCTTGCTACATTATGGTACTGATTTGATTTGTTGGTACATTCTGGATGTTTCTATGTTGGAAGTCCACTTGGGATGTGACATAGACAGATAATGATGACAAGAAACCAAAATTAGCAAGGATTTCAAGTTGCTTACTTTGCAAGAGTTGGATATTTGATGCACTCCCTCAGCATGTTACCACAGCTCAACGCAATCTCTTTGTTGTTGTAACTGTTTGGAAATCAGTAACTAAATTAAGCTTCAAGACTTAACTGAAAATGCCAGCATAATGTAGTTTCTTGTCATAATGTAGAAGTGAAAAAAATCCAGAAAACTGCAAGTGAACAAGGCTAAACAGAAAGAAACCAGAGTAGAAGTAGGCCGAAACTCCTACAATTCCACTGCTTGTTACTGATAGTAACTACTGCAATTCCAAGGCTAAACATAATGTAGTTTGATTCTTAAACGGTAGGTGTAATGCATGCTTCAATACGATACCAAAGCCTAATTTTGACTAAATAGAAAAATGCCTTGATTTAGGATGCTAAAAACATCCCTAAAGTGAGACCATATGTAAAAATTGACTATATCAAATTGCTTTAGACTTCACATGTCCTTATGATTTCAATCACAGTTAAATCAACACATGAAGACCAACTTATTTGAACAAGCTGTTAAAAAAAGAAAAGTCAGGTTCTTCCTTGAAGATATCCAAAGATGATGATAAGACCCAAAAAAAAGATCAACATATTTCAAGCAGTTAACATAAGATTAACGTCTAAACCAACTTAAGGAAACCTATTCAAACATGTTGTTAAAAAGAGCAAAGTTGTTCCTTGAAGACATTGAAATCATCGGGCGATAGGGACCTTCGCGTAGGCACCCGAGCAATGCAAGGCAAGGCCCATCCGGATTCAAGTTTGGATCCGTAAATTAGGTGTGGCCCAAGCACACCTTAGCCGATCTGGTTCAATCGAACCTGATCAGCTTGAGACTAATTCCAACTTGGGTTAAGACTTAGATTGACATATAAGAAGTTAAGAACCTAGATTGACATATAAGAGGCTAACAATTGTACTATCGTTAAGAAGCTAATTACAACTTGGGCTAATTCCAACTAGATGAGTATGTTTACTCCCATATCAGAAGTGGGCTAAGACTTAGATTGATATATAAGAGGCTAATGGGTTAATGGGTGTATTACTGTTAACTTGAGCTTAAACATTTTTGGACTAGTGGTTTAGACTCAATGAAGTTAATAGAGCAATTATCCCATAAGATTGAGTCATGACAAAATGGAAACAGAGTTTATATAGTATTGGGCATGGCAAGGGGTTTGAGTAGAAAAGGGTTACTTGTCCAATGGGGCCCAAGAGTGTGATATGGAGGGACCATTGGAGTAGGCCTCACATGTACTATACTAGGGTGATTTGGGCTACGTAGGTGCTTAATGTCCTTTAAGTGGGGCAGGTTATGTCATCTCGGTTTAGACCCACATCAAAAGTGGACTAAAACTTAGATCAACATATAAGAGGTTGATGGATGTACTCTTGTTAACTTGGAATTAAGCATTTTGGACACAAGTTATCCTATCAGATTGTGACCCCAACAAAAGGCTCACTTTCAATGTTGTAATAATTCAATAGAGATCCTAGTGGTTAATGCACTGTTGTGCAGTTGATAGATCTCATGTTCAATACTATGCGAAAGCATCTTGTACAACATTCAATGTAATGTGAAAGCATACTATGCGAAAACATCTAGCCACTGATGCTTGACTGAAGAAAGGGTTGTCCCTGCACTAGTCATGGAAGATTCCCGAGTATACCCAATTGATCCTCACCACAATCTAGCAACCTAAGAACCAAAACATAGAATTAGCTAATCAACTATGTACTAAGTTCACTTGAATATTGATGCCAGGAAGAAGTGTTCTCATGCATACTGTAGATAAGATGACAAACTAAGTATGCTTGAGAGACAGAACTTACCAGATAATGAGGAAGTCCAAAAGTTCCAAATGATTCTCAATATATTCTACACAACAATATCTAGAATCAACGTTATGCCTTAATAAAATGGACCAACAGTGCATCAAATCTTTTCTGGCCTGATTTGAAAGCATCGATTAGCTTTGGCATCAATGATGGTCATAATTGTACCAAATGAAGGCTGAACTTACTTCCCAACTCAAAGTTGGCAACTTATGAATGAATAGAAAAAAAACATCTCCTTTGCATATTTCAACAACCAACTGTGAAATATGATCTTGATTTGGTTCGGTTTCTGCATCCCCTGAAAGCATTTGCCTCATTGAAAGGACATTATTTTCGACTTCTTCAAGAGCCTAGAATGACAAAGTATAATTGCTTTAAAAAATGAAGAAATCAACTCAAATGCTTCTAATATCAAAAAGAAGTGCATGACATTGTTGTCTCTCTAAATATACTTGGCATATGTTTATCTTGAAAGGTGTTTTTAACATTTGTGAATCATGTGGAGTTAAGCTGCCTTTGGGCATAGAAAAATGACAGTTTGAGATAAGCAGAATGGCTGAGTGCAAACTCAATATCTGCTGTATGAGACAGAGACAAGCTTAGCCAGCAGGCACAGATTGGGGCTTGCCAGAAATGCAAAAGAATGCACACGTGAAGATTTTAGCTCTAAACTAATGCTGCAGTAGAGTAACATCTTCAAATCTATATTCAGAAAGTCAAGGGTTTAACCACATGAACTTATAAAACATTATTTATAGATTATTTGAAGAAATGACATGCATACATAGAGAAAGAACATTCAGTTGAAAGCCTATATCAATGAATCACCAAATGATATATATATATATATATATGTATTAATATTCTAATAATCTCTTTACTAAATTAGTATAAGAATACCTTTAGTATTCAAGACTTGATCATATTTGCAGGAGTCATATTTCTGGATAAATACAATCAAGATTTGACATTAAAAGCAATCGTGTTAGTATTAAAGTCCAACCCGTCTTAAATCAAGAAGTGTATATAAAAATATACCATTCCACCAGTTGTAGGAGAGGTAAGAATTTATGCATAGGAGATATGGAAGCTAATACAGTATGGCATAGGGTTATACCCAAGTCCGAACACATAGATTAACCCTCGCAAAGTTATGTTCATATTTTAACAGCCTGCCCCTTGATCGGCCATACTTTAATTACTTTATACTTCCAGCAAATTAACATCTGGAGAACACAGACTCCAGTACTTGCGTGAAGCGACGAGTATGTTCAAGATAAATACAAATCCCACAAAGAGTTCTATCAACCACATAACCTAACAAAACAACATCTCAACCAGGATCGAAAGAAGGTCAAAGGAAAAGAAAATTCCACAATTAACTCGATCGAGAGGTTCTTGACGAAATGAAAGCCGAGGAAATCGCGTTTAGATCGCAGATTTGCCACTCATTGCACCGAAGCAAACAGATATTTCGGATCAGATGATGGATCGGCGGAGACGAAGGGATCTAGAACCAGATCGTTTGTGGGAAATGCGAGGAGAGAGAGATAGAGACAATGGGGAAGACGACCTTCGCGAAGGTGTTGGTGTCGAGAGAGAGGAAGCTCTCCTTGATGGCCCCGGCGAGCTCCGCCGGGCCCGGCTTGGACCGCGGCGACGGCTTGAAGAAGAAGGACATCGGCGGTCCCTCGCGTCGCCCGCAAGTGAAGAGGAAGAAAGAAAGATGTCATCACGGCTCGTTCTAGTTGGCTTTGTCGAGTGTGAGTCGACTCCGACCGGTTCGGTTCGGCATCCGCGATGATTTGATAGGGAAGCACCAGCATATCCGTCTCCACCACTGACGTCTCTCCTGCAAGTGGCGCCCATTCACAAGCGATGGCTGTGGACCCATGTGCTATGGGTCCCATAAGATGACCGCCTGCGGACCGAAACCTTCTGAGACTTCTTAACATAAAAATGGAAACAATTGTTTATGAAGTACAAAGGCTTTTTTTAATTAAAAAATAGAAATATTATTTAAAAATCTCTTCACCTACATAAAAATAATATTATTATTACGGTGAAAATAACATGACCTAACACATCAGCTCTATGTAACTGACACAACAGTGCCACCAGGTCGACACCTCGACTTCATATGATACCCACATAACTGATACAACTAATTCATACCTTCACTTAATACATGATGAAATAAATAATAGCAAAACAAAATAAAAAAAGTATAACTAAAATAAAAAAGACAGCAATCACTATATTTAAGTTCCAAAAATAAAAAATCTCCTATTTTTATTATAAAAAACAAAATAACAATCTACTTGTCATAATAAATCAAAACTTATTTTAGAAATAACATTACTAATACCTCTTCTCTCACTAGGTCTCGGTGTCAGAGTCAAATAGAACTCATCCCTTTACTATAGAAACTGGACCAGACAAATGCATTGAGACATTTTTTCCCTGGTCTTAACCAAACACAAGTTTTCCAATGAAAGAGATCTTTCAATGGGAACTTCATGGATGCCAAGGTTCAGAGCTTAAACAAAACTAAATCAAACTCATTGAAATTAACCTGCAAGCAACTCATGAGCAGATTCAGACAGACTAGTGAATCAAGAGAAAAGACCAATAAGTCCATGAGCCTTGAGAAAATGAAAAAAGAAACAAAGCAGAAGTCATATTCAATTACATGCAACCACTGTATATCGACAGATATCAGTCTACAAGGGGTTTTCCTTCTGTTATCAGCAAGAATGTACAAGTTGTGGTGATACAACATAACTCTTCTGGTCTATTCTGATCGCTAACTCAAGGAAAAAGAAGAAACAATAAAGCAAAGAAGAAAATCGATTACCCAAATATACAATTTCAAAAATAGAATGCAAGTTTTTCATCTATCGTGTCTTGCAGTCTTGTACATTTCTCCAAGAGCATGGACAATTTGTCATCCATCTTGAAGAAAGAAATAGCTGATCTTCCATTTTCTCCATTCCCTGATTTGCTACACTTGAGATCCTCATCCTCGTCCACAGCTAAATTTTCAGACTTCGGAGCATCGCCAGTTTCATGCACCATGGGAGATGAATCTAACGGCTCAGGCAGTGACATGGGCTGCTCTGCAAGTGGAATATTGCAGCAAATCTCCACAATTTCATCAAAAGAAGGTTTTGTTGAAAAGAATGCATTGTTCGATACTCTTCTTCACCGATTTTCCTCTCCAAATCCTGCATCATGGAACTTGAGTTTAATGGCATAGCAGCACCAATGCTGTGAGTATAATCAATTGCAGTAAGCCTGTCCAGATGCTGCTCCAACAAATACGCTACGGAGCAACCCCCAGTTTTCAGATTAATTAACCGCCAGTTCTGAATCCTCCTGAATATCACTGACCATCTTGGAACGATATAGTAACACGAACCACGAAGCTCAGGATATGCAGCAGTCTGTACCAGTATTTCTGCCTCTATAGCAGCTAGATCAGCATTTAACATCTGGCATGATTGGGTCATGTAGCTTATCAAACATTCTTGAAGGGCCAGCTTTTGATCTGGAATCTTCAAGCCCATATGAGAACCTTCTTTTAGCCAAGGCATTTCAATTACATGCAACCACTGTATATCGACAGATATCAGTCTACAAGGGGTTTTCCTTCTGTTATCAGCAAGAATGTACAAGTTGTGGTGATACAACATAACTCTTCTGGTCTATTCTGATCGCTAACTCAAGGAAAAAGAAGAAACAATAAAGCAAAGAAGAAAATCGATTACCCAAATATACAATTTCAAAAATAGAATGCAAGTTTTTCATCTATCGTGTCTTGCAGTCTTGTACATTTCTCCAAGAGCATGGACAATTTGTCATCCATCTTGAAGAAAGAAATAGCTGATCTTCCATTTTCTCCATTCCCTGATTTGCTACACTTGAGATCCTCATCCTCGTCCACAGCTAAATTTTCAGACTTCGGAGCATCGCCAGTTTCATGCACCATGGGAGATGAATCTAACGGCTCAGGCAGTGACATGGGCTGCTCTGCAAGTGGAATATTGCAGCAAATCTCCACAATTTCATCAAAAGAAGGTTTTGTTGAAAAAGAATGCATTGTTCGATACTCTTCTTCACCGATTTTCCTCTCCAAATCCTGCATCATGGAACTTGAGTTTAATGGCATAGCAGCACCAATGCTGTGAGTATAATCAATTGCAGTAAGCCTGTCCAGATGCTGCTCCAACAAATACGCTACGGAGCAACCCCCAGTTTTCAGATTAATTAACCGCCAGTTCTGAATCCTCCTGAATATCACTGACCATCTTGGAACGATATAGTAACACGAACCACGAAGCTCAGGATATGCAGCAGTCTGTACCAGTATTTCTGCCTCTATAGCAGCTAGATCAGCATTTAACATCTGGCATGATTGGGTCATGTAGCTTATCAAACATTCTTGAAGGGCCAGCTTTTGATCTGGAATCTTCAAGCCCATATGAGAACCTTCTTTTAGCCAAGGCATTTCAATTACAAATGGTGGTAGCTTACAGCCCTTTATCAATCTGATGAGTGATTGAATTCGCACAGGTGAGCTCCATCCAATGCTTGGTAAGTACCTATCCACAAAAATGCGTTCATTGCTAGACTTCTCAAGCAGATCAACCTCGGGACTTGGCCAATGGTTTACATTTGTGGATGCAGCTGCTGAAATCCCCTCGACCAATCCGTCCAGTGCTTCATTGAAGATTGAGATGAAATGGTTTGGACCAAAATAAGAGGTATCACCATTTTCTAGAAACTCCAATGAAGATCTCAAGTAGCTCAGAACAACTCCATGAGTCTCCACTGGACTAACAGTAGGTTGTAAGGGTGAATGCTTTGCCAGCCATAGCAGACCCCCTCTCAATTTATCATCCTTGAGAAAACCATTAGACTTCACCTGAGGGTCGTTATCACATAGGAAGACAACCGAAAACGAGTATATTCTAGTCATGTCTGCATCATGAAGTCCGAGCCTCCTGATTATTGTATGCGAAGAATCAGTATTTTCTTCAGCATATACATCACTGCTTAGTATCAGGAGGGGTAATTTTGATCCAGATGGTATAGATGCTAGAACATTATGAAGTCGCACCTTCTGAATTTCCCATGGAATACTTTCTGATACAAGAAATACAACAGCACTAGTTCCAGAAACAATATCATCTTCAGAAATCATATCATTATTGTCAAACACAACCTCCTGAATAATAGACAGGCAACAGTTATAGAAAGGACTAAGTTGGGTACCGATCCAACTCCATATAGATAAGTGGGGCATAGAAACTATTGGCTTGTGGTTTTCCTTACTAGAACCCATAACTTTTGAGAGCAACCATCTTGAAGTTTGACCCTCTTTAAGCAACGGCTGGACAGGAATAAGCAGCTTCCAGCAAAGGCAACTGGCATCAGGATTTCTTGTGTGTAATACTGGTGCAACCAGTTCCGACACATTAATTGTTGACCATGATTTGCTTAGTTTCTCGTATCTCGCTCTCAAAGCATGGTTAATGTTAAGCTCACTATAAGTAAGCCTGGGAATCTAATTATAAAAAAAAGAAACAAAATTTAACAATTAAATCATGCAATCTAAAATAACTCACAGATATCAGAGATGTAGCTACAATAACTCACATGTTGACTTTGTCGGAAAGGAACTCCTACTGAAAGCGAGCACAGTACAGCATTTGCTAGCATCATTTTTTGTTCACGGGTTTTTCTCTTTTTTGTTGCTTGATGCTTCCACTTCCTGGTTATCAATCACAAAAGGAAAGAATTTTGAACCTCCCAATGGCCAAATATTAGATACATAACAAATATCATAAGGGAAAGTGATGAACCTCAAGATCAGCCTTAGCTTCTCATCGGCAACTTTATTCTTGTGGTGAAGCACAAGCAACTGGTCTTCGTTATCTAGTTCTCTATCTATATCCATTTGAGATGCTGAACTATCACCTAAATTGTTGAGTAGAGAACTGACAGGTGCTAGAGAACTGACAGGTGCTGGAGAACTGACAGATGCTAGATCTCTGACCATATTTACTTCATGTTTGGGCAAAATTGTCTGATCCATGGTGGCATCATTTTCTAATTCAACCATTTGTGCATCCTCAATTCGTTGTGCATGGTTACTTACATTGTGATCCACTAAAGAAGTACTGCTTGGAAGAAAGGGTTCTGCTACTTTGGCATCAGTGTCTCTGTTTAATAAGGGTATTGGCTGCTCCTCAAGGAGCTTTCTAGATTGTGTAATGGCCCTCAGAGTGATGTTGGCTTCATAATCATGAATTACATCATTGCTTGAAATTTCCCGAGTATCTACTTCAGATGCATCAGCTCTCTGATCAACCATGTCTAACTCATTATACACCCCCCTTTCTCTTCCCTCAGTGATGTGAGATATGGGAGGACCAGAATAAATATCATCAATAATTCTTGATGACTTCTTGAGATGCACAAGCTGTGAACACTTTGTAGGAAAATCCTTGTCACTATTAAGAAATGGACCTTCCTTCACCATGTAGCTCTCCTCAAATTTCTTTAGTACGAATCCATGATATTCTAAAAGATTTTCTACATCCTCCTCCTATGAATGAGAAAATAATAAAAAAAAAGATATGCAAAATATGCTAATTGACAAAATAGATCAAAAATTGCATTTACCTCCAACCCTAGCCAGCTCATGATGTGTGTGACAGGGATACCTTGATTATTTTGAAGACTACCATGCAGGGAAGCAAGTGCCTGTGTTCTCAACTGCCAAAAGGACCTTTGCTTAAACTTTATGCAGTCATAACCATGAAGCAAGTGCAGTTTCACAGAAGCAATGAAAGCTATTTCAATCACACAGACCTTGAATCTCTCATAAAAAGAAGATACAAAAGAACAAGACCATAGATAATGTGCAACACTAGCCACGTACCTATAATCATGTCTCTCTCATGAAAAGAAATGGTCCTGAACAAAGGTAGGTTTTTTCCATCGGTTGCAGTAAGTTGAAATAGTTTTAGAATGTACACTTATTATACCCCAGTTTTTTAGTGGCCAATTTAGCCTAGACGCCTACCTAATAATTCAGATCAATGTTGCAGTCATCTTTTATCCTCTTTTACTTGGTTTTTCCCTTTAGACATGTTACCACCTGAATTGCCTCTCTCACAAATTAAAGGATTCAATAAATTGCTAATACACATGTATTTAATAAAATAATATACTAAGACATTTTTGTTATGTAGGAAAATCCATATACAGGATATACAGCTAAAATATTTATAAAATGCATATTTATAAATATATGTTGTGGAGTGAGCTTTATTATTTTATACTTAGTCAATCTTTTACTACTGCAGCTTTCTATTTCCAACGTCTTGTCCTCCACACAGTTACAGAAAAGAAGAGTTGCATTGGATCATAGTTTACTAGATCAGAACCAGATTGGCTGGTCGGATCTTGAAAACCAGGAACCCGACCCCTGTTGGTCCAGTTCACCTAATGCATCATCCCCACTTAGAAACCACTATAAATAGCTGACCCGGCTTCAGCCAAGACAAGTAGAACCTGTCCGGCTTTGTCCTTTGGCATACAAGGCTCCCAATTTCCATAATCATTTTTGTTATTTTAGATGGCAGTTTAGTTTTTGTTGTATATGATGACAAAAAATTGGGGTTACAGTTGTTAAACATTCATTCTTTGAGCCTACCTTATCTCACAACCCTCTCTTGCACACCACCACCATCTATCCCTCTCTCCATCATCCTCTCTTGCTGTGTCACACAGCATGTCACCACCCTCTCTCAGTTGCTTTCTGCCTCGTATTCATACCCACCGTCCATCTGCCACACCCCGTTGCACCACACTATGCAGTCTCCGCCCCATCTCTTACCTCCTATAGGTCAGTTCGAGGAAAAAGCAATTGCATCTGACATAAGACGTGGAATTCCCTGACAATTATCGAGCCAACTGCAATAGAAGTTCCCACCACTTTTCTGGCTTCCCCCCACTTCCTCTGACCTCCACTCCGTTCTCCTCTTCCAAACTCTCTCAAACTAAGATCCCACAATGCACCACCCTTCTCTTTGCCTTAGACCACAAACTGCACCATTCTACCTCAAAACTCTGTTGACCTATGCTGCATGCCATGCTGTCCAAGGTGCACATTGCATGACTTTCCATAACTTTAGGTATTTTACATTTTTAAAATATTTTCTAATATTATAATTTTGCATAACCTTATGTTTTTAAACAATTTTTGAATTAAACATGAGGTCCAATCAGTTGACCAATTAGTTCAAAACTTGACCAATGACTAATTACCCAGTCAGCAATTATGCATAGAATACTTGCCATCAATAAAGTCCGAACATAACTAAGAATTGTTCAAGAACAAATTTTGTAAGAAACAAAAATTAATTTTTTGGGTTACGACCTTCACCATTTAATCCTTGTCATACTCATGCACTGCTCGTGCAAGATTTACAAATTTTTCTCAAGAGGTTTACTTTATGTTGACAATTCTTCAATGGGATACCAAAAATGATAGCATACTTTATGTTGACAATTCTTCAATGGGATACCAAAAATGATAGCATACTTTATGTTGACAATTCTTCAATGGGATACCAAAAATGATAACATTATCCAGCAGCTAGCAGTATAACAAGCACATAGCACTTTCAAAAATCATGTGAAAGAAGCAGAAAACAAATGGAAAGTACCTTTGCAAAGTGAGCATGCATCAAGCAGGCTTGCAGGTAAGTTGCTTTTCTCGCAAGACGAAAGAAGGCAATAAAATTACCTATTCGACAAGATCTAAAAAGAAATTACTGCATTATTAAAAGTATTACAACATAAACAAAATAAACAAAACTTTGGCCATAGGTACCTTGCTACATTTCGAGCAAACACAATTTCTTGGGTGCATCTCATCTCAGGAGTCATCTTAGCAAGGTCAAGTGAGAGCTCTGCGGGTTCCACCTAAAATGCAATGCTACAATTAGTATCAATAAAAAAATAGAAACATCTTTCACACAAAGATAACTCACTTTGTATCCTGGATG
The DNA here is from genome assembly GCA_004837865.1 of Musa balbisiana. Lineage (NCBI taxonomy): Eukaryota > Viridiplantae > Streptophyta > Magnoliopsida > Zingiberales > Musaceae > Musa > Musa balbisiana. The sequence goes on from CM017192.1 coordinate 40,952,658, forward strand.
TTTATCTAACTTCAGGAGTGCATAATAACCTCGAAACTCCTTCTCTGTAGGCACACTGATTCCTTGCTTTCTGTGATCATCATACATCTGAAACAACTCAACCGATGTCTTATTCATCTGTTCAATATTTAGATGTGCATCAAACCCCTCCGAGAAGCCCTCTCCTTTATTATATTCACAAAGCTCATGCATAGCAACAATATGCAGTCTAATCTGGTGTATAAAAGACAAAAACCAAATCAGCACATGAAGTACTATTGTCTTAAATGGAAAGCATAGCATCTCTGAGTGTGTGATACCATTTGCTCAAGCATGACCATAGCCTGGTGGCCGAAAATATGTTGCATTCTAAGGTCCATCCTTATTGCTCGCATTCTATCCCACAAGAAGTTGTAAATGCTCAAGAAATCCTCATTATAAGGTTGATTTAACAAATTCAGAAGATAATCAACTGTCATCTGCAGCACTGGCATAGGCCTGATCAAGTCAACTTCACGCTCTGCTGTCCTGTTATACTGTATGAATCAGATAAGAAGTAACATGTGATTGCTAGGTGATGTCAGAGTATAATGTAATGGGCCAATAGGGGATGATAATTACTTAGTAACTACCTTTTTAACAGCAAGATACTTGCTAGTTTGGTTTCTGTCACCATCCAATCTCTCATACTTATCGAGATCCCCTTTCCTCTCACGTTCCCCTCTTTCTGATTCTGAAATATTAGAACAAATATCCACTTCGTAAATCTGAAGTAGCTCAATATACTCTTTAGTCTTTTTTAGCAGGAAAAGAGACTGACATGTATTAGAATCTCTATGCAGAAGGCACACATAAGGTTTAAAGTAAGTAGTTGAACTACCTGGACACATGTCTGGACATAGCCCGACCACCACTGGAGATGATTCCGAACTTTCAATTTCAAGTAAATTCTCTCTGTTTAATGAGTCCCTAGCTTCAGCAGGTTTATCTGCATCCCATTTGTCCACAGAAGCTTGACTGAGCTTATTTTCTGGACTCTTACGATTAGCATCAAGCAGGTTTTCTGCTGGTTGGGTTAGCTCAAAATTGAAGCGGGCCAACCGTCTTGCCTTTGCTTGCATTTCTCTGCAATTGAATCAGAACACAGAAATGACTTAATATCCTATATATATATATATATATATATATATATATATATATATATATATATATATATATATGAAAACTCTTCCCAAATAATAAACAGAAATCCAAACAACATGCCTCTCAAAATCATGTTGGACAGAAGATGAGCCTACAACAGCAGCAGATGGTGGGTAGGGAGACCTGGCCCTTTTGGGTTCTTTAGAAAAAGAATGCTTTGATGAAGCATCCACTCCAGTACCATATATATCAGAATAATCTACCATTTTCAACCTCTCTGGAGGTGGCGAATTAGAGTGCTGAACAGGTGACTTCCTTTGATTGGTCACTCTAGGAGGGGTTATGTCATGCCTGCAGCAAATTTGAAGCATCCAAAACACCAGTCAATATAATGGAACGTAATAAACAGTGAAACTTCTGAAGAACTGTCATGATAATAAATTGAACTGCACAAGAATGAACAAGGAAAAAAACTCCCATCAGAGGTCATCACAAGTACCTACATGAAAACAACATCTGAATAATATATATCTAAAACTATGATGTCTACTTTAAATAATATTTGATGTAATATCATAATATTAACTGCTAAAGAATGACATATGAATTAGTACTAGAAAAACCAACCTCTTAGCTTCTTCATCAAAAGAGAAGGATGGTAATGTGATGTTTGAATTGTCAGCATTTGCATTTCCAACATGCACATTTGTATGGCTCTGAGACCTATTACAAAACCAAACACAAGTATGTTGTTATTCACATGAAATACAGATTGTTTGAATTGTAACTGCCTCAGTTAGAAGCTGTAGAAAAGAAAATTAGTTAGCCAACGATCTAGATCCAAAAAAAAAAACAGAAGGCCTGAACAAATAAAGAAAATGTTTATATTCGTATTAAAAAAGTATAGCCAAGGAAAGGGGGAGAGAGGGTCGAGGGCATGTGGTGATGGGAGAAGAAGGGAGAGTGGTGGTAGCTGGGGAAGGGAGAGAGAGAGAGAGAGAGAGAGAGGGGTTTACTGCCGGTCGTCGATAGGGACGAGGAGAGCCGGACGCAGAGAGGGAAGGGGGAAGGGGGCCGAGGTGGTGGCGGCGGCGTCCGGCGAAGGGAGAAGAAAGGCGGTGACAGAGGCGTATGAGGAAGGGAGAAGGGAGGCAGCGAAGGATGCCTGAGACAGACAGAAGGGACCGGCCAGACGGGAGGGCGACAGCGGCGGCTGCTGGGGAAAGAAGGGGATAAGAGGAAAAGGAATAGGGGAATGGGGGAGAGAGAGAGAGAGAGATACCGCCGGAGGGAAGGCTGCCAGTCGCCGGACATCGACAGGGAGGAGAGCCGCTCGCCGATCTTAATCTGGGTTTTGCTGAGAAGAAGGCGTCGCGCTATATGGTCATGGGCGAGGGGAAGGGGACAGGTCTTAAATTGGGTTTGATCAAATCAGATAAATGTCGCTCGAACCTGACTCGAGCCCGGATCTGATCCGATCCTAACAAATCGATCAGATGCGCCTGGGTCAGCTTGAGGCGCTCGGGCGAACCAAATTAACATACAATAACACCAAACATTTGAAAGGGAAGGTGATTTCCAACAGTCGGATAACCCCATGTAAATAACTATTGCATCTGATGACATATTGTCTGAAACTTGAAAGGGAAGGTGATTCCCAACAGTCAGAACTCTGCATGAAACTTCCTATAGTAACAACCAATTCAAATAGTATGATGACATAGTGCATCTGAACTAATGTGTATACAAGTTAAAACTAAATATGCTATATCTATATGCTTGTGTGGTTCATTTGTTTCAACCCTTTTTTAGGGTATGGTATCGTGCGCACGAAGAACAAATGGGAATTCTTAGAAGAACTGCAAGGAAGAAAATGGAAAAAATACCTTCTGTGATCAGCAGTAGGATGATGGTTCACAAGATTAGCAGCATCACGAGATGGCAAGGCAGGTGACCGGGTCCTTCCAGGAACAGGGTAGTTGGAAACCTGAGATGGGAATTTAGCCTCAACATCTTGACTTCCAGTGATGTGTTGTGCCGCATGCCAAGGTCTGTCTTGATTTGTGGGATGACCTGGCGTAAGTGGCTCATCTAGTTGGCTGCCAAAACTAGAAGATGTGACAGAATGCCTGTGGTCACAAGAAATAAAATCATCAAAGTAGTGAACTTTGTATTGTAAGAAATATTAGTTCTTCTTTTCTCCGACAACAGCAAAGGTAAATATAGGTAAAAAGGAATATTTTGCACATAATTTCATGAATCTGAAATCAAAATTAAGTTAAGCAACACCTGATGTTTCAGAACATAAATCTGCAAATAAAGTATTACCCTTCGACTATGGCTTTCACCGAGCAAAGTGTTGGAATTTTTTCTTACTGAATAGCACCTTGCTTTCCTATTCACAGAAATTTCTGACATGGTAAAAATCCTTTAACATCATCTCTAGTAACTAAAATAATGTTACCGGCGTGTATATATTTTTTTAATCAAATAATCCTGCATAACAGACCATTAGAAAGAGGAATTATTTAACAAGAGTCAAATCAAACTATACTTAATATTTCAAATAGAACATTGAACATGAAAACAATATATTTTTCTCTTTTTTGGAACTACAACCATCCACCCACCATCTGCAACTTCCATTTATGTGTTTATATAGTCAAGCATATTGAGGCTATACATTGACAATTAGGGATAGCAGCTAGTAGGGTTTTGGGGTACCCGTGTAATCCGACCCGCTTAAACTGGGTATGGATGCCCTTTAATCAGGTCTAGAATACATTGTCATCACCCCTGGTTCTATCTCATACTAGTGATCATTACCCAAAATTCAATACAGAAACACATTGTGGTTCAGCCCTATCCTTTTACAACATACCTACTTATAGCCACATCACCAAAATCCTGTCCATAAGCTATCCACCTCTATTAGATAATATTCACAACTCTTACATAACACATTAAAAAAAAATTGAAAAGAATATGTAATACCTAAAACTCCATCTTCCATACGTCATTTAGCACACCAACAAAGGGCAATGTAGCAAGAGGATGGCCCAGAAATAATTGATTAAATCTTTTATATCTCAAACAAGATATAGACAATTGAAGAACCCTGCATGGAACTTCTTGTCGTAATGGCCAATTCAAATAGTATGACATTTTTTTTAAAAGGATAAGTTACAAATAGTATGACATATTGCATTTGAATTACTGTATACATGTGAAACTAAATATGCTATCTCCATGTGCTTGTGTAGTTCATTCATTGCAACCCTTTTTGGGATTACGTGCTCTCAAAGAACAAATGCGCATTACTAGAAGAACTGCAAGAAAACGGAAAAATTACCTTCTTTGATCAGCAGTAGGATGATGATTCACAAGATTAGCAGCATCATGAGATGGCAAAGTCGGTGACCTGGTCCTTGCAGGAACATGGTAGTTCGAAAACTGAGATGGAAACTTAGCATCAACATGGCTTGCAGTGACATGTGTTGCACCAGGCAAATGCCTGTCATGATTTGTGGGATGACCTAGCCTAAGTGGCTCATTTAGTTGGCTGACAAAACTAGAAGTGACAGGATTCCTGTGATCAAAATGAATAAAAGCATCAAAGTACTGAACTTTGTATTGTAAGAAATATTAGTTTTTCTTTTCTGAACAACAGTAACGCTAAATACAGGTAAAAGGGTGGATCTAGCACATAATTTCATGAATCTAAAGTGGCAGAAATAATTAAGTCTGCAATATTTCAAACAAGATACAGACAACTGAAGAACTCTGCAAGGAACTTCTTATAGTAACGACCAATTCAAATAGTATGATATATTGTATTTGAACTAATTTGTATACATGTGAAACTAAATATACTATATTTGAATGCTTGTGTAGTTCATTTGTTGCATCCCTTTTGGGATAAAGTTGACACAGAGAATACATGGGCATTCCCAGAAGAACTGCAAGAAAATGGAAAATTTACCTTCTGTGATCAGCAGTAGGATTATAGTTCTCAAGATTAACAGCATCACGAGATGGCACTGTAGGTAAATTGGTCCTTCCAGGAACATGGTAGTTGGAAAACTGAGATGGAAACTTAGCCTCAATATGGCTTGCAGTGGCATGAATTGCACCAGGCAAAAGTCTGTCATGATTTGTGGGATGACCTAGCCTAAGTGGCTCATTTAGTTGGCTGACAAAACTAGAAGTGACAGGATTCCTGTGGTCAAAAGAATAAAAGCATCAAAGTACCGAACTTGTATTGTAAGAAATATTAGTTTTCTTTCTGAACAACAGTAACGCTAAATACAGGTAAAAAGGTGGATCTTGCACATAATTTCATGAATCTGAAGTAGAATAAATAATTAATTAAGTCTGCAATATTTCAAACAAGATGCAGACAACTGAAGAACTCTGGCAAGGAAACCGACCAATTCAAATAGTATATATATTGCATTTGAACTAATTTGTATACATGTGAAACAAAATATATTATATTTGTAAGTTTTTGTAGGTCATTTGTTGCAACCCTTTTGGAATAAAGTGCACACAGATAGCCTCAATATGGCTTGCAGTGGCATGAATTGCACCAGGCAAAAGTCTGTCTTGATTTGTGGGATGACCTAGCCTAAGTGGCTCATTTAGTTGGCTGACAAAACTAGAAGTGACAGGATTCCTGTGATCAAAATGAATAAAAGCATCAAAGTACTGAACTTTGTATTGTAAGAAATATTAGTTTTCTTTTCTGAACAACAGTAACGCTAAATACAGGTAAAAGGGTGGATCTAGCACATAATTTCATGAATCTAAAGTGGCAGAAATAATTAAGTCTGCAATATTTCAAACAAGATACAGACAACTGAAGAACTCTGCAAGGAACTTCTTATAGTAACGACCAATTCAAATAGTATGATATATTGTATTTGAACTAATTTGTATACATGTGAAACAAAATATATTATATTTGTAAGTTTTTGTAGGTCATTTGTTGCATCCCTTTTGGGATAAAGTTGACACAGAGAATACATGGGCATTCCCAGAAGAACTGCAAGAAAATGGAAAATTTACCTTCTGTGATCAGCAGTAGGATTATAGTTCTCAAGATTAACAGCATCACGAGATGGCACTGTAGGTAAATTGGTCCTTCCAGGAACATGGTAGTTGGAAAACTGAGATGGAAACTTAGCCTCAATATGGCTTGCAGTGGCATGAATTGCACCAGGCAAAAGTCTGTCATGATTTGTGGGATGACCTAGCCTAAGTGGCTCATTTAGTTGGCTGACAAAACTAGAAGTGACAGGATTCCTGTGGTCAAAAGAAATAAAAGCATCAAAGTACCGAACTTTGTATTGTAAGAAATATTAGTTTTCTTTTCTGAACAACAGTAACGCTAAATACAGGTAAAAAGGTGGATCTTGCACATAATTTCATGAATCTGAAGTAGAATAAATAATTAATTAAGTCTGCAATATTTCAAACAAGATGCAGACAACTGAAGAACTCTGCAAGGAAACCGACCAATTCAAATAGTATGATATATTGCATTTGAACTAATTTGTATACATGTGAAACAAAATATATTATATTTGTAAGTTTTTGTAGGTCATTTGTTGCAACCCTTTTGGAATAAAGTGCACACAAAGAAGACAAGGCCATTCCCAGAAGAACTGCAAGAAAATGGAAAATTTACCTTCTGTGATCAGCAGTAGGATTGTAGTTCTCAAGATTAACAGCATCACGAGATGGCAAAGTAGGTGAATTGGTCCTTCCAGGAACACGGTAGTTGGAAAACTGAGATGGAAACTTAGCCTCAACATGGCTTGCGGTGGCATGTGTTGCACCAGGCAAAAGTCTGTCTTGATTTGTGGGATGACCTGGCCTAAGTGACTCATTTAGTTGATTGCCAAAAGTAGAAGATGTGACAGAATGCCTGTGGTCAAAAGAAATAAAATCATCAAAGTATTGTAAAAAGGTGGATCTTGCACAAAATTTACAAATCTGAAATCAAGGTTAAGTTAAACAACACCTGATGTTTTAGAACATAGATCTCCAGATTAAGTATTACCCTTCGACTATGGCTTTTACCAAACAAAGTGTCGTACCTTTTTTACTCACTGAATAACACCTTACTTTCCTATTCACAGAAACTTATGACATGGTAAAGATCCCTAACATCATCCCTAATAACTAAAATAATGTTACTGGTGCGTATATTTTTTTTAATCAAATAATCCTGCATAACAGACCATTACAAAGATGAATTATTTAACAAGAGTCAAATCAAATGATACTTAAGATTTTGGATAAAACATTGAACATGAGAACAAATTATTTCTCTCTTTATGTGAACCACAACCATCAGCCCACCATATGCAACTTCCATTTATGTGTATATAGTCAAGCATATTGAGACTATACATTGACAATTAGGGATAGCAGCCAGTAGAGTGTTTTGGGTACCCGTGTAAACCAACCCACTTAAAATGTGTATGGATGCCCTTTAATCAGGCTTAGAACATGTTCGGAAAAAACATAGGTACCTAAGTCATGTTCGAGTTCACGTAGCTAGATAATTAATTGGGTTGGGTTTAGGTTCAGAATGTTAAAATTCAAGGTTACCCTACTCACTGTCATTCCACTCCTTAAAAGTCATTTGCAATGCATCAAGTTTTTGAATGTACCCACATCTACTTGATGCCCTTAAACCAATGAATCAATATCCAAAATTAACAAAACTGTATAACACTTGTGCTTTTCAGTGGGAAAAGGAAAAAAATGGCAGCTGAGATAAATCATAGTAATGCAATGAAGTTAACCAAATAATACACTCGTAACAACCATGTTGTACACATTCTTAAATGCAAATGGGGGACATTTTATTAGAAAAAAAATTAAAAGAAGCTGACTTTTGAATTTCATTGTAGCCTAGTAGGTCACTGATGTTTTGGTTAGTAGCTATCACTATTCACAGTTTCAGAATTTAGAAAATTCAGTTCACATAATACCCAAAGCATGCATCTCCAAGTCATGTTTGTCTCTTCAATTATGCATCACCCTTAGTTCCATCCAGCAGTTTAAATAGGCACTCAGGCGCTCGAGCTAGGCAAGGCAAGGCCTGAGCGCCTCAAGGGTGGACCAAGCGGCGCACTTCAATGAGGCACTGTCTGGGTGAAGCAACCAAACCAGACTTTTAAGTTTAGTTCAGTTTAACAGTGGCTAGTTGGTTCAATCAAACCAACTAGCCACTTTCTAACCCGCAAAAGCCACCCCCACGCGATCCCGAGCCATCAACCCTAGCGCAACTTCTGCCTCTGTCGCCAATACTTTCTGCCGCTACCTCCGCCGCAAACACAGCAAACTGAGACTTCCTCTATCGCCAACAGACAGGTCCGACAGCCTAGCCTTCGTCCGTAGATTCCTTCCGCCACCGCTGCTTCCGTGTGCAGTTCCTTCCACCGACAAGGGTGAGGACCACAGCTTCCTTCGCCACCGAAGGACACCTTTGAAGCTTCCTCTGCCTACAGTGTCGTCATTCGTAACTTCCGTCGTTGCCGCTACTGCCGTCTGCAACTTCCTCCATCGTTGTTGTTGTCGTCCACAGCTTCCTCTGTCACCGACGTTATTGTCTGAAAGTTTTTCCGTCACCATTGCCCTCTCCTTCCCTACTTTTCACTGTCGATGACACTTTTCTCCCCCTCTATTACAATTAACAGTTATTTAGATTGATAATATACTATTTAGATTTTAATACTGCTAATATCTATGTATTTAAAATTATTATTGGGATTTCAAGATTAGTGGCAAGTGATAAGACTAATACAGTTATTTCAAGAAAGGATCATGCTTGAAAATACAATTATTTAAAGGGTCCTAAAGATTCTAATACAGTTACTTGCATATTTTGTGATAAGACTAATAGAGGTAGTATTTTTCGTACAAAATAGCATCTAGTAGAAAATTTCAAAAACGCATCAGTCTACAAGAAGTGTTCACCTGATGTAAAAGAAGAACTACTAGCTTATATGATTGAAAAAAAGATACAAAATAATAAATCTTATAGGATTTTAGTAGAGGATAATGTTGAACATATTAGAGATGATGAAGAATAAAATTATTCTAAAAGTGTTAATCCAAGTGAGAAAAAAATATATGACAGAAAAGGAAAAGAAACCATGGTTGTTAAGAAGGATAAAAAGAGACCGATGGACTTATATATGTATTATGGATCATAGAAGCAATAAGGGCAAGTAGGAGCAAAATTAAGACAAACAAATATAAGTGATAAGAAAATAAGGGGAAGAACAATTTAGCACATTGGTCGCTTCTTCTATCAGGCTGGCCTTTCCCTTAGTACTTATCGTTTAAAAAATTTTAAGAAAATTATTGAAGCTATTGGGAAATATAATGGAAGATTAAAACCTCCAAGTTATTATGAGATGCAAGTTCCATTACTGAAAAAAAAGTTAGATTATACAAATGACTTATTAAAGGATTACAAAGAATCATGGGTAAAACATGATTACTCTATTATGTCAGATGCTTGAATCGATAGGAGACATAAGAGTATAATTAATTTTATGGTCAACTATTCCTTAGGAACCATGTTTGTGAAGTCAATAGATATATTATCTTTTGTGAAATCTACAGAAAAGATATATGATTTGCTCGACAAGTTTGTGGAAGAAATTGGTGAACAAAATATCGTCTACGTTATAACCGACAATAAAAGCAACTATGTGTTAGCTGGTAAGATTTATCTTTTAAATTTTTTAATCTTTAAATTACTTTATCTCCAATTTAAATGAAAGAACTATATAACTCCTAAGACTTATTAATTTTGTTATACTTTTGTCTTAAGTAAATTACTTGAAGCAAAAAAAAAATACTTATATTGGACTTCATGTGAGGCACATTACATTGATTTAATGTTGGAGGATATTGAAAAATTTTCTGAAATCAAAAAGACTTTAGAAAAGGTAATCTTTATCGTTGGATTTCTCTATAATTATACTGAGAGAATTCACAAGCAACAAGGAATTGGTGAGATATGATGTCACCCGATTTGTTACTTCTTTCTTAACATTACTAAGCAAGCATCGTCAAAAACATAACCTGAGAAACATGTTTACCTCGGAGAAATGCATAACAAACAAATAGGTAAAAAAAAGTGAAAATCAAGAGAGCTAGTGATATCATCTTAATGTCATCCTTTTGGAATCTTATAGTTTATATATTAAAGGTAATGGGCCCTCTTATTTGAGTCCTTCGGATGATAGATAATAAAAAGAAGCCTGCAATGGGATATATTTATGAGACTATTGATAGAGCAAAAGAGACCATTCAAAAGTCTTTTGATGAAAATGAAGAAAAGTATAAGACAATATTTGCGATCATTGACAAAAGATAGAATTATCAACTTTATCATCCATTACATACAACAGGATATCATTTGAACTCAAAATTCTTTTAAAAAATCACCTTTGTTGGGTATGATGCAAAAGTTGTAAATGAGTTATATCAGTGCATTGCAAGATTAGTTCCAAGCTTTAAGATGTAAGATAAGATCATACGTGAATTATCTTTATATAAAAATGTTGATGATCTTTTTGGAATTATAACGACAGTTCGATGTAGGACAACTACATCCCCAGGTATTAATAAATTGATATAATTAATCTCATATATGGTGTGTTATTGTTGATAATAAAATAAATTTTGCAACTGAACGATGGACTCTATTTGGAAATACTATCACGAACTTATAGCAATTGGCTATCAAAATTTTTAGTTTAACATATAATGTTATGGGTTATAAGCGAAACTGGAGTGTCTTTCAGCATGTAAGGATTACAGAATATTTTTGTTTCAATTAATCTATTCTTTTTTAGATAGATGTATTATTATATTTTCAAATTATATAACATATGATAGATTCACATAAAGAGAAGAAATCAATTAGAGCATTAATGATTACATGATCTTGTTTATATAAAGTATAATCAAACATTGAATGCTCATCATGATTTGCAAAATAGCATTAATTCAATCTCATTACAAGACATTGATGATTCAAATGAGTAATTTGTGGTAGACATGGGTTCGAACTTACAAGACGCCGAAGACGAGCTTATATTTGAAAATGACAGCTTGATATGAGAAGACGTGGCAAGAGCCTCGGATGTTGAAGAATTACAAACATATACAAAATAGATAACGAAGGAAAAAATGAGTGCAAAAGCCTCAAACTCATCTTCTGCCATTGTTGAAGAGGAGGAAACATAGTTTAATGAAAATGGATGAGAAGAAGAGAAGGATGATGATATGTTTAAGAATAACAATGTTGATTATGATGATGATTGAATTTGATGCTATACTTTATTGTTTTGAGCAAGTCCACAATTTCGTATCGTACCGAAGTTTCGACGTTCGCTCGGTATGATACGAAACTGTCTACCGAGCGGTATACTATATGTATATATATATTTTTTTTATTTAAAAGGCAACGTCGCCTTTTCCTTCCCCACGCGGGGTGACGTCACCTCGTTTATATATATATATATATATATATATATATATATATATATATATATATATATATATATATATATATATATATATATATATATATATATATATATATATAATCCAAAAAAGGCGATGTCATCGAACGTCACCTTTTTTAAAATATTTATATATAAATATATATTTATTATTTTATTATTATTTTTTGTTTCGCCCAGTAGCGAGCGGTACGCGTACCGGTATGCCATCGAACCGGTACGTACCGCCTGTACCAGGCGGTATCATTCGATATTGCCTACCTTGGTTCTGAGTCTTTTTAACATTTTTGTTATTAGAAGATAGATAATGTGACTTTATACTTTTGATATTTTTAATTTAATGTCATATTTTTATTTATATAATCATATTTATCAATTATATTATATTTAATATTTTAATATTTCAAAACGCCTCGTTTCGCTCGAGCAAGCGCCTAGCGCCTCAGGCATTTTAGGACCTTGGCACCTAAAGCTTTTTAAATCACTAGTTCTATCACATACTAGTGATCATTAACCATAATTCAATACAAACACACAATGTGGTTCAGCCCTCTCCTTGTACAAATACCTATTCATAGCTACAATACCAAAATCTTATCCATAAGCTATCCACCTCTATTAGATAATATCCACAACTCTTCCATGACACACAAAAAAAATTAAAAAGAAAAAGTAATACCTAAAACTCCATCTTCCATACTTCATTTAGCCCACCAACAAAGAGCAATGTAGCAAGAGGATGGCATAAAAATAATTAATTAAATTTTTTATATCTCAAACAAGATATAGACAATTAAAGAACCCTACACGAAAATTCTTATCGTAATGGCCAATTCAAATAGTATGACATTTTTTTTTGTAAAGGATAAGTTACAAATAGTATGACATATTGCATTTGAACAACCGTGTATACATGTGAAACTAAATATACAATCTCCATATTATCACGAACTTAGTTGGAATTACCTAAGTCGCGCGGCACCCTTGCGACAATGTCACTGATTTAACTGAGATTGCCTAAGTCATAAAGCACCCTTGTGCCAATGTTACAGACTTAGCTGGGATCAATGTTCGTAATTTCGTACCGTACCGGAGTTTCGAACTTAGCTCGGTACGATACGATATAAGTATACCGAGCGGTACGTTTCAGTTTACCACTCTCTACCCGCATGAGAAGGGGGTTTCCTTCTCCTCGTGGGAAAAAAAAAAAAAGAAAGGTGACGCCGCTCGGTTTCTGCCCACGTGGGGAGAAGAAACTACTTCCTTCTCCCCGTGCAAAAAAAAGAGAGAAAGGCGACATCGCCCGATTTCCCTGCGCAAAAAAAAAAGGAAGAAGAAAGGCATCGTCGCTCGATTTCTGCCCTCGTGGGGAGAAGAAACTGTTTCCTGCTCCCCGCGCGAAAAAAAAAAAAGAAAGGCGGCGTCGCCCGATTTCCCTGCGCAAAAAAAAAAAGAAAAAAGAAAGGCGACGTCACTCGATTCCTGCCCGCATGGGGAGAAGAAACTGTTTCCTTCTCCCCGTGCGATCTGCCCGCGTGGGGAGAAGAAACTGAGGGTTCCTTCTCCCCACGACATCGCCGAGGCTTCTTCTCTCCCCGCGCGGATTGACTGTATTGGAATACTACATTGAATCTTGGTCAGAATACTACAGATAGGCCTAAAAATTGAATGGAAAGTGGATTGACTGAATGGTGCCAAAATGTAGTTCACCATTTATTCTGACTTAAAAGAAAATCTAAATCCAATGTATTTAAATCTTCATGAAATAGAAATTCAATGCAAGAAGCCCTCTAAAGCACCTAAAAATTAACACAACTTAAACCAAAGCTTATTTTGACTCGATTTTGTAACCTATCTAAACTAACCCTACCTGTTTCATCCATCATTTGCCAATTTTGTCCTTGATATCTCTGAACATAAGGAGACACCAGCCACTACGGACTCTGTGATAGCAAGAAGGCCCATCTATGTTTGCCACTAGATCTAGATGACAATTTATTGTTTGGACAGACAATGGTTAGTTTATCTTTGGAGCTCAATTTGCAGTTGGAAGCATAAGAAACATCAGCACCCTTGAACACTAGATCTTGGAAAGAAACATGAACTAGAACGACCTCGAGGTATTCCCTTGTTGAGTTTGAAATATTTTTGACAACAATGGTGACAATAGGCACTAGATCTAATCATACTTTATTTGTGACTTGCCCAATCTGATCTCTGCAGCCATGGTCATCTTATTTATTTAAATCTTTCACCATTTGGACCATTTCTCAATTGTATGGAACATAATTAACAACACTTGTTGACATCAAATCTTACACCCCTAACATGGTATTGTTATGGTCCTTTCTTATAGTATTGATTTCACATACACCATTTAAGATGCTCCCAAACTGCAAGATGTTAAAATGAGAAAGTTATCCACATTGCCACCTTTTTGTTTTAAGGATTAATTTCTCACCATCAAAAGGACTAGCAGCCATATTGGCTCCACAGAACCATTTAGGGGCCAATTGAAGGTCAGTCATACAAATTAATGTTTCCCCTGGTTGAGATGGGGGCATTAGGATTGTTATGAACTGGTCTGAATAACAAAGACAGCATTCGAGCTGTATTCACAAAGAAATAGAACCCCATGATAAATATCTATTAGTGCAACAGCAATCCAGCTTATAGTGATTCGTTTGAACCCTTATAACATCAAAGAAATATCAAATGATCCACTTCCAAGTTGTTCATGATTATGCCCATGTAGATAAAAAAAAAAAAAAAAAAAAAAAAAAAAAAAAAAAAAAAAAAAAAAAAAAAAAAAAAAAAAAAAAAAAAAAAAAAAAAAAAAAAAAAAAAAAAAAAAAAAAAAAAAAAAAAAAAAAAAAAAAAAAAAAAAAAAAAAAAAAAAAAAAAAAAAAAAAAAAAAAAAAAAAAAAAAAAAAAAAAAAAAAAAAAAAAAAAAAAAAAAAAAAAAAAAAAAAAAAAAAAAAAAAAAAAAAAAAAAAAAAAAAAAAAAAAAAAAAAAAAAAAAAAAAAAAAAAAAAAAAAAAAAAAAAAAAAAAAAAAAAAAAAAAAAAAAAAAAAAAAAAAAAAAAAAAAAAAAAAAAAAAAAAAAAAAAAAAAAAAAAAAAAAAAAAAAAAAAAAAAAAAAAAAAAAAAAAAAAAAAAAAAAAAAAAAAAAAAAAAAAAAAAAAAAAAAAAAAAAAAAAAAAAAAAAAAAAAAAAAAAAAAAAAAAAAAAAAAAAAAAAAAAAAAAAAAAAAAAAAAAAAAAAAAAAAAAAAAAAAAAAAAAAAAAAAAAAAAAAAAAAAAAAAAAAAAAAAAAAAAAAAAAAAAAAAAAAAAAAAAAAAAAAAAAAAAAAAAAAAAAAAAAAAAAAAAAAAAAAAAAAAAAAAAAAAAAAAAAAAAAAAAAAAAAAAAAAAAAAAAAAAAAAAAAAAAAAAAAAAAAAAAAAAAAAAAAAAAAAAAAAAAAAAAAAAAAAAAAAAAAAAAAAAAAAAAAAAAAAAAAAAAAAAAAAAAAAAAAAAAAAAAAAAAAAAAAAAAAAAAAAAAAAAAAAAAAAAAAAAAAAAAAAAAAAAAAAAAAAAAAAAAAAAAAAAAAAAAAAAAAAAAAAAAAAAAAAAAAAAAAAAAAAAAAAAAAAAAAAAAAAAAAAAAAAAAAAAAAAAAAAAAAAAAAAAAAAAAAAAAAAAAAAAAAAAAAAAAAAAAAAAAAAAAAAAAAAAAAAAAAAAAAAAAAAAAAAAAAAAAAAAAAAAAAAAAAAAAAAAAAAAAAAAAAAAAAAAAAAAAAAAAAAAAAAAAAAAAAAAAAAAAAAAAAAAAAAAAAAAAAAAAAAAAAAAAAAAAAAAAAAAAAAAAAAAAAAAAAAAAAAAAAAAAAAAAAAAAAAAAAAAAAAAAAAAAAAAAAAAAAAAAAAAAAAAAAAAAAAAAAAAAAAAAAAAAAAAAAAAAAAAAAAAAAAAAAAAAAAAAAAAAAAAAAAAAAAAAAAAAAAAAAAAAAAAAAAAAAAAAAAAAAAAAAAAAAAAAAAAAAAAAAAAAAAAAAAAAAAAAAAAAAAAAAAAAAAAAAAAAAAAAAAAAAAAAAAAAAAAAAAAAAAAAAAAAAAAAAAAAAAAAAAAAAAAAAAAAAAAAAAAAAAAAAAAAAAAAAAAAAAAAAAAAAAAAAAAAAAAAAAAAAAAAAAAAAAAAAAAAAAAAAAAAAAAAAAAAAAAAAAAAAAAAAAAAAAAAAAAAAAAAAAAAAAAAAAAAAAAAAAAAAAAAAAAAAAAAAAAAAAAAAAAAAAAAAAAAAAAAAAAAAAAAAAAAAAAAAAAAAAAAAAAAAAAAAAAAAAAAAAAAAAAAAAAAAAAAAAAAAAAAAAAAAAAAAAAAAAAAAAAAAAAAAAAAAAAAAAAAAAAAAAAAAAAAAAAAAAAAAAAAAAAAAAAAAAAAAAAAAAAAAAAAAAAAAAAAAAAAAAAAAAAAAAAAAAAAAAAAAAAAAAAAAAAAAAAAAAAAAAAAAAAAAAAAAAAAAAAAAAAAAAAAAAAAAAAAAAAAAAAAAAAAAAAAAAAAAAAAAAAAAAAAAAAAAAAAAAAAAAAAAAAAAAAAAAAAAAAAAAAAAAAAAAAAAAAAAAAAAAAAAAAAAAAAAAAAAAAAAAAAAAAAAAAAAAAAAAAAAAAAAAAAAAAAAAAAAAAAAAAAAAAAAAAAAAAAAAAAAAAAAAAAAAAAAAAAAAAAAAAAAAAAAAAAAAAAAAAAAAAAAAAAAAAAAAAAAAAAAAAAAAAAAAAAAAAAAAAAAAAAAAAAAAAAAAAAAAAAAAAAAAAAAAAAAAAAAAAAAAAAAAAAAAAAAAAAAAAAAAAAAAAAAAAAAAAATTTCCCTGCGCAAAAAAAAAGGAACAAAAGAAAGGCGAACGTCACTCGTATCCTTGCCGCATGGGGAAGACGCAACTGTTCCTTCTCCCGTGCGATCTTGCCCGCGTGGGGAGAAGCAACTGAGGGTTCCTTCTCCCCACGACACGCGAGGCTTCTTCTCTCCCCGCGCGGATTGACTGTATTGGAATACTACATTGAATCTTGGTCAGAATACTACAGATAGGCCTAAAAATTGAATGGAAAGTGGATTGACTGAATGGTGCAAAATGTAGTTCACCATTATTCTGACTTAAAAGAAAATCTAAATCCAATGTATTTAAATCTTCATGAAATAGAAATTCAATGCAAGAAGCCCTCTAAAGCACCTAAAATTAACACAACTTAAACCAAAGCTTATTTTGACTCGATTTTGTAACCTATCTAAACTAACCCTACCTGTTTCATCCATCATTTGCCAATTTTGTCCTTGATATCTCTGAACATAAGGAGACACCAGCCACTACGGACTCTGTGATAGCAAGAAGGCCCATCTATGTTTGCCACTAGATCTAGATGACAATTATTGTTTGGACAGACAATGGTTAGTTTATCTTTGGAGCTCAATTTGCAGTTGGAAGCATAAGAAACATCAGCACCCTTGAACACTAGATCTTGGAAAGAAACATGAACTAGAACGACCTCGAGGTATTCCCTTGTTGAGTTTGAAATATTTTGACAACAATGGTGACAATAGGCACTAGATCTAATCATACTTTATTTGTGACTTGCCCAATCTGATCTCTGCAGCCATGGTCATCTTATTTATTTAAATCTTTCACCATTTGGACCATTTCTCAATTGTATGGAACATAATTAACAACACTTGTTGACATCAATCTTACACCCCTAACATGGTATTGTTATGGTCCTTTCTTATAGTATTGATTTCACATACACCATTTAAGATGCTCCCAAACTGCAAGATGTTAAAATGAGAAAGTTATCCACATTGCCACCTTTTTGTTTTAAGGATTAATTTCTCACCATCAAAAGGACTAGCAGCCATATTGGCTCCACAGAACCATTTAGGGGCCAATTGAAGGTCAGTCATACAAATTAATGTTTCCCCTGGTTGAGATGGGGGCATTAGGATTGTTATGAACTGGTCTGAATAACAAAGACAGCATTCGAGCTGTATTCACAAAGAAATAGAACCCCATGATAAAATATCTATTAGTGCAACAGCAATCCAGCTTATAGTGATTCGTTTGAACCCTTATAACATCAAAGAAATATCAAATGATCCACTTCCAAGTTGTTCATGATTATGCCCATGTAGATAAAAATGTTTTAATTTCAACCAAAATTTAGGACTTGGACCATAGAACTCCAATGTCCTTCGCAACAAAACAGAACATAAACATCAAGAACAACTGATACCTCGGTAATCAAGAATTAGGTAACCGAAGTCATAATGCAAGATGTGGAGTTAACTTAAAAGAAAAAGTTTTTTTTTTTAATTCTTTTACAGCTCAGAACATATCATATCGTTAATTGACTTCGAGGATTGACTCAAAACTCAGGCTACGAGCGACCGCACAAGAAAGACGAAGAGAAAGAGAGATCGGGATTCACCTTTGCGCTCGAGAAGACACTTTCCCTTGTCTTTGACGCGGCTGATTGATCTGAGCGGAAGGAAATCGGCCTTTTTCGTTGAAAATGTTGGTTTTCGGAGTGGAGGGGCCGGAAGGGAAGATCACGGGGACCTGCGAACTTGGAGGGGCTGAGGGGCCGGGGCAGTGTTTGAAATCATGAAACGCCATCTCCAGGGAAAAGCCGAGAAAAGCCTTCGATCGGGTGCGAGAAACCCTAACCCTAGCCGAAATCCACACCTCCTCGGAGCCGATTTTAACTACGACCGCCAAAGGAAATCCAAGAAGACGTAGACGAGCGTAGAAAAGATATCGCTCCAACGCTCGCGACCGGCGAAGCTGAGGCGGAGGCTATGCTCCGACGGGAGACTAAATTGTGGTACGGTGTCGGGTATTGCCATCGAGCGCGGCGGCTTCGTTTTGTGCCCTTTACATTTTGTTTTGAATTCTTTTACCAAAATATTTATATTTTAGATATTTCCTAAAAGACATTTCTTTTTTTTAATAATACCTTTAATTTAAGATAAATCAAAAAATTATTTCATCCTTTTTTTTATCAATTTTGGGTTGAAAATATTATCATTTTTTAATAATACCTTTAATTTAAGATAAATCTAAAAATTATTAGTAGTACAATAAGAAAAAGTGAGGATAAACAATGATATTGATTATTATGGTATGAATAACCTTTTGTAATTGGTTTAACTAAATAAATATTTTATAATATAAGAAGAATATTCTATAGATAATTTATATTTGGGTAATACTTAATGACTTAATGTCTTAGTTTCATTCTGCTGATTAGATTGCTACGTGTCAAGCTGATTGGCAAACATCTGGCAGACACTCGTGCACCAAATAGGACACATAAGCATATAAACTCGAAGACTAACACTCATTTCAGGTGCACGTATGGATATAGACACACGCTATTTAGTGGATCAAAAGAAAATGGAATGATCCTATCATTCATTTTACGAGGATTAGATGGTGACTCTTTTGTTTTGGTTGTTTGACCCAAACTTGACCCCTGCAAAAACCGGGTCAGCTCGGATTGGACCGAGCCATATCACCAAGAAACACTTGACTTGACCCGAACCGGACGAAGATTCACCTATGAACGCAACTCTTACGAACGAATCATACACGTGGCGTCAGGAGAAGCCTTGTATGCCGGCTCAAGGCGGTTCGCCAAACAAGCCCCGTTGGTCGCGTGCACCAAGTGGTTCCATCCACCGCGGATGGAGATGGAATGCACAGAAACAATGCACGGCCTACAGAAGGCACAGTACCCTCTTCCACACAAGGAAGAGGGATCTGATATGACATGGCTGTAGAGCGAACACGTTTCGAGTGGGGGATGGGAATGGGACCTCTCTTTTGGTGGCGTCTGCGTACGCTTTGGCGCATGCGGTGGTGTGCTCGTCGGCGGATGAACAGAGCGAGAGAGGGACGACGAGGTACTGCAGTTTGTCCGCACACGGCACCGCTTGCCAACTGCAGACGGCATTTTCTACGCGTCCGTTCTCGGCACTGATGGCCATGCATTCTGGGAGAAGCTGTAGAGGGAGCAGTGAAGTCTGCAGTGTCTGATATGTTTGCTGCAGGTGAGCGCTCGGGGATGATGATTTGAAGGAGGGAGGAAGGAGGACTTCGAGGGAACAGGTCGAAGCCTGCATCTATCCGATGTCGTTCTTTGGATCAGTAGGATGAGTGTTTGGCTAAGTGGAAGCAGCAGAAAAAGTTGCTGACTGCATTCACAAGAACAAGCAAATTTACTTGAGATGGTTTCAGATCATTCTCCCCTTTCTTTCTAACTCCAACTCTTTTGTTCGACTAAGACTATCATCAAATGATCTACTCTTCTCTCTCTCTCTCTCTCTCTCTCTCTCTCTCTCTGAGATGGTTGAATTTCTGCGAAGGTGACCGGAGAGCACAAGGAGAAAAGTACTCGACATCCGACAAGATCTTCCCCTATAAATTCCCTCGAAGCTTTTACTCGTAAATATTTCTGGATAAACACCATGATCTCGTTAAGCGTTGTGTCGAGCGCGCTGTTATTGCTGGATCGATGGCAGGTTTGACCTGCAGAATGTTCTTTGGTTAGGCAGGATGAATTTTGCTGATGAAGAACGGGAGGGGAATCGGATGACATTATCATGGGAGAACAGTTTGTTCCTGTGGTGGGCGAACTGTTGCCCTGTGCATAATAGTTACTTTAGCTTTACTCATCAGAAGGCCACTCTGATAGCTACAATGACTTTTGTTTCTACCTCGGATGTGCATGGCTTTCAGGTGACTGTCCTGGCATTGTGACGGAACAGTCATAATCACTGTAGTTGTCGTACAAGCGGTGGTGGGATTTCTGTCATAATTCCTCCTCTGTTCAGTGACGGCAAAATTCTCGCCCACCTCAACTCGGGTTGCTGCCGTTGGCTCAGAGAAACATGTTGGTTCCATATACGATGGACGCTTCAATCGAGCAGTCAAAGAACAGAGGCGGCGTTTGTGTGAGACACAGCTTCTCATGCTCTGCTCTCAACAGGAAGAAGCCGAAGGGAAAGAGGAAAGAGCCTTTCTTCGATGTAATATTTGGGTGGACTCCGTCTTATCTACCGCTGGGTACCACGTGGGTCCGGCCCCGGGGAGTGCTCATTATTATGACGCCTCGGCCTCCCCTATTTGTCGTCTCCTTCGTCTCTCTCTCCGTTCTACCCTCCTCGCGTGTTCCTTTCAGTCTCCTCCGTTCCTCCGCACCGCTTGCCGTTGCTTCGCCCCCTCGCCCCGTCTCGGTCCATCTCTTTCTGCCATTTCGCTTGCTTGTGGGTCCGCTCCTTTGCATCGCGAAAGGTCACTATTTTCCGCGAGGATTAGCCGGAGTGGAGGTCGGGAAACCCGAAACAGGGTTCCGGGAAGAGGAAGGAGTCGACGTTCGATACTTGGAGCCCGTGTCACTTGGAAAGGAGAGAGCTTTCCTGATTTTGATGCTATTCCGGATCTGCTTCCTTCTCTTGACCGACTGCTGAGCTCGGTTTCACTATGGCCGGAAGCAACGAGGTTAATGCCAATGAGTCCAAGGTACCCACTCGCTTTTGTTTGACCTCGTTTTCCATTTTGCCTTCTGCATTAGATATAGAGCTCTGATTTCGATGGGTTCGACGCGATTCTGGCGATTTAGTGTTAGGGTTTCGCTACTTGGTTCTTATCTTGCTCCCTGATGATTTCCTATGGTTTAATTCGGCAAAAGGCCAGAGCTTTGATGGATTTGAATCGATTCCCATCTGCTGCGTCCTCTCACTCGGTGTTCCTTCCCCCTGTGCGTTGAATTCCGGTGACAAAGTTCCTATCTTTATCTGAGATGGATGAAAGAGATACAGAACCCCATTGATGTCATCTTGTTTTCTCCTCTCATAGATTTTGATCAGGTAAAAGCAAAACACACGCTTTTGCGATCACTAGGAGCTGCCCTCTTCCCGGGAATGCGAAAAAGATCGAAGCTTTAATCCACAGTTCCTCCTATAATTGATGAAAAGCCAAAAGCTGAACCCCACAAAGCCTGCCTGATCCTTTGTTGATCTTACTTCCTCATCGCTGTGTTTGATGCCCACACAGATGGCGGTTCCCCTCAACACCTGGGTCCTCATCTCCAACTTCAAGCTGGCCTACAACATGCTGCGCCGCCACGACGGCACCTTCGACCGCCACCTCGCCGAATTCCTCGACCGCAAGGTCCCTGCCAATGCCACCCCTGTCAATGGCGTCATCTCGTTCGATGTCCTCATCGGCCGCACCAGTAAGCTGCTTTCCCGCATCTACCGCCCTGCCCCTCCCGCCGCGGCCGCCGTTCCTCTCCTCGCCGACCTGTATCAGCCGCCCTCTGCTGACCCGTTTCCGGTCATCATCTTCTTCCACGGCGGAAGTTTTGCCCATTCCTCATCCACAGCGCCATCTACGACTCACTCTGCCGCCGGTTCGTCTCCCTATGCGGCGCAGTCGTCGTGTCCGTCAATTACCGCCGGTCACCCGAGTACAAGTATCCCTGCGCTTACGACGATGGGTGGGCTGCCCTTAAGTGGGCTTCTGCGGAGCCGTGGCTTCAAAGCGGAAAGGATGCCAAGTTTCGGGTGTTCCTCGCAGGGGACAGTTCTGGAGGAAACATCGCACACCATGTGGCCGTCAGGGCAGCGGAGTCAGGAATCGAGGTCTCCGGCAACATTCTCCTTAACCCCATGTTTGGTGGAAACTGTAGGACGGAGTCAGAGAAGAGGTTGGACGGCAAATACTTCGTCACCATTAGGGACAGAGATTGGTATTGGAAAGCGTATCTCCCCGAGGGGGCAGATAGAGACCACCCGGCTTGCAATCCCTTCGGCCCCAACGCTGCGAAGCTGGATGGTCTTCCCTTCACAAAGAACCTCATTATAGTGGCAGGATTGGATCTTGTTCAGGACTGGCAATTGGCGTATGCAGAAGGGTTGAAGAAGGCCGGCCACACTGTGAAGCTTGTGTACCGGGAACAGGCCACCATCGGATTCTACTTGTTGCCAAACACTGATCATTTTACCAAGTGATGGATGAGATCAAGAACTTTGTCATGGCTAACGTGCAGTGAGTGCACAACTCTTGATACCTTCCCGAACTTGACTACGTTACGTACATCGGAAGCTTGACTTATACTGCTTGTGGCTTGTTTACTTCATCTGCTCGGCACCGACGACATGCATTTGGATAATTGCCGCCGCTGCTACTGCTTGCATACGGTCAGACTTAGTTTTGGTTCTGATTCATGGGATGCACATGAAATTAGATAAAGACGGTTCCTTTGGCTTGGCTTGAATTCTGTGTCTCAAGTTCAAAAGATTGTTCTAAACAAATTCTCAATATTATTCAGCATGGTCCATTTCGACACGAAGGCATGGAGATGCTTCTGAGTTCATGGAAGAAACTTTGTTTCTTGGATGGACTAATGTGTCCATACCGAATCATGTTGTATATTGAGGTTCCAAAAGGCGAACAACCATGTCGATCTTGGTGGGATGGATTGCCGGGACTAAACTGGCTGATGCTGTAACAATATTGATTATAACAACATGGTTGAACATTCAATAGTGTTGTTCTTATCCATGTATGCTGCCACATTCCTGGAGTCTATCAGTATGAAGATGCCCCCTTGTTCTTCTACCTCTCGCCTAAGTTCTCTTGATTTGTATCCTCCATACTCGGCTAATGTATCTCTGGCTAATGTGTTTTGATTCATTAATATCGTTCGTCTTGTGTACATCGTCTCATCTCATGATTGGAGTCTGCAAAGTGTTTGTGTGCATCTTCCTTCGGCGGTTTAGACATACAACGTTGGCACTTGCAGTTCCCCGCAACTATTATCTTGGACAGCCTTTACTTGTTATCTTGGCTTCAACAGAGGAAAAGATCCTTCTTCCATCCCGTCCTGGGACTAATATCTCTGAAGCATCTTCTGCATATGCTACACTGTCTTGAACATTGCTCAACGAAGTTCGATGGATGGATTCATGGAACAGCTAAGGTGGCCGTAGGGAAAGGAGGCGTCAGAGAACAGCCAGAGGTTAAGCTGTCACAAGCAATAATGGGGCTCTTCTTTGTCATCTTTTTACGCATGGCAGACCCCCTTCTTGGCAGCTTCGCTGCAGCTGCTCTCCTGCACGCCTGGCTCTCGTTATGCGTCGAAGACTCATCCACCTACCTTAACTCGACAGACAACCTGCGCGTTACTTCACCGGGCAACTGGTTACTCGGTAATGCCACGCTCGATGCTTCCACTCTTCGCATCAATCAAGCACTGATGGAGAAAGGTGGGACTTTTGACTTAGCACCTCTTGATTGTCCCTAATGGTTAGAAACCAAGTATGGTGTATCATCACAAGTACAGAGATGGGAAACAAGATGGTGCGTACAGATCTAACACCCAAAGGTTTTTGTTTGTTGAGTCATGATGGCATCCTCTCACGAGTGGGCCAAAAGGGAACTGCGAAAGCAGAGCATAACAAAACATGGCTTGACAGCAAGCATACAAACAGCTTCGCCAACTCTTCCTGCGCGGCGCCCTATCAACACCTGGCTTCGCAAGGACTGCTACCACATTACTGGGATGGATCCACCGGCGGCCACGATCTGCTGCTCCAGCTTTCATCCAACACTCACACAACGTGACAAAGGCGTGGTTGGATTGGAACCCCAAAGAAGAGCTTTTAAGCACACTTACCCAGGAACAGAGTCCCAGCTGCTCTTCACCAGGAAAATACTCCTGCCGCACTTGCTTGTAGACATCTGAGGGCACCTGCGACAAGGTGAGTCCTGTGGTGAACTCGGTGACGACAAGAACAAGAATCATGTATTTCGAGAGTCGCACGCTTGACCTTTATCGCTCTCTCTCTCTCTCTCTCTCTCTCTCTCTCTCTCTCTCTCTCTCTCTCTCTCTCTCTCTCTCTCTCTCTCTCTCTCTCTCTCTCTCTCTCTCTCTCTCTCTCTCTCTCTCTCTCTCTCTCTCTCTCTCTCTCTCTCTCTCTCTCTCTCTCTCTCTCTCTCTCTCTCTCTCTCTCTCTCTCTCTCTCTCTCTCTCTCTCTCTCTCTCTCTCTCTCTCTCTCTCTCTCTCTCTCTCTCTCTCTCTCTCTCTCTCTCTCTCTCTCTCTCTCTCTCTCTCTCTCTCTCTCTCTCTCTCTCTCTCTCTCTCTCTCTCTCTCTCTCTCTCTCTCTCTCTCTCTCTCTCTCTCTCTCTCTCTCTCTCTCTCTCTCTCTCTCTCTCTCTCTCTCTCTCTCTCTCTCTCTCTCTCTCTCTCTCTCTCTCTCTCTCTCTCTCTCTCTCTCTCTCTCTCTCTCTCTCTCTCTCTCTCTCTCTCTCTCTCTCTCTCTCTCTCTCTCTCTCTCTCTCTCTCTCTCTCTCTCTCTCTCTCTCTCTCTCTCTCTCTCTCTCTCTCTCTCTCTCTCTCTCTCTCTCTCTCTCTCTCTCTCTCTCTCTCTCTCTCTCTCTCTCTCTCTCTCTCTCTCTCTCTCTCTCTCTCTCTCTCTCTCTCTCTCTCTCTCTCTCTCTCTCTCTCTCTCTCTCTCTCTCTCTCTCTCTCTCTCTCTCTCTCTCTCTCTCTCTCTCTCTCTCTCTCTCTCTCTCTCTCTCTCTCTCTCTCTCTCTCTCTCTCTCTCTCTCTCTCTCTCTCTCTCTCTCTCTCTCTCTCTCTCTCTCTCTCTCTCTCTCTCTCTCTCTCTCTCTCTCTCTCTCTCTCTCTCTCTCTCTCTCTCTCTCTCTCTCTCTCTCTCTCTCTCTCTCTCTCTCTCTCTCTCTCTCTCTCTCTCTCTCTCTCTCTCTCTCTCTCTCTCTCTCTCTCTCTCTCTCTCTCTCTCTCTCTCTCTCTCTCTCTCTCTCTCTCTCTCTCTCTCTCTCTCTCTCTCTCTCTCTCTCTCTCTCTCTCTCTCTCTCTCTCTCTCTCTCTCTCTCTCTCTCTCTCTCTCTCTCTCTCTCTCTCTCTCTCTCTCTCTCTCTCTCTCTCTCTCTCTCTCTCTCTCTCTCTCTCTCTCTCTCTCTCTCTCTCTCTCTCTCTCTCTCTCTCTCTCTCTCTCTCTCTCTCTCTCTCTCTCTCTCTCTCTCTCTCTCTCTCTCTCTCTCTCTCTCTCTCTCTCTCTCTCTCTCTCTCTCTCTCTCTCTCTCTCTCTCTCTCTCTCTCTCTCTCTCTCTCTCTCTCTCTCTCTCTCTCTCTCTCTCTCTCTCTCTCTCTCTCTCTCTCTCTCTCTCTCTCTCTCTCTCTCTCTCTCTCTCTCTCTCTCTCTCTCTCTCTCTCTCTCTCTCTCTCTCTCTCTCTCTCTCTCTCTCTCTCTCTCTCTCTCTCTCTCTCTCTCTCTCTCTCTCTCTCTCTCTCTCTCTCTCTCTCTCTCTCTCTCTCTCTCTCTCTCTCTCTCTCTCTCTCTCTCTCTCTCTCTCTCTCTCTCTCTCTCTCTCTCTCTCTCTCTCTCTCTCTCTCTCTCTCTCTCTCTCTCTCTCTCTCTCTCTCTCTCTCTCTCTCTCTCTCTCTCTCTCTCTCTCTCTCTCTCTCTCTCTCTCTCTCTCTCTCTCTCTCTCTCTCTCTCTCTCTCTCTCTCTCTCTCTCTCTCTCTCTCTCTCTCTCTCTCTCTCTCTCTCTCTCTCTCTCTCTCTCTCTCTCTCTCTCTCTCTCTCTCTCTCTCTCTCTCTCTCTCTCTCTCTCTCTCTCTCTCTCTCTCTCTCTCTCTCTCTCTCTCTCTCTCTCTCTCTCTCTCTCTCTCTCTCTCTCTCTCTCTCTCTCTCTCTCTCTCTCTCTCTCTCTCTCTCGCTATGTGGAATAACCATCAGACAATTCATCTGCTCGGCACCGACGACATGCATTTGGATAATTGCCGCCGCTGCTACTGCTTGCATACGGTCAGACTTAGTTTTGGTTCTGATTCATGGGATGCACATGAAATTAGATAAAGACGGTTCCTTTGGCTTGGCTTGAATTCTGTGTCTCAAGTTCAAAAGATTGTTCTAACAAATTCTCAATATTATTCAGCATGGTCCATTTCGACACGAAGGCATGGAGATGCTTCTGAGTTCATGGAAGAAACTTTGTTTCTTGGATGGACTAATGTGTCCATACCGAATCATGTTGTATATTGAGGTTTCCAAAAGGCGAACAACCATGTCGATCTTGGTGGGATGGATTGCCGGGACTAAACTGGCTGATGCTGTAACAATATTGATTATAACAACATGGTTGAACATTCAATAGTGTTGTTCTTATCCATGTATGCTGCCACATTCCTGGATGTCTATCAGTATGAAGATGCCCCCTTGTTCTTCTACCTCTCGCCTAAGTTCTCTTGATTTGTATCCTCCATACTCGGCTAATTGTATCTCTGGCTAATGTGTTTGATTCATTAATATCGTTCGTCTTGTGTACATCGTCTCATCTCATGATTGGAGTCTGCAAAGTGTTTGTGTGCATCTTCCTTCGGCTGGTTTAGACATACAACGTTGGCACTTGCAGTTTCCCCGCAACTATTATCTTGGACAGCCTTTACTTGTTATCTTGGCTTCAACAGAGGAAAAGATCCTTTCTTCCATCCCGTCCTGGGACTAATATCTCTGAAGCATCTTCTGCATATGCTACACTGTCTTGAACATTGCTCAACGAAGTTCGATGGATGGATTCATGGAACAGCTAAGGTGGCCGTAGGGAAAGGAGGCGTCAGAGAACAGCCAGAGGTTAAGCTGTCACAAGCAATAATGGGGCTCTTCTTTGTCATCTTTTTACGCATGGCAGACCCCCTTCTTGGCAGCTTCGCTGCAGCTGCTCTCCTGCACGCCTGGCTCTCGTTATGCGTCGAAGACTCATCCACCTACCTTAACTCGACAGACAACCTGCGCGTTACTTCACCGGGCAACTGGTTACTCGGTAATGCCACGCTCGATGCTTCCACTCTTCGCATCAATCAAGCACTGATGGAGAAAGGTGGGACTTTTTGACTTAGCAACCTCTTTGATTGTCCCTAATGGTTAGAAACCAAGTATGGTGTATCATCACAAGTACAGAGATGGGAAACAAGATGGTGCGTACAGATCTAACACCCAAAGGTTTTTGTTTGTTGAGTCATGATGGCATCCTCTCACGAGTGGGCCAAAAGGAACTGCGAAAGCAGAGCATAACAAAACATGGCTTGACAGCAAGCATACAAACAGCTTCGCCAACTCTTCCTGCGCGGCGCGCCCTATCAACACCTGGCTTCGCAAGGACTGCTACCACATTACTGGGATGGATCCACCGGCGGCCACGATATGCTGCTCCAGCTTTCATCCAACACTCACAAACGTGACAAAGGCGTGTTGGATTGGAACCCCAAAGCTTTTAAGCACACTTACCATAGGTGGAATCTAACATGTCATGAGCGATTAGCGTGAAATATTCACCATAGGAAGAACAAATAGGAGCTATGTCAAACATGAATAGAGCAGGAAGAACCAATAGGAGGAGATATATCAACCATGATACAGCAGGGACGACTAAATGAGGGAGCTGAAATATTCACCATATCAAACTGATAATAAAATGAAGCCATAAAGAACAAGAAAAAAAAACTGAATTTCAAGGGATCCACTCGGCAACAAGAGATCAAGGAAATAGATAGAGCTGGATATTCTTAAGTGTGTCCTCCATCTGAGTCTTCGGTTAAAGATACTTTGTTCTCCCATCAGATACCGATCCATCCTCATTTTTTAAATTTTACTTCCTGGATTATTGTTCTACATGACAAACCATGAAGCAAAAACAGTGTGAATGAAGTTAGCTACATGATCGTGCATGGACTGGCATTAAGTTCTTCTTGAAAATGGACCCAAAGAAGGAATGAGAGCACTAGACAAAGCATAATATCCACAGAATTTGCTGAGTGGGTCAAAAGCGCAGTACAAGCTGAAGAAAACCAGAGCTCCAATAAACTTTATTATTTGTTACTGATAAATCATTCATAATTCCACTTACCATTGTCTCTGCTATAAAGAATCATGAAGGTTCGTGAAAAAGCGTTGCGCACACATATAGAGCTAGACCAAATAGGATGAAGCCAAGTGAAAAAGGATATGGTGACATAAAATTCCGCTGAACAATTATATCCGGATATTATATATATGGAATCGACATATGATATATGTAAACCATGGAATCACAAGAGAAAAATCTTCTATTCATTTTTTCAGACAAAATAAATTTGCGTATGCAATGACTGAATACACAGAAGGGACATCCTGAAAGGTCTTCCCACAAGAGCCATCAAATGAAGGAAAGTCTATGTCTGGCACATCATGAAGGTAATTATCATTAATGGTAGTCATGGCATTTCTACAATGAGTAGCTTAATAACACAATAGAACAACATAGAAGAAGGGATTGCACGGAGATTCAACAGTGTTGAAGGGAATTTATTGGTGCGGAGAAATCACTCACCCTCTTACTTGCTGCTTTTAAGGTCGGCCATAAATTGTCATCACCATCTATCATTAATCTCCGCTTTCCTCTTTTGCTCCTATCCTCGCTTCGCTCTTTACAGCCTATCCTCCTACCATCTCCACCTCTCTCTCTCTCTCTCTCTCTCTCTCTCTCTCTCTCTCTCTCTCTCTCTCTCTCTCTCTCTCTCTCTCTCTCTCTCTCTCTCTCTCTCTCTCTCTCTCTCTCTCTCTCTCTCTCTCTCTCTCTCTCTCTCTCTCTCTCTCTCTCTCTCTCTCTCTCTCTCTCTCTCTCTCTCTCTCTCTCTCTCTCTCTCTCTCTCTCTCTCTCTCTCTCTCTCTCTCTCTCTCTCTCTCTCTCTCTCTCTCTCTCTCTCTCTCTCTCTCTCTCTCTCTCTCTCTCTCTCTCTCTCTCTCTCTCTCTCTCTCTCTCTCTCTCTCTCTCTCTCTCTCTCTCTCTCTCTCTCTCTCTCTCTCTCTCTCTCTCTCTCTCTCTCTCTCTCTCTCTCTCTCTCTCTCTCTCTCTCTCTCTCTCTCTCTCTCTCTCTCTCTCTCTCTCTCTCTCTCTCTCTCTCTCTCTCTCTCTCTCTCTCTCTCTCTCTCTCTCTCTCTCTCTCTCTCTCTCTCTCTCTCTCTCTCTCTCTCCTGGAATAAACCTCAGCCCAACCAGGCAAAAACAAGTGTCAGCCACCTTCGATTGGCTTACTGTGATAGGAAAACAGAAATCTAGAGCTCGCCTTGTTGTGGCGTAGTTTGGTCCCTCTCAGTGTCTCTTTCCCTCTCCAATGATCAAGTAACACAAGTTCCCTATTTCCTCTCTCTAACGATGGACAATACCATGATCAAGATTCTGAGCCTGCTTTTGGCTGCTGCTGTTTGGGTGATAGGTGTTGTCATATCTGGTACTGTCAGCTGCCAAGATTACCCCCTCCTTCCTTCTGTAAAGGATTTGCTCCATGGCTGGGTGTTCCATTAAGCAATCTACCTTGTAGATTTATTCACGTGATATTGGTTGAATCATAGCTACATTAGTCTAGCGATCAACCTAATCTTGATTGCATGTATATTTTGTGGTTGAGTTCGGAATGGAGTCTTCCCCCCTAAACCCTTTCTCCATTGTGTTGAATATATTTGCTCTATTATCTTTATTCCCAAAAGAAAGCCTACAGGTGCTACAAACTGAGTACTCCGATTGCTTTGCTTGAAATAAGCATGGCCACAGAACACACTCGTCTGCTTCACGCCAGGAATCATCAACATTCCATGTACTACTTTTAAGAGAAAATTATCAGAAGCATCAACATTGTTAATTTGGATTTTCTATGCACGACTGTTCTTTCAGAGAACGTTATCAGAGAGATCAACACTGTTCAGTCATTGAATCTGATTCGATCAACATTTCTTAAGGGAGATGTGGCTATCAGTAACGGGCATATAGTCCAATCAATACAAGCTCGATTGGAGGAATACTTTCCATCAAGATTTGATGCCAATGTGACAGATGAGTTAGTTAGTTTATATAGGTGGAATCTAACATGTCATGATCTGATTAGCGTGAAATATTCACCATAGGAAGAACAAATAGGAGCTATGTCAAACATGAATAGAGCAGGAAGAACAAATAGGAGGAGCTATATCAAACATGAATAGAGCAGGAAGAATAAATAGGAGCTGAAATATTCACCATATCAAACATGGATAATAAAATGAAGCATAAAGAACAAGAAAAACCTGAATTGCAAGGGATCCACTCGGCAACAAGAGATCAAGGAAATAGATAGAGCTGGATATCTTTAAGTTGTCCCTCCATCTGAGTCTTCGGTTTAAAGATATAATTTGTTCTTCACCATCAGATACCGATTTCCATCCTCATATTACTTCCTGGATTATTGTTCTCCCTGACAACCATGAAGCAAACAACCTTGTGAATGAAGTTAGCTCTTCCTGATCTTGCAATGACTGCATAAGTGTCTTCTTGAAAATGACCAAAAGAAGACATGAGAGCACTAAGAACAAAAAGCATAATACCACAGAATTTGCTGATGGGTCAAAAGGCAGTACAAGATGAAGAAATACAGAGCTCCAATAAAACTTTATTATTTGTTACTGATAAATCATTCATACTTCCCAATTCCCATTGTCTCTGCTATAAAAATCATGAATGTTAGTGAAAAATCGTGCAAACATATTAGAGCTAGAACAAATAGGATGAAGCCAAGTGAAAAAGGATATGGTGACATAAAATTCCTACATGAACAAATTATATTACGGATATTATATATATGAATAGACATATTTATATATGTAAACATTTGAATCACAAGAGAAAAATCTTCTCTTCATTTTTCAGACAAAATAAATTTGCTTATGCAACTGACTGAATACAGAAGGGAACTACTGAAAGTCTTCCCACAAGAGCCATCAAATGAAGGAAAGTCTATGTCTGGCACATCATGCAGTAATTCTCATTAATGTTATTCATGCCTTTCTACAATGATGTAGTTATATAACACAATAGAAACTCAATAAACTTCCATCAACTATTTGAAAAAAAAATATCACGATCAAGTATCCACCTGATATCAACTCTGCAAAGCTGTATACATTTCAATAAAAGCAAAAAAGTCTACTTACGGAGTAGTCATAGGCTCATAATACGCGAGCATCAAGACCTGAAAAAGGATGGATGATGGATAAGAAAAGTTCTTTTATTTTCTTTTGAGAAAAATAAAATAAAATGTAGCATGCAGAAACCTAAATACAAGAGTTCAAGTAATTTTTTTTATGCAAAGGATAAGTGATAAGGACGAGATTTGATCATAGGATTTTGTTATCAATAATCAAAGCCTTTACTGGCTAAAATAGTTGACATCCTCCTAATCTAGTTTTTTAACAAAAGAATAATTTATTAAAACTTGCAAAAAATGAGAATGTATTCTTTCCATTGCAAGGAATGATGCTCCATTTCATGTTGTTCCTAGAGAAAGCTATTGTTCTTCAACAGTAGTTGAAGGAGGAGGAAATGGCCTGAGCCTCAGTTGTCGCTGCAAGGACAAAAGCACTGAAGAATCTGATACACTCTTGGGTTTGCAGCTGTAATGCAGATTAGGATGAAGATCACCTCAATGATACCTAAAAGGAAATGAATTAAATATTTATAACTATGATATTCTAATCCACAGCTGAATAGGACCTGAAGATGAGGTGATGCATTGAGAAAAATGGAGTATGATGAATTAGTCACTGCCTCAAAGCAGAAAGCAACACTATCTAGTTCAAAGAACTAAAATACAGAACCTCTAGGAGTAATACTTCTTCTATCAGATAAAGACTGTAATCCCTGTTCTGGAGGTCCAATTGCAGTCCTTTGTTAAAAGAAGTGAATGCACCAAACAAGGGATTGCATAATGTGGCTTTCAACACCACAATTCTTGGGTCCCAAATCACTATTGCAGTCCTTGGTTGAAGGAGGGAATGTACC
This sequence comes from Musa balbisiana, assembly GCA_004837865.1. Taxonomy (NCBI): domain Eukaryota; kingdom Viridiplantae; phylum Streptophyta; class Magnoliopsida; order Zingiberales; family Musaceae; genus Musa; species Musa balbisiana. Next base: position 40,985,243 of record CM017192.1, read on the forward strand.
AAACAAGGGATTGCATAATGTGGGTACCAAATCACTGAATTCTGCATTTAAGTTTATCTAACTAGAGAATTCCCAGTAGGCAAGCACTGCAAGAGAATTGAACGTTATCAGTTTGAACCCTAAAGAGTAACATCGACCACACGAGAAAGCTGATTCTTTTTCTTTCTCGTCGAGTCAGATTCAATCGTATTCATGAACTAAAGAAAAAGCAGATTCCGATGAACATTAAGGTCGAGAAATCTAGACAAGAGGATCGGAGAGCGTGGCGTTGTCATTCAAACGAAAGTCATCAGAGCGACGCAAAAGGGGAGGTATATCGGAGGAGCGACTACAAGAGGAGAAGGGGTCGGACCTTTACGTTCTGGGCGCACGCGAGCCGGTCGGAGAGGGCGCGGAGAGGCGAATGGTGGAAACGTCGGACTCGAGAGCCGAGACGCGGGTGGCGAGGGCGACGGACGTAATCTTGATGGCCACGTGCAGCCCCCACCGCCTCGGGCAGATCGAAGTCGGGCGGACCCGCCGTGGCGCGGCAGCTGTTGGCCGCCTCCCGCCTCGATCAACCCACCACTGTTTTATTTTTATTTTTATTTAATATTTTAATTATCCAATGAAAAGCTGATTTAAAGTCACTATTAATTTAAGAATTAATATTAATTTTATTCGATATTTTTAAAAAGTATTAATTTAACTAATAAAAACTCTGACAGTTTATTTAAAGTTCAAAACTTAATTCGATCTATTTAAAAATAATAATAATTTAACTGATAGAAATTCTGACAATTATTCTGCATCTTTATTTTTAAATTAATGGATTATAAACTACTCCCAATTTTTTGATAATATACACCACAAGTAATATAGTAATTGAAAGAACACTTTCCTAAAAATATTTGCATATATGAAGAAAAAAACAAAGAAAAGAAGACCAGCCTAAGATCAACAATCATGTAACATTTATACTGTTTATAGTGTAACACCAAATTTTAATTATTTAAAAACTATTTATAAATTTGATCTAATATAAATCTGACAGGCAAGACTACAAAAAAACCCCTTCTTTTTTTTTTTTATGGGTCTCTCATAATTTTAAAGTGAGATATACAACATTCACAGTACAAACATATTTTTATGCTCTCCAAGAACTTGCCCATTAAACACAAGGGCTGTGAAGAACACTGCCATGCTAACATCTCAACACAAATCTAGATATTGCTTCTTTCAAGTTTGCCTTTCACACACATACATGATTGAAGGTGCAGAAGCAATTTATTGATGGGTTATGCAGATGTTCATAAGCTAATTGTAGGTTCTTTCTACATGATTTCAAGTCCTTCATGTTGCTACCACTTGAGCTGCTGCAAGCCTTGCAATTGGTACCCTGCAAAACAACCAGATCTTATTCCTCTCTTTGTTTTTCCTCCATATGATGTCAAGCAGATTGATATTTATTGTTCATCAATTGTATCTGCCTGTGCATCAACAACTGAACAAGAACAAGTGCAAAAAGCATGGAACTATGGGTTGTGGATCCAAAAGAGTGTGGCAGAACCTGAAGGGGGAGCATGAGACATAGTCCAGCCCAGCTTGTGCAAAGAAAGCAACTGATGAAGGCTCTCCACCATGTTCTCCACAGATCCCTATCTGTTCAGAAGCAAGACACACACACACACATTAATGTAAGAGCTCTCCTTTTCTTGGGCAAGATTTGAAGCTACAGCACTGTTAAGAGTGCACAAACTGGCTACAACTTGCACACTTGATGATACTCACCTTTAAATCAGGCCGAGTTCTTCGGCCTCTTTCGACAGCAACTTTAATGAGCTGACCTACCCCTTTCTGATCAAGAACCTGAATCAACAAAAAAATATAGATGTAGACCTGTACATAACTAGAATAATCTTTCGAAAAAAAACCGAAAAAAAAAAAGATTAGACATCTTAGGCTGGCAAGAGTTCAAAAAGGACTCGAAATTTTATCAAAGTATTAGAGATTCAAAGTTGGTTAGAATGCATGCATAAACTCCTAAATCAATTACAACAATTATGAATGCTCAAGTGAAGTACAGAAAAATCCTTCATTTTTTATTCATTATGATACAAAGTAACTAGCTTTCATACTGGAATGCTATTTAAAGATTCATCTTACAGATCGATCGAGTTTCTTTCATCCTGTTCCAAGTTCACAAGAAAGACAGTTTTTCTTCATTTTAATCCCAAAGTCTAAATCATATTTGACAATCAAGTGGAAAATTATCATACTGTTACTTGTGCCGAGACACAAAAAACTTTCCATATTGTCGATTGTGTCGTGACATAAACCTTATAATGAGATACTTGCGAAAAAGCTTTACCTCAAAGGGATCACTTTGGAGGATGCCCTCAGATAAGTAGATTGGCAAAAACTTGCCAACATCATCCCTACTGTAACCAAATGTCATTTGTGTGAGATCATTTGTTCCGAAAGAGAAGAACTCTGCCTGTTCAGCAATCTGCCAACACGCAATTTAACACGGTAAGACGAAGCAATCAGAAATATATCTGTTTCTGCTCGCGTAATTATTGCTAGTTAACTTGAACAACTAATTTCTACTGTAAAAGTCACTATCATTTAGCCATATGACTAACCAAGAACAGTCCTCATTCATCAGAAAAATTATGAAATGATTATAACGGCCAGGATGTAGACTTCTGCAAATTGATTAACCTCTAAAGGAATACATAGCTATGAGTGTGCAATTTACCTCATCTGCGATAAGAGCAGCCCTGGGAACTTCAATCATAGCTCCCGACTTGTAGCTTATGGATGTTCCCAACTCCGAGAAAACTTTCTGTGCTATCTTCTGTATCAGACTCATTTGATGTTCATATTCCTGACAATCCAACAGCACCACCGGTTAGATGATGCAGGGTCAAGCAGCACACTTATCTGTCATCATATCTCACCACAATAATGCTACAGCATCTCTCACAATCTACATGTGATTCAGAAATAAAATATGCAGTAATAGTTGTTGGATATGAAAATTTTCTTTTTCTTTAAGAAATCCTCAATTTTCTAGCAGCTTTCAACATGAAAATAGTGAATATTTCTGATCCAAAAGAAAGATATTAAGTTTTTGAAAAATTATTAGCTGTTAAGAACTTTTTTGCGACTTGATGCCAGGATTTATTCTCCTCATCTTTTTCCCTTTTTTTCCTACTTATATTTGCCCATGGTAGCTTATGAACAAGTATTGACACTAATGAGATTGGATATGTAGGAACACTTTCTTCTTAGCTAAAAATACTTAAAATGACAGAAAGATAAGAATAGGTTCATACCTGAGGTGTTCCGATGAGAGGTACCATAATCTCTGGAAATACTTTGATCCCTTGTTTGCTCACAGAAATAGCAGCTTCGAATATAGCTCGCACTTGCATCTCAGTCAACTCTGGGTATGAAATGCCAAGCCTAATAGAGAATTCTCTAAGTTCATCGATAATTACTAACATATTAACAATGACATCACTGAAACAGTGCCATATTTTCATAACACAGAATTTGTTTAACAAATTCTGAATCACTGTACAACTGAGAAAACAAATTCAGAGAACAAAGGCACACAATTATGAAATTTTAAGACAATGGGTATGAAAGTCCACAACCTTTGAATATAACAATCAGGAAAAAGCAGACAAGACTCCAAAAATTATGTGGTATTGTCACATGTGAGAACAACTGAAAGGAAATTTTCAGTAACTAGAAGTAATTACAAGCTAATCGAATTGCATTGCACCGTTAACCAGTTGAAGTATCGTATCGAATCCTACCTGCAACCGCGGAAACCAAGCATGGGATTTACTTCAGAGAGCTTTTCTACTCTTGTAAGGATTTCCTCTTCTTTTATGCCAATTTCAGAAGCCAGTTCACCGACAATATCCTCGAGATTACCCTCTGGAAGAAACTCATGGAGTGGAGGATCCAGCAGGCGAATAGTCACTGGAAGCCCTGCAAGTCGCAGCAGAGATGAAAGATAAGGTAAAAGCTCCAATTAGATGTAATTTAGCTCACAAGTGATCAAAGATTTGGTTGGACAACCAATGCCATGTAGAATGAGACAGACACCAAACTTTTTGGCAGGTGTCAAAATAGTGACACTATGAGAACCAGGGTGATGATGTACATAGTTTCGATTGGTTCAACATGCAAATTATTAGTGAAGTCCTGCGGAGGCCATAATTGATTATATGTTGTATACATAATATCAATATATAAAAGATGTAACAACAGAGTCCGAAAAATATGTTAGAATTCAACTTCATTTGTTCCTTGAATGTTGAAACCAACCATCCATGGCATGAAAGATCCCTTCAAAGTCCGATTTCTGATAGGGTAAGAGAAGGTCCAACGCCCGTTGCCTCTGTTCAGAATTTGCTGCCATTATCATTTCTCTGACGGCCTTTATCCTCTCATCCGAAGAAAAGAACTGAGGAACAATAGATGTCAAACACCAAAATGAACCTGTGAGTACAGTTGTAAAAGCTTCAAGACAATGTCAAGCAACAGCAATGCTTTCAACTTCATATTGCACTATATGATCACTCAAATATGTCCTTAGCTTTATTCTGTCAATGTTCATGTCAGAACAAGGATGAAGCAATTTCAAATGGAACAAGAAACCAAATTAATGACAACCTAAAATATTTGTATGATTCGTAAGGAAAAGTGCAGCATCCATTTAGCAATAGTGTTATCATCTTAGCTGAGGAGAATTGCACACTAAACTAACCATATGCTCAGTCCTACAGAGTCCAATCCCTTGTGCACCATTATTTATTGCTGCCAGTGCATCATCAGGTGTATCAGCATTTGCCATAACCTGCATGGCACAAAGTATAATAATCTTGAATGAAAATAATCAAGCCAGGTGACAGGTGAATCTTGAGAAAGAATATGGTTCATGACCAACAAAACAATCTTAAATTGTTTCTCAGACTTCCAGTGGAGTACTAATAGCATTACTTTACTTTTTGACTTAGAATGATACCTTTAGTTGCCTTATCTCATCAACCCATGACATGAAGGTTCCTAAGTCGCCACTCAGAGCTGGTGGAGCAAGCGGTTGCCTTCCTAAAATTACTTCTCCTGTCGATCCATTGAGTGATAGCCAATCACCTTCGTGTATCATCTTGTCTCCGACCACCACCACCTGGAAGACACAAAATCAAACAACAATGATGATGTAGGTTCTACATGTTCTTCTTTTCACAGTGTTAAATCTTATTAAAGCAATGAGAAATAATCAACCATGTTTGCCAACGAGGTCATTGATCATGACAGCCATCAAGGATACTGATACACCTCATTCACCATTTTTGAGACGTGGCTTACCTTAGCTGCATCATTTACATGGACATCGGAGCAGCCGGAGACACAGCACTTTCCCCACCCACGCGCTACAACAGCTGCATGGGAAGTCATGCCACCTCTAGCTGTGAGAATTCCTTCGGCTGCGTGCATGCCTCCAACATCCTCTGGGCTCGTCTCTGTCCTCACCTTCACATATGGAACAAGTATCACTGGTGATCGAAAGATCTCCATACTTGATTGAATACAAACATTGATCACAACTATTTGGGACGGACGATTTGGATTTATCGTCATCTAAATGTCTTCCTAAAAACTTCAAACAAAATTCAACCTTTCCAGAAGTAAATGACAGAAATCAAGACAAAGTTACAGTTAGTCTAGCCTCGACATCAATGAATAAGATCATTCACCAAGAAGAAAGCCAAGCCAAGGACTTTAGAAGGTGATCCATGATCAGAAATGTAGCAAGGATAAAGATGAATGATTGATGGCATCTAACAGGAGACATCTAATGAGAATATTAATGCACACAAATAAAAATCTCAGCGAACAAGAAAGAATATCTTCAGTTCTGAAATTGAATCTTGCATAGCCTAAGATAAGCTTTGATGTATCTTTGAAGCCTCTGTGACAAGGAACACGACTCACCAAAAGAACAGCCTTTCCTTGAGCATGCCATGCTTCTGCATCATCAGCAGTGAATACAATTTGACCGACTGCAGCTCCCGGTGATGCAGGCAACCCTGTTGCAATCACTTTATCCTTGTAAGCGGCTGGATCTTCAAACTAGACAGAACAAGAAGAAAGTAAAACAGAGAGATACATCAGGGTTTGACTGTGATAATACACATGCAAGTCACAGGCCAGCAATAGAACATGCTTACACCATCCCACATGTTTGACCACACATAGCACTTGGTTTCGATCAATATCTTGTATCCCAATGGATTCAAAAGAACAAACCATAATAATCTTGGAGTAATTGGAATTCACTCACTGCTCTTCCTTAACATATACCTGTGGATGAAGAAGTTGCTCCAGGTGACAAGGCTCCACCATCTTAATGGCAGAACGAGTGTCGACAAGGCCTTCTTTGACCATGTCAACTGCAATCTTCACTGCACCTTGCCCTGTTCGCTTTCCTGTTCTGCATTGCAGCATCCAAAGCCTGTTTTCCTGTACAGTAAACTCGATATCCTGCAAATAGCGAAGAAACAAACACCTTAGAAGTTCAAATATCAAGTGAGAAACATTATGGAGTTGAAAGAGATTTCAGAATCTAACCATCATTTCCTTGTAATGCCGTTCTAGAATCTCACAGTTCTCCGCTAGCTCAGAGTAAGGTTCTGGCATGCACTCTTGCATGGCGCCCAGATCTCGTGGAGTTCTGATTCCAGCAACTACATCCTCTCCCTGGAAAGAAAAGGCAGGAGATGTCACTAAAACCCATAGATCTACCTGCGTAACAGGGCAATGCTTTTGGCGCATCAGCTTAACCAATCAAGACGCGCAGTACCTGAGCATTGACGAGGAACTCCCCGTAGAGCTTCTTCTCGCCAGTGCTCGGGTTCCGGGTGAAGAGCACCCCGGTCCCTGAGCTGTCCCCCATGTTCCCAAACACCATGCACTGCACGTTCACTGCCGTCCCCCGGAGCCCCTTGATCCGGTTGATGCTTCTGTACTTCTTCGCTCTCGGGCTGTTCCATGAATCAAAGACGGCGATCACCGCCAGATACAACTGCCTACTTGGATCTGCATCAAAGATTCAAACTTGTGGCCGTACCGAGAGCTGAGCGGGAAAGTGGAGCTCAAACTAGTACCTGTGGGAAACTGCTCTCCCTTGGCTTCGATGTACACGTTCTTGTACTGCGCCACCAGTTCTTTGAGATCGGCGGCGGTGAGGTCGGTGTCGTCCTTGACGCCTTTTGCCATCTTCAAGGCTTCCAGTTGTTCTTCGAAGAGCGAGTGAGGTATCCCCATGACCTTCAAATGCCATGCGAGAGAGAGCGCGTCATTGCCATGACGTAACAAAGGAGCAAGATTGAAGGTTGACTAATGGAAAAGATTGACCAGTAAATATCCTGCTTAATATCACTGTCGTTTATTAGTCCTGCTTCAAGCAGCAGAGCAGAGCGGAGAACATCAACTTACGACGTTCCCGAACATGTCCAAGAAGCGGCGGTAGGAGTCGTAGGCGAACCTTTCGCCGCTCTTCACCGCCAGCCCGGCCACCACCTCGTCGTTGAGACCCAGGTTGAGCACCGTGTCCATCATCCCGGGCATCGACACCTGCACAGACGCATCAGTACACGTTATACGACCTCACGATGTATTCCTGATTCAGACGAGCGCCGTCGTCGACGATACCGCGGCGCCGGACCGGACGGAGAGGAGAAGCGGCTTGGCAGGATTGCCGAGTCGACACCCCATGTCATCCTCCACCGTACACAGAGCTTCCAGCATATCCTCCCAGAGGCCGGCGGGGAGCTCGTGGCCGCCCTCCTGGTACTCGTGGCAGGCCTCCGTCGACACCGTCAGCCCCGGCGGCACCGACAAGCCGATGCTCGCCATCTCCGCCAGGTTCGCTCCTTTCCCACCCAGCTGTTACGTTCAGAACCACATACACAGGTCATCTGTTTCTATTCATGCACGAAGCTTTGGGTGTATGGAACAGTGGCATGCATGCATGCGCTCACCAAAGCCTTCATGTTCTTGTTGCCTTCGCTCTTCCCCTTGCCGAAGGTAAACACCCTCTGAGAACGTAGATTAGCCGGCGCCATGGGTGGATCGACACAGATAGAAAACGATGTCTAGTGTTTCAGCGTGAGGTCAGGGTTTGATGAGCTCACCATTTATAGGCGGTGGCGAGAGGGAGATGCGACCTGCAGGATAAAGACCATGAGGTGGAGGAGATAGCGTGGACATCTTTCCCATCGATCGAACGCAGCGCAACATGCACGCAGACGTGTGGGCGAGAGGCACGACGAGCGAGCGCTGAGGGGCCGCCGTGTGCCGCCACGGTAGCGGGACCCACCTGATGCATCCAGCGGCGGGACCCACCAGACGTCTCGGTGGGACCCTGGTACGAAACCCTCCGGCGGGCGACGTTAAACGTCGGGCCGGCTGATGGTCGGGTTCAGACGTCTCGACCTATGGATACGTACGTCGTCTACGTCATGTAATCGGAGCTTCGAAATATCCAGTAGCAACAACGCACACTGCGGGCTTTCTTCTTGCTCTCGATTCACTTGGGCGAGATTGGATTGGCCTCTGCACAAATTGATGGCCCGGTTGCGATATACATCGTCACCTGTTCACGGATCGGACCTCACATTTAATCCAAAACTATAAGTTTCGGAATAGATCACATTATTGGCAGATGATGAAAATAATCCAAATCCATACGATTTCTTTCTTATTTTTTTTCTATTTACTCACTTCATTTCTTGTTTTTTATTGTGTAGTGATCAACGGTGGGTATTAAAAAATTTGAAGAATTTGTTGCGAAAGGAATAATATTATTGTAATATGTATTTATGCATATGAGAGAGATATTTTTCTTAAATACTTAAGTCATGTATTTAAATAATATACTTACATTTATGATTGGTTTTTAAATCATAGATTTATTGAGAATTATAATATGTAAATAATGTAAAGTTATTATTTCATATTTATCTCTATCATAATATTCTATTATATCTTCACGAGATTGAGCTTTCGTCAAGAATGTCAATCATGACTAATGCAACTGAAAAATCCTGTGAGTGAGGGACTTTGTGAGGGAGTTTGCTAATTGATCAAAAGTATGGACGTGAGGAATATGTATTTGATGTCTGACAACTTGATCTCTGTCAAGGTGGAAGTCGATAACAATATGTTTCATGCGAGAGTGGAACACTATATCGATGCATAAGTAGGTGGCACCATTATTATTATAGTAGGAGTGTATTGAGAGGTAGTACGAAGTTCATGTGATAGATTGGTGACTCAATTGAGTCTTACAATGGTGGTGACGATAGCTTAGTATTCAACTTTAGTGATGGATCTTACGATTGTGTTCTATTTCTTAGAACTCTAACAAATCATATTTACTCCAAGGAAGATAATGTAGGTAGATATAGATGTTCTATTATAAGTGTTGTCTACCCAATCAGTATCGACAAAGGCATGAAGATAAAATAATAAGTATTTATGAAGAAGAATTGAAAGTCCTTTAAGAGAGTCTAATTAAGATATCACAAGATATGTTTTAGTGTAGACCAATACCCAATAAAAGGTCGATATATAAATTGTGATAATTTGTTGACTGATAATTAAATATTTAGATATGTGTGAGATAAATACTGTAAGGAAATATATAATTATCGGTACTGTGTGGAATCTATAGTAAAGCTGTCAATCATATAATTTGAATGATTTAGTGGTGGAGAGTGAGATGATGACTTAATTGACATTATGTATATTTATCTTTGATAATTAAGAGAGTATTGTACAATAAGCATTACTCAAAATTTTGAATCAAATAACTTTGGTAGGTTCGTTAGTACTAAATTGGTTGATTCATGGTTTGATAATCTAATAGGAAGTTCTATAAATGCAAGAGCATGAATTGCTTATATACCACTAAGTGGGGGTTACTTGGGTCATGTTATATATACTTTGGCTAAATGATGGTATAGATATAATTTTAGTTTATGATAATCTCGATTAATTAAATCTTCTACCCGATTATAGATCTCAAATATACTTCTTTTTAGATAAGAAAAGTCTAGAATATGTGAACATTACTTCTACTCTTAGAAAACAACTTAATGCTCATAGGTGTTTGATAGAGAATGCTAATTACCTAAGAAATTATTGATCTCCATAGAATTATTTTTTGTGATAATAATATCATCTACATAGACTAATAAATATATAATATATCTATTTTATTATCGTAGGAATCAAGAGGTGTCAAATTTGGATTGACGAAACTGACTTATATAAAAAACAAGCCAAGTTTGATATATCAAGCTTTTGGAGTTTGGTGAAGTCTATAAATAACTTTTCATAGTTTACAAACATGGTTTGGATACTGAAAATAGATTAAACTAGGAGGTTGCTACATAAAAATATATTTAGTTAAGGTCCCTTATAAGAAAACATAGTTAATATTCAGTTAATATACATACTAGTTTTAAGTGATAGCTAAACTCTAAATTATCATTGATTTAATAACTAGACTAAATGTCTCTATCAAATCAACACATAATTGTTGGTGAAATCCCTTGACTATTAGATATATCTTTATATTAGATATATTAGATATATATCAAATCAACACATATTAGATATACTTTATATCTCGTAATGGATCCATCTATGTTTCACTTAATTTAAAAGATCTATTTACACTCAATAATATTTTGAGTGTGATAAGATGATTCAAGGGTCTATATAACATTATGGAGTAAAACATCGTATCCTCACTTATGACTTTATGCCAATATGGAGATTTTTTAGCGTGATAGTTGTCAGTTCGGTAGGCTCATATGAAGAGCTTATTGTAGCATAGATATCTATGTAGCAATAATACTTTCCTCATATATTGTTTTCATCAAAATATATAAAAGATTTAGCATGTGAGTATGAGAGCAATTAGTGAAAGTGGTTTGTAATTTGGACCATACTTATGAAGAGATTAGTGATGTCATAGAGCCATCAATTAAAGTTTAAATGACTTGTAGAAGAAAACGATCTTATCGTAAACATAACTTATAATTAGGATTTGTCATTTAGATGAATTTTTCTAATATTTGTATCTTTTTTGAAATGTATAGAAAAAGATGATCTCTTTCACTCCTAAGTCCTCTCAATCACGAGTGATGATGGAATGATCAAGATGATGGTAGAAACTAGTGGACTATTGCTAATTGGTTGATAGTGGATGTGACACGTCAATGAGTTAGACGATTGACGTGAAGGTGATAAGGATGCCAGTAAAGATGTTGGGTAGTATATGTCGGTGTAAAAGCAGAGAAAATGCTTACCAAGTAAAACTAAACAACAATAGAAAATCGTTAGAGAAATAAATCGATCACTAGAGGAGATTAATTAGATCAATAAGGTCGAGTAGATTTGTTACAAAGAAGATTACTCGAGGAATTGCACGTCTTTATCTTCAATGTAATATAAAAATAAGAAGTAAAAATCGAGAGCTACGAAGTAGTAATAGGAAGGGCGAGGAAAAAAAGGTTTGCTAGAAGCAAGAAAATTTTGATATCGCAAAGAATTTAAAATTTTTATTATGAAACTTTTGTTATCATGATTATGATTTTCTTCGATTATATACTTAAATAATATATTTAATTATGATTGATTCGAAACAGGGATGGAATCCTCGCTGCTGATATGACCAGTTTCTGAAGTTTGTATATGAATAGATTGAAAGGCAAAGGAACCTTGTTAAGCAGGATGAGAATCTTGGTCAGGCTATTGTTGATCATTAGAGAGATGTCAGAGGACAGGAACTTGTGTTGCTTGTTCATTACAGAGAGAGAAAGAGACACGGAGGGACCAAACTACGCCAAAACAACTCTGTCATCGACTCCTCCGGAAAGGCGAGCTCTAGATTTGTGGTTTCCTATCACAGTAAGCCAATCGAAGGTGGCCAACACTTGCTTTTGCCTGGTTGGGCTGAGGTCCTCTGCCACATCTCAAGAACCCAACCGGTCATTCCAGCATAGAGAGAGAGAGAGAGAGCGAGAGAGAGAGAGAGAGAGAGAGAGAGAGAGTGAGTGCAGATGGTAGGAGGATAGGCTGTAAAGAGCGAAGCGAGGATAGTAGCAAAAGAGGAAAGGAGGGATTAATGACGGATGGTGATGACAATTTATGGCCGACCTTAAAAGCAGCAAGTAAGAGGGTGAGTGATTTCTCCGCACCAATAAATTCCCTCCAACGCTGTTGAATCTCCGTGCAATCCCATTCTTCCATGTTGTTCTTGCTGTTATCTTTTCCTCCGAAGCGGTGAAGAAGAAACCTGGTCCCTGCGAGCAGAGGAGACAACATGGAGTCGAGTAACTTGCAGAGGAGATACATTGACATCAAATCAACCCTCTTCCGCGAGGTACAGAGATCATCTCTTGCTGCTACTTCATGTCTTTGGGTTTTTGTGATGTTCCTCTAAATTTGCGTTTGGTGACGGAGAAGGGGTTTCTGGATAGCCAGTACACACAGCTGCAGCAGCTGCAGGATGAGAGCAACCCCGACTTTGTTACGGAGGTCGTCACTCTTTTCTTTGAAGATTCTGAGAAGCTTCAGGATGAACTAAGCAGGACGCTGTGAGTGATCTGGGACACGGACTCCTGTCTTGCTATTGTATTCGGCATGATTTGTGTGTTTGGGTTCATCCTCTGCCATTTGTTTGGGTGCAATCTCCGCAGAGATCAGGAGGTTGTGGACTTCAAGAAGGTGGCTGCTCATGTGCACCAGTTAAAAGGCAGCAGTGTCAGGTTCTTAACACCACCATGAAATTAGAGCCCAGAATGCATGTTCGAGATCCTTGTGGTTTGTCTTGATTCATTTCTGTGATCATTAGCATTTTGACAAAGCCACCACTGATCTATCATGGCTCTGTTGCATACTGATTCCTGTGTAAGCGTGACAATAATAATAATCAGCATGAGATACTGAACTTGGGATCTTCCATCGAACAGCATAGGTGCTCAGAGAGTCAAGAATGTCTGCATGGCCTTCCGCATCTGCTGCGAGGAGATGAACCGAGAAGGGTCAGCTTGCGATCTCCCGAAATACATGATTCTTGTTCTTGTCGTCACCGAGTTCACCATAGGACTCGCCTTGTTGCAGGTGCCTCAGATGTCTGCAGCAAGTGCGGCAGGAGTATTTCCTGGTGAAGAGCAAGCTGGAGACTCTGTTCCTGGTAAGTGTGTTTAAAAGCTCTTCTTTTGGGGTTCCAATCCAACCACGCCTTTGTCACGTTGTCTGTGTGTGTTGGATGAAAGCTGGAGCAGCAGATCGTGGCCGCCGGTGGATCCATCCCAATAATGTGGTAGGAGTCCTTGCGAAGCCAGGTGTTGATAGGGCGCGGCGCAGGAAGAGTTGGCGAAGCTGTTTGTTTGCTTGCTGTCAATCCATGTTTCGTTATGCTCTGCTTTCGCAGTTCCCTTTTGGCCCACTCGTGAGAGGATGCCATCATGACTCAACAAACAAAAACCTTTGGGTGTTAGATCTGTACGCACCATCGTGTTTCCCATCTCTGTACTTGTGATGATACACCAGACTTGGTTTCTAACCATTAGGGACAATCAAAGAGGTTGCTAAGTCAAAAAGTCCCACCTTTCTCCATCAGTGCTTGATTGATGCGAAGAGTGGAAGCATCGAGCGTGGCATTACCGAGTAACCAGTTGCCCGGTGAAGTAATGCGCAGGTTGTCTGTCGAGGGAAGGTCGGTGGATGAGTCTTCGACGCATAACGAGAGCCAGGCGTGCCGGAGAGCAGCTGCTGCGAAGCTGCCAAGAAGGGGGTCTGACATGCGTAAAAAGATGACAAAGAAGAGTCCCATTATTGCTTGTGACAGCTTAACCTCTGGCTGGTCTCTGACGCCTCCTTTCCCTACGGCCAACTTAGCTGTTCCATGAATACATCCATCGTAACTTCCTTGAGCAATGTTCAAGACAGTGTAGTGTATGCAGAAGATGGTTCAGAGATATTAGTCCCAGGACGGGATGAAAGAAAGCATCTTTTTCCTCTGTTGAAGCCAAGATAACAAGCAAAGTCAGTCCGAGACTTGGAACACAATGAGCTGTTGCGGGGAAACTGCAAGTGCCAACGTTGTATGTCTAAAGCAGCCGACGGAAGATGCAAACAAACACTTTGCAGACTCCAATCATGAGATGAGACGATGAACACAAGACGAACAATATTAATGAATCAGAACACATTAGCAAGAGATGCAATTAGCAGAGTATGGAGGATACAAATCAAGAGATCGTAGGCGAGAGGTAGAAGAACAAGGGGGCATCTTCATACTGATAGACATCCAGGAATGTGGCAGCATACATGGATAAGAACAACACTATTGAATGTTCAACCATGTTGTTATAATCAATATTGTTACAGCATCAGCCAGTTTAGTCCCGGCAATCCATCCCACCAAGATCGACAAGGTTGTTCGACTTTTGGAACCTCAATATACAACATGATTCGGTATGGACACATTAGTCCATCCAAGAAACAAAGTTTCTTCCATGAATTCAGAAGCATCTCTATGCCATCATGTCGAAATGGATCATGCTGAATAATATTGAGAATTTGTTAGAACAATCTTTTGAACTTGAGACACAGAATTCAAGCCAAGCCAAAGGAACCGTCTTTATCTAATTTCATGTGCATCCCATGAATCGGAACCAAAACTAAGTCTGACCGTATGCAAGCAGTAGCAGCGGCGGCAATTATCCAAATGCATGTCGTCGGTGCCGAGCAGATGAAGTAAACAAGCCACAAGCAGTATAAGTCAAGCTTCCGATGTACGTAACGTAGTCAAGTTCGGGAAGGTATCAAGAGTTGTGCACTCACTGCACGTTAGCCATGACAAAGTTCTTGATCTCATCCATCACTTGGTAAAAATGATCAGTGTTTGGCAACAAGTAGAATCCGATGGTGGCCTGTTCCCGGTACACAAGCTTCACAGTGTGGCCTGCCTTCTTCAACCCTTCTGCATACGCCAATTGCCAGTCCTGAACAAGATCCAATCCTGCCACTATAATGAGGCTCTTTGTGAAGGGAAGACCATCCAGCTTCGCTGCGTTGGGGCCGAAGGGATTGCAAGCCGGGTGGTCTCTATCTGCCCCCTCGGGGAGATACGCTTTCCAATACCAATCTCTGTCCCTAATGGTGACGAAGTATTTGCCGTCCAACCTCTTCTCTGACTCCGTCCTACAGTTTCCGCCAAACATGGGGTTAAGGAGAATGTTGCCGGAGACCTCGATTCCTGACTCCGCTGCCCTGACGGCCACATGGTGTGCGATGTTTCCTCCAGAACTGTCCCCTGCGAGGAACACCCGAAACTTGGCATCCTTTCCGCTTTTAAGCCACGGCTCCGCAGAAGCCCACTTAAGGGCAGCCCACCCATCGTCGTAAGCGCAGGGATACTTGTACTCGGGTGACCGGCGGTAATTGACGGACACGACGACTGCGCCGCATAGGGAGACGAACCGGCGGCAGAGTGAGTCGTAGATGGCGCTGTTGGATGAGGAATGGGCAAAACTTCCGCCGTGGAAGAAGATGATAACCGGAAAGGGGTCAGCAGAGGGCGGCTGATACAGTTCGGCGAGGAGAGGAACGGCGGCCGCGGCGGACGGGGCAGGGCGGTAGATGCGGGAAAGCAGCTTACTGGTGCGGCCGATGAGGACATCGAACGAGATGACGCCATTGACAGGGGTGGCATTGGCAGGGACCTTGCGGTCGAGGAATTCGGCGAGGTGGCGGTCGAAGGTGCCGTCGGGGCGGCGCAGCATGTTGTAGGCCAGCTTGAAGTTGGAGATGAGGACCCAGGTGTTGAGGGGAACCGCCATCTGTGTGGGCATCAAACACAGCGATGAGGAAGTGAGATCAACAAAAGGATCAGGCAGGCTTTGTGGGGTTCAGCTTTTGGCTTTTCATCAATTATAGGAGGAACTGTGGATTAAAGCTTCGATCTTTTTCGCATTCCCAGGAAGAGGGCAGCTCCTATTGATCGCAAAAGCGTGTGTTTTTGCTTTTACCTGATCAAAATCTATGAGAGGAGAAAACAAGATGACATCAATGGGGTTTCTGTATCTCTTTCATCCATCTCAGATAAAGATAGGAACTTTGTCACCGGAATTCAACGCACAGGGGGAAGGAACACCGAGTGAGAGGACGCAGCAGATCGGAATCGATTCAAACCCATCAAAGCTCTGGCCTTTTGCCGAATTAAACCATAGGAAATCATCAGGGAGCAAGATAAGAACCGAAACCCTAACACTAAATCGCCAGAATCGCGTCGAACCCATCGAAATCAGAGCTCTATATCTAATGCAGAAGGCAAAATGGAAAACGAGGTCAAACAAAAGCGAGTGGGTACCTTGGACTCATTGGCATTAACCTCGTTGCTTCCGGCCATAGTGAAACCGAGCTCAGCAGTCGGTCAAGAGAAGGAAGCAGATCCGGAATAGCATCAAAATCAAGGAAAGCTCTCTCCTTTCCGAGTGACACGGGCTCCAAGCATCGAACGTCGACTCCTTCCTCTTCCCGGAACCCTGTTTCGGGTTTCCCGACCTCCACTCCCGCTAATCCTCGCGGAAAATAGTGACCTTTCGCGATGCAAAGGAGCGGACCCACAAGCAAGCGAAATGGCAGAAAGAGATGGACCGAGACGGGGGCGAGGGGGGCGAAGCAACGGCAAGCGGTGCGGAGGAACGGAGGAGACTGAAAGGAACACGCGAGGAGGGTAGAACGGAGAGAGAGACGAAGGAGACGACAAATAGGCGAGGCCGAGGCGTCACAATAAATGGGCACTCCCCGGGGCCGGTCCCACTTCGTACCCAGCGGTAGATAAGACGGAGTCCACCCAAATATTACATCGAAGAAAGCCTCTTTCCTCTTCCCTTCGGCTTCTTCCTGTTGAGAGCAGAGCATGAGAAGCTGTGTCTCACACCAACGCCGCCTCTGTTCTTTGACTGCTCGATTGAAGCGTCCATCGTATATGGAACCAACATGTTTCTCTGAGCCAACGGCAGCAACCCGAGTTGAGGTGGGCGAGAATTTTACCGACACTGAACCGAGGAGGCATTATGACCGAAATCCCACCATCGCACGTACGACAACTACAGTGATGCTGACTGTTGCGTCACAATGCCAGGACAGTCACCTGAAGCCATGCACATTCGAGGTAGAAACAAAAACCATTGTAGCTATCAGAGTGGCCTTCTCATGAGTAAAGCTAAAGTAACTATTATGCGCAGGGCAACAGTTCGCCCACCACAGGGACAACTGTTCTCCCATGATAATGTCATTCGATCCCTCTCCCCTCTTCATCGGCAAAATTCATCCTGTCTAACCACAGAATATTCTGCAGGTCAAACCTGCCATCGATCCAGCAATAACAGCGCGCTCGACACAATGCTTAACGAGATCATGGCTTTATGCAGAAATATTTACGAGCAAAAGCTTCGAGGGAATTATAGGGGAAGATCTTGTCGGATGTCGAGTACTTTTCCCCTTGTGCTCTCCGGTCTCCACCGTAGAAAGTCAACCATATCAGAGAGAGAGAGTGTGTGTGTAGATTATTTGATGATAGTCTTAGTTGAACAAGGCGTTAGAGAGAGCGAGAGAAAGAGTAGATCATTTGATGATAGTCTTCGTCGAACAAAGAGATGGAGTTAGAAAGAAAGGGAATAATGATCTGAAACCATCTCGAGTAAATTTGCTTGTGAATGCAGTCAGCAACATTTTCTGCTGCTTCCACTTAGCCGCCAAGCATTCATCCTACTGATCCGAAGAAAGACGCTTCGACCTGCTCGCTCCAAGTCCTCCTCCCTCCCTCCTTCCGATCATCATCGCCGAGCGTTCACCTGTAGCAAAGATATCAGACAACTGCAGACTTCACTGCTCGCGTCCAGATCAGTCCTCCCTCCCTCCCTCCCTCTACAGCTTCTCCCAGAATGCACGGCCATCAGTGCCGAGAATGGACGCGTAGAAAAGGCCGTCTGCAGTTGGCAAGCGGTGGCGTGTGCGGACAAATTGCGGTACCTCGTCGTGGCTCTCTCGCTCTGTTCATACGCCGACTAGCACACCAGCGCATGCGCCAAAGCGTACGCAGACGCCACCAAAAGAGAGGTCCCATTCCCGTTCCCCACTCGAAACGTGTTCGCTCTACAGCCAAGCCTCGGTTCCCTATCCGTCTCATGTCAGATCCCTCTTCGTTGTGAGGAAGAGGAGGGTACGTGCGCCTTCTGTAGGCTGTGCATTGTTTCTGTGCATCTCCATCTCCATCTCCATCCGTGGTGGATGGAACCATTTGGTGCGTGCGACAAACAGGGCTTGTTTGGCGAACCGCCATGAGCCGGAATTCAAGGCTTCGCCTGACGCCACCTGCATGATTCGTACGTAAGAGTCGGGTTCATAGGTGAATCTTCATCCGGTTCGCGTCAAGCCAAGTGTTTCTTGGTGATATGGTTCGGTCCAATCCAAGCTGACCAGGTTTTTGCAGGGGTCAGGTTCGGGTCAAATAACCAAATAATCGAGCCGGTTCGGCTTGGTTGATCATAACCGTGGATGCGATAGATGGATATCACTATAAAAGGAAAAGAAGTTACACTTAAGCGTGACAACGAGCAGCCGACATGACTTGGGAGTCGTTTGTCCTGTGAATCTTCATCCGGTTCGCGTCAAGCCAAGTGTTTCTTGGTGATATGGTTCGGTCCAATCCAAGCTGACCAGGTTTTTGCAGGGGTCAGGTTCGGGTCAAATAACCAAATAATCGAGCCGGTTCGGCTTGGTTGATCATAACCGTGGATGCGATAGATGGATCACTAGTAAAAGGAAAAGAAGTTACACTTAAGCGTGACAACGAGCAGCCGACATGACTTGGGAGTCGTTTGTCATCACAGGAAGTGAACACCGACACTAATTACTCTCAACAAATATCTTTTGGAGGGCATTTAATTCACACGGGTTATGCGTTTGTCCTAATTCACGTCTCATGTCGCCACATTAATTAAGTGCCTTAAGCTAAAGACAAAAGGTTTCGCCACATTAGTTAAGTGCCTTAAGCTAAAGACAAAAGGTTTCGTCCTCTTCTTTCGCATAACCTAACATCCATAGAATAAACACATATTAATGACAAAAAATAATACAAAGAATGTACGTTATGTAACTGAATAAGTATACTCTGTTTATATGAAACGATCACACGATAAAGAGTTCAAAAATAATACATCATGTATATATTTTCCATACACAAATACCCACGTGATACCGGAAAGAATGAAACTGCTCTTATCTCTATACAATCAACGCTACGTCAACAAATGATTCCTGCCGACGAAATCCATGCAAATGGAGACCTATCCAATTTTGTGCATTTGATCATCCTTCTTTTGACGTCAAGAAAAGGTGTCATCTGCATGTGCAGCACATTAAAAGGCAATGATTTCAGCATTTTGATTGATTATATTTAATGTCATCACAGGGAAGAAGCCAAGTTGCCGACTTAGATATTAATATCATGGGACCTTGAACAGGCCACAAGCAAATCCAGCCTATCATGAGTCCCATTGAGTGTTGTGGGGCAGTACATGGCCTTTTGTCTTTGGTCTCATCTGTTGTTCCCCTTCTCTTCTGGCTTCCATGGTAGCAAAGCTTGTTCCCACCTCCAATGGATACAAAAGCTAATGGCAAACTTGCGGCCCCGCCTGCCGACACCATTGCCAAGGTTCAAATGTTACCATAAGTTTGTTGTGAAGTAGCAAAACAAATCACTGCATGAAGATAGATGGAACAAGGAGAAAGAACATACCAAATTATGGGGGAAGGTTCTGCTGTATTGGAAAGCTTCCACTGAATTGATTGCATTTATTTGGGATCTACTGTGCTATAACTTGTTTATATTTCTCCTGATTGATTTGCTACACGTCTTTCTTGGACTTACATAATACAAGATTAAAATCACAGTCGATGCAGAAGCTGATGACCCTGATTCGAAAGATAAAAGGCTTATAAACATTAGAATTCTCTGAGGAGCTCTGTTTCAACCCAGGCAGATAATCTGGAGAGGATACAAGTGAACCCGTAATTGCTGGGCTGTCAATTTATTTTTATAGCATGAGGCCATTAAAAACGCACCTTATGGAAGCTGAAGAATTGCTTGCCTCATGAAGAGAGAAGACTACCAACATATGCTGCTAAACACACACAAATAAAGATGGATGCATCTTCCTGATGGTGGAGAAGATGCCATCCCCACAGCATTTACCATGCGATTTTGGGAAACAGCATTATATGTGGATTATCCCTTGTTACGTCAAATCAGATTGTGGTTTCTCCCTACAGACAAATCAGCCCATCAATACTGAAGGAAAGGTGCATCAAAAGCAACAGGGACTATGACATTTTGGTCTGGCATGACGGGTTTCTTTTGCACATTGAAATGAAAGTTTCCTTGATCTAGTCCTAAACAAAACCCAAGAGGAAGATCATTACCTATGGTGATATGTAAGTAACATCAACCAAGGTTCGCCGTATCGTACCGTACCGGCGTTTCGATCCGGGCTCGGTATGGTACGGTACCGATGTACCGAGCAGTACATCAGGGCGTACCGAGCAGTACACCCTGGTGTACCGAACAATTTTATATTTTTTATACTATAGCAATGCTACAGTATAGTACTATAGTACTGTGGCGGTACCGGACGGTCCGTGTACCGGTAACCTGTCGGACCGGTACATACCACCCGTACCGGACGGTACGCTTCGGTACGATAGACCTTGACATCAACCATATGACTGAGAGAGATTGCAACACCCAGGATCATATATCGACAGAAAAAAGGAAAAAAAGAAGCATATGCGTCATTTACTAAACACAAGTACTCAAGTATTTTGCACCAAATTAGCAAAGCCACTCTCAGTAAATTATTTATTTATAGGGTAGCTGGCACTTGTAGTAACAGACAACCATACCTTGGGCATCCAGATATGTAACATGCCAAATTTTCTAATATCTTCTCTCTTTGGAGTTCAAGAGCAAGAAGCCATTCTTAACTGCATGATCAATAGATCCATACATTATGTGAGTATTGAGTTCAATCAAGCATGTAGCTTATTTTGCTATCACTGATGCAAAAAAAGCAAATTTGTAAAGCTTAGTGAACTTGGAGATTCCACAAGCTCCAAACACCTTCCTAAAAGGGGTGGACAACTAAGAAGAAAAATAGAATGCCATGGGTAGGAGAAGAGAAATATGATTTTAATCAGAGCCAATGGAAATGATCATTCATCAGTGATTTATTTACAAAGAATGTCACTACACAAACACTTTAAGCAATGGTGTCAGGGAGTATTGAACATAAAATACAGTCATGAAAGTACACCAACATTGACAAAAAGCAAATTTTGCAGACTTACTTGATCTGTATAATGCATGGTACACTTATCAGCCTTCAAATAGATTTGTGGTCCATGAACTGAGTTGATCAGTTCTATTTCTGATTGGCACAGAGTTCTCTGATGAAGAATTTATCTTTCACGGGTAATACGGTCATGAAATAGCCTCAGGTCAGCATCAGAAGTCTCGGTTATCTGACTCATGAAAACCCTCCAAGCCTACCATATTATCCAAGTGATATTTTCCACTAAAAGCTTGAATATAGAAGCCAACATTTGTATATTTGACTGAAAAACCTCTCACATTCCTCATCGAAGCCTGTCCGATGATAGTTGAGAACATATCTGTTTGATGCCCGACAAGGAATTGGATCTTCTAGATATGTTTTTGACCTGGAAAATAAAATTGGACTAGCATCAAATTAATAACACAAGAAGAAACTATACAAATCAGATAATCATCATGTAACTTTGTTTAGTAGGCAACTCAAACAGCCCACAATAATTTCAGATAGTAACTTTTCAAAGAGGGAAAAGGGAAGAGAGTGCCAGATATAAAGATTTACAATTAGAAACTGTTTTCAATGTTGATGAAGATAATTGTTCTACAAAAGCCAGTGGACTTCCTTTCATGGTTTATATAATCTCACATAAACATATCTCCACCAGATGGTAACAAAAATCTAAACTAAAAAAAAGAGAACTATCATTTAGAATTAAAAGAGATCTTCTTCACCTAATATGAGGACATTTCTCACCCACTCTTATGCTCTTTTTTTCTTGCAGGTGGACCTTTTAAGTGTTCATGAGTTCTGCCATCAAATTCTACATATAACCCCTTTCCTTTGGTGATGGACTTCTTCTGCCATCGTAGGTCATCAAAATCCACTGGGAAATCTAATGTACCAGGTCCGAGTTCCAACTTCCAACCCATGGTTTCCAACTTACTATCGATACCCCATGTTACCGTAATGATTCCTGTTGGCCAATCCAAAACACTCTTGTTCCAACATTTCTTCCAGGACTCGGACACCATCACCGGAACGAGGGAAAAAGAAACCATTCACAAATGATATAGCATTTCATCCGTGGAGAGAAACAGTCATTTAAAGACCCGAACAAATCAAATCGAAGGTGGCTCGGCGCCTTACCTGCTTACCACCAAAGATGCATTCGCCCACACCGGATACTGGGCCTTTGCCGCTTGATTTACCCTCTCAGCCTGACGCCTCACTACCACTGCCGCCGCCTCCTCGGCACCCACCCTGCCGACTAATTTGGGGGCACGACAGTTAGACATCGCTCGCGGTTAGCGTTTTGTTCAATTTTATTATTATTATTATTATTATTATTATTATTATTATTATTTCCAGAAAGGATTTTTTAGGTTTGAAAATTTTTCCTCTCTCTTTAGTGGATTAGTAGATTGTGTCTCACGCATATACTTTTAATAATAAATAATTTTATAATAAAAAGAAAATAAAACAAAGAAAAAAAGGAAATATATTGATTATATCAAAATTAGGAGGCACCAATAATTATAGTTCGTAAGGCCACTATTGTTGATATAATAACTTCTATAAGAAATACTGACATAAATATAAAAGGAATAGTTCGAATAGCATCTACTAATATCATCGAAAATATTATGAAAATACTTCAAGATTTTATTGAAAACGTTCGAAAACATCATGAATGTAACAAATATTTCTTGGTTTCAACTATGTGACATAGAAAGACTAATCTCTCTCTCTCTCTCTTTGCGCTTACCCAAAAAAATATATTCTTTTTAAAAACTTTTCCTCCTTAAAATTTTCAAACACTGACCCCCTCCTTCTAATCTTTTAAAAAAAGTCTATTAAAAAAGTTATCATTTTTTTTTGCTCAAATTCAAAAAAATTGTCCTCCAAGTGTTTACAATATTTTGTGGATTGATTTTTATCCACAAAAGTACTGTAGAGTTTTTTATTTTAAAAATAATATATAGTATTTTTGTTTTAAAACACTATATAATTTGCATGTAATTTTTTAAAAAAATTTGGGTGAAAAAATACAATACAACTTTTGGGGGTATTTTTAACATTTTAAAAATAAAAAGTCACTATTTAAAAATTTTGAAAAAAAAGGGCACCATCCGAGAAAAGCTCAAAAAGAATATATTTTCTCAGACAATCATCCTTTTTTAATCTAATTTTAAATATATATTTAATTTAACTGTCAATTATCTATATTTTTTTTCTTTCTCTTTTCCTATGTATTGATCCATAGGGCAAATAGATCTATCGAATTGGATCAATTCTCAGTTACAATATTTTTCTATTACATTACAATATTTTCTTGATATTATTAAAAATATTATAATTTTGTATACATGGTATAGGAATTATAGGTATTTTTTAATACTTTTTATACGAATCCATGAGCAATGTTTATAAATGTCAATTTCTTCTCTAATGTTTTGTAATAAGACTTACAGTTTTATTGTTGTTATATGTTTCATAATAGGATTATAGTTCATATTTATTTGAGTCTATCTTCTTTATTGGCCATGGTTGAACTAGACTAAAAAATATTCTGACCATCAAAATCATTATTCTAATTATAAAACATTATAAAGAAATAGACTAAAAAAAATTATAAATCTTGGTTGGGTTTCAAATAGGTATGATTCTTAGTTTAAGAAAATAAACATTCAAATAACTTGACTTCTATATGAGTGACAGTGTTTTTTAAAATTATTACAATGTTTTTTAGGATGGGAGGGAGAAAAATATGATAGATGACTATTTGTCAAATTAAGAGTGTATTTGGAACTAAACAAAAAAAAGGAGTGTTGTTAGAAAAATCTAAAAGAAAAGTATTTTTTGAGAGAAGTTCAAAAAGAGAAATTTTATTTTTGAGAAATTATTATAATTATTATTATTTCGTTATTTTGTTGATAAAATAGTATATCAAGCCAACTATTAACATACTTCAAATATTTTTTTTATTTTTAATAATGAATAATTACTAATTAAAATAGAAACACAAAATAATAGGAAAATAAATAAAATCACCAAAAATATATGCAA